>CM067374.1:87773923-87811423 GCA_034401795.1 Chaetoderma sp. LZ-2023a | reverse complement strand
ATGCTGTGGACCTGCCAACAGATGCCGTGGACCTTCCTACAGATTCCGTGGACCTCGATACAAAGAATGTGGACCTGCATAGAGATACTGTGAACCTCCATACAAATGTCGTAGGCCTCCCTACAGATGCTGTGGTAGAATGTACACGTATCGCAATACCTACTCTCACCCCCACCCCCACCCCCCAACTACACAGGCATGCCTCTGGCGTGAGGCCCAAATCGTGCTTCTGAATTGAATTAAAACACGTGGCCACACGAATATGTGACGCTTACCTGGACCACTAACATTTGAATCATTTTCATTTAAATGGACATGCTCAAATGCAAAATTAGAATCCAGTGCATACAAATTGCCTAGATGTAGTGAAAAACCAAAGATGAGCATTGACAACAGAGGCAAAAACCTTAGGTTCCACACGCCAAATTATGTTAAAATCTGTCCTAAATCATTTCCTGCAAACTTTCAAAATGTTCAACATGGCTACCCAAATCACGGCTCAATCAGATTTCTGTGTGTTATTAAGCCTACCGTCATTGTTTCCTTTGAACTACATTTGGTTAAAACTGGCCAAGAGGTTAATGAGAAGTCATGCTTTATCCGATTCCCTGGGCGGAAGAAAAAGTTAGCTATCAAATTTCAGTCTATGTAACAGAAGGTTAACACACTAAGGTTCTTTCAGCCATGTTTGGTTGAAATCGTTTCAATACTTAATGAGGAGTAGTTTTAACCGATTTCGGAACAATTGTTGGAAAATCTAAGATGGCCGTCGGAGACTTTGCTCAATCATCTTCTTTTGCTTTAAATCGACCAAGTGGTTCGTGAGTTATTTAGGGATATGGGTTGGGATTCCACTTTCCGGCATGCGTGCATCAGAATGCGGTGACCTCAGATTTCACGTGCTTAAGATTTATTTCAGCTTGGGTTTCAGATTGATGAAGTCATCCACCACTGGAGTGTGAAGTTGTGGGCGTTTTATGCATAAATAACAGTTTAGTTTGAAAAAAGGATATGTGTCCTTATTCTTCGTTTCATTGAAATGTGTGGTGATGACTGTTAAAATCATAAACTATTTGACCAATTAGTAGCAGGCCATCTTATCATTAAAAGAGACGACAATCTTTGGCCCGAGTTAGTCGATGGACCTGGGGCAGGGTGTTAGAGGTACATGAGATGGATGATGATGAGAAAACAATAGCATCAAACCTTATGATGAGTCAGAAAGTTGGATGTGCACAGACTATCAAGACCACAAGACAAAATGCTATTTAAACAAGTTGATATAAAGTCAAACTAGCGAAGGCCGCTCTACACGTGTCTTTTAATGATCCATTGGTGGTTAACCATGGGTAAGGCGTGGAAGTGGAAGCCATGTGCTTGGTAGGGGTTGTGGCAGGAAAACTGCTACTCCCTACGATGAATTAAAACGGTTCGACCGAATTGCTTTAGTTGCCTCAGTCTTCTCAATAGTCCGCATAACATTTTAGCGTTAACTCCGCAAGATTAATATGGAATTGTGACAAATTTTGTAATATAGTACACTTCAGAAAAAACCACTTAAATTGTTCCAAAATAAAATAAAACATACTGTTGAATATTTTGAACATAATTGGATTGGAAGACATTGTCTTCGAATCCATTTATGTTCACAATATTCAAAAGAAAATTTGATATTAACTAACTTTCTGTTTTGGAAATATTATCTCTTAGCTGTACTAAACCAAACCTTTGACTCTGGATTCCAGTTTGATTACAGTTGATGTATGATATTGCATTGTCAAACATAAAGAATCTTCTTTGCCACTGAAATCGCATTATCAGAATTTGATTTATCAGGCCATGCATATCCCTTTATAATAAGCAGGTTACTGATATACCATGTTCTTAGCATCTTTCTATGATCAGATACGTTGGAAGAAATATACATGCAACAGCACAAGATATATATGCACGCACGTACAAACGCACACACTTGTGTTAGCTTCTCGCGTTTCTGCACCATGGTAATAGATCATATGATTAAATCTACATGTGCGTACACCTAAATATCCTAAATCGAGGACTCTGAGATTGATTGAACGTCGGAAATTAGACATTGTGTCGTGCCATGGCTTCAGTGTTTAGATAGATGGATCGTTTAGTGCGAATTCACATTCCGCTCAAGAAGTAATCGGGAGTCATTAAAATCTGTTAAGAGACAGGATTATGGAGCACAAACAAAGTAAGGGTTCCTTTCAAGCTATGCCCCGCCCATTTCTAGCTAAGTTCCGCCCAATTCGTACTGGTGTTGGAATAAAATTATATATCTTGAACCCTGAATTACCACAACCCTAATTTCAAGGTGCCCATAGAGGAAAGCTTTTGACTACTTCGAAGCTAATTAGATTGGTACTGTTGGGGCTGCCAATGGCAACGACAGCTGCAAATCAAATTGGTTTCAAAATATTCAGTAGAATCTTTAATAACAAGGACAAACCTGTCCAATACCCGCGTGGTTGATTAATTTTTCAATCGTGCCACCGCAGGGTCAAACATCTCTATTTTGGGAACAATCTTCCTGAAAGATTTTGCTGTTGAATTTTACTTTTTGACTGCAATATTGGCATACGTCTTCAGGATACACATCAACCCAAGTTCAGAAAAGATCCCTCCATTAGAGATACTGTCTGTTTTAAAAATAATAATGCTTAAAGCTGTTGCTGTCGCTGTTGCATTTTAGCCTATGGCCACAAAATTGGTATATGTGTCCGGGACCACATGGGTTAGCTGTTTAGAGAAGATCGCACCAGAAGAACCAGAGTTATTGAAGAACGCGTTAACATGTCCTTTGTAAACTGTTGGTAAAGGTTGTTGCTGATAGGTTTTATACCCTAAAATGGGCATATGTCCTCAGTACCCCACTAGCATATTTGCCTCCAAATTTGGAGAAGCTACTTCTGGTAGAACTAGAGTTATTAAAATGACGTCAGATAAGTTAGTGACCGATCGGATCCCTCCATTACTTCCTACTGACATATATATTTTTGAAATTTTATCGCTGGATTCAAGTGGTAAAATTTCTATTTTCTTGGTCTGCAAAGGAACATTTCTGAAAAGCTCTGCGGAAGTCATTTGTGGGCAGAGTGGCTGTTAAAGAGTTAAGATATGTAGTTTTTTTACCACAGGTTTTAAAGAACCATAATCCTTTGCTCCCCAAGGCATGTGACCCTTTAGCAGGTTCTGAGAGTAGTGCTGCTGACGAACGTTACTATCAAAGACGTCAGCATCTGTTAGAATCAGTGCTCCCACACAATTAGCCCCAGTTACCATCTTACTTCAGCCAGTGCTTCGGTTATACGACCTTGGCATATACGTGAAACAGAATAACCGATTAGGGGAAACGTATTCTGATCACGGTATGTGTGGGTGTATTATATTGTCATCAAACTGAGGTTTTGGACGAAAACGAGCTAACAGTTAGCTTCCATTGACGCACAGACGCTCAGCTTTGTTGAAGGATAGTCTCGGTGCCGGTGTATGCACTAGGCAAACTTGATACCGTAGTTACCTTAGAGACTGGGGCGGCCAGTAAGAGGGGCGACAAATAGGGATGGCTCAAGCAGGTCACATACAGAAATTAAAATACATTAAAAGCTATGTTCCTAAGAAATAATGCCGAGTGAAAAGATTTCCGTATCAATGCAATACTGGGATGAAGTGTATTTTAAGGAGAAAGTGGGTAAAATAGATTAATTTCACAGCAAACGAAGGTTCATTTTTACCCCCAGAAATGCGGGAGATACCGTTTAAAAGCGTTTCAAAATTTTCGTCTCCCGTAGATGAAACGGCGAATCTGCTCATAGACCCTTAAGGAATTCGCATATGACGTCACATATTCTAGTCGTTACCCTGGCCATTGCTAACACAAAGCTGGAATGCAATAGTCCAGGCAAACGTTAACGTTTAGCATGGCGGGGAGCAAATGGTGAAACAGAATTGCTGAATTATGACTGTAAAATACCTTAAGCAACACGATTTACATAATGTTCCATAATGAACATGACTAGCACACGTACTCGAATTAACAGACACTGGGAACAACAAGAGCAACAACAACAACAACAACAACAACAACAACAACAACAACAACATCAACAACAACAACAACAACAACAACAACAACAGCAGCAGCAGCAGCAACAACAACAACAAACCAACGCTTGCCGCCGCCGCCGCAGCCGCCGCCGCAGCCGCCGCCGCAGCCGCCGCCGCTACCAGCGCCACCACCACCACCATCACCACCACCACCACCACAACCACCACTAGTACCACCACCACCACCGCCACTAGCACCAGTACTAGTACCACCACCTGCACATGCAAGAGCACGACAGGTACCACCAGTACCACCAGCACCAGCAGCAGCAGCACCACCACCACCACCACCACCACCACCACCACCACCACCACCACCACCACCACCACCATCATCATCACTACCGCCGCCGCCGCCGCGGCCGCCGCCGCCGCCGCCACCACCATCACCACCACCACCACCACCACCCTCACCACCACCAACACCACCTACTGCCACTACTTATACAACTACCACTGCCATTACCACTACTACTACTACTACTACTACTACTACTACTACTACTACTACTATTACTACTACTACTACTACTACTACTACTACTACTACTACTACTACTACTACTACTACTACTACTACTACTACTACTACTACTACTTCTACTACTACTACTTCTACTTCTACTACTACTTCTGCTACTACTACTACTACTACTACTACTACTACTACTACTACTACTACTACTACTATTACTACTACTGCTACTGCTACTGCTACTGCTACTGCTACTGCTACTACTACTACTACTACTACTACTACTACTACTACTACTACTGTAGTTCGCGGGGGTACGCGCTGGTCCATCATGTTGCTCCGGTCCGTTGCACCGCATGTACATGATGCGCGGGAGGGCTGGTTAGCTACGGTTCTCGGGGTTACGGATCCCGTATTGCGATTCTCCGGAAGGTACAAAGACCGGCTTCTAGAGCCTGTGCAATGACAACGTTCCAGTGGGGACGTGCGACCATTGCCGCCGAGATTGAACCTCACGGTCTTATCGCAACTGTTAATGTCACCGGTATGACGGTCCATAACCTAATATAAGAGTCTGGACATGATCATAAATCGAAAATATATCATTACACAAACAATAGTACTCGTTTGCTAGTAGACGAGAGACATTATACAGTACATAGAACTAAGTTGGTGTCTTGTTTACGTGGGCTCGTCAGAGGTACCTCACAGATACCTATATATCCGATGAGGTATACCCGCAAGGGAGCGTCCTAACGAGGCTACTTATGTAGTTTAATATAAACCATTATACCCATAACACAACAATGATATTTTCGCAAGGGGAAAGTTCCTCGCGTGGGCCTCCGTCACAAGAAAATGCCTTCGACGCCGAAGCGGAGGAAGAGAGCTGGCAAAAAGAGCCACTCTCTTGTTCAAACGAAAAGTTATGTGAGTGTGTGTCAACCCAGTGAAACTAAAATTAATGTGATGCACGCTGGTTTACGTGAAGACGGGGCGGATGATTTCCGAAGAATTCAAAGGCCACCGTCTTATGTAGGACCAAAGATACTGTATTGGTAGTTGCCTCTTTATTTATGCGGGCCTTCTGCTGATTCCTAACCTACTATTTAGTTGTTAGTTTTGCTTCCAAGCTTTGTCCGCAAGTGGCAGAGATGCCTACCTATCATTTGACACATGAGTCTAACTGGCGAAGATGCCTGGTTTCCCGAAGGTTACCCGACACAGCATCTCCCTCAGAAAGTCAGCGTGCGTACATGTTATGGAGTGACAGCTTCCAAATCATATAACGATCTGGTTATATATTATCCCGCAACCACATATAACATCACTAGGACAAGTTACTATTCACATAAGCAATTTAGAAGGCGCAATAGTGTTTTATGGAGACAGATATCCATCTCCAGTGACCTTCCTGTGAGGGCGTGGTGGGTTCTAAGACCGCAACCAGTCATCATACAGAGTTGGATGGAGATCTGCGTCTCGTCCGTCGACGTGTGCTATGGAATAAACATTTGCCTGTCGTTAGGGTTAATGTCCAGGATTCTCAGAAATGCACTGCAGGCCAGTGTTACATAGTATCATTTCTTTTCGCAGTACTTTCTACTTTGGCGGCGTTATCTAAACTAACTGGTATCCGAAGATACAGAGAGGGATGTATTCGAAATCGACACTTTAATCTTCACCGCTCTGAAACCCCAATAGTTTCCTAGTGTCGGATCATGCCAACGTGTCGATGGGAAGTTCAGACAATTATTAAGCCTTGCGGCTGGCAGAGCATAGGAAGAGACAATCACACGATATTAATAAGAGGCACTAAGGTATTTGGCCAATTTATACAATCTAGCCAGTGTGTGGTGTTACACATCCGCTACAGCCAGAAAAGAGGCGAAAACAAAATGTCTCTTACGGAGAGATTGCCCCTAACTACTCTAAACCTATACTATCGAGCTAGAATAGCCAGGTTTATTCGATCACATGTCAGGCTCGAGCAATGTGAGCAGGAACAGTGACCTCAGTATAAAATCGATGCTGTGGGAAATAGTGGTGCCGATATAATGTTACTGTATAGTATAGCCTAGCATACTGCGTCCTAGAGTTTTTATATAAACAAACCAAATTAACTAGGATGGCTACTTGCCATATACATAACTAACTATTACAGTTCTAACAGTATGTCAGCTCATAGGACCTTACGGTGCTTGTTAGTTATAAGCACACAAAAATAAGAATAATATATACAGTAATAAGAATGGAAACTATAAAATGCAGTCTCAGACGACCGGGGAGGTATCTATTAGTCATCAGTACCTACAACGGAATACATGAATAATAGTACAATGGTATAGTTACTTGAGTACCTATTGGTCATCGGTACGGAAAGAGTTCATAAATCACTGTGGATGATGCGTCACAGATGAGTAGCGTGAGGTGGCACAATACTGAAGTTGCTGGGAAGTTTCCGCAGGCTAACTGTTGATGCAGCTCACTCTCAAGACGGTGAAGAAGAAGGACTGTAGAGAGATGTCCATTAGAGAGTCATAATAACTATTATATGAATTGAACAGTAAGTTTAGAAAGTGTCCATCCGGCGACGGTAGTTTGAAAGTTGCTCGGAACAAGGAGGGCTACAGTTGTAATTAAACATTGCATGTACATAACTGGGATCACCAAGCATGATACAACGCATAGCTGTTGCGACGTACCGGGCAGAGTCCCACCAGACTGTGGCCTAAAAGATAATTAAACGCACAACATGCTGCGCAGAAGTTTTATACCACTTTTCAGCATGGTCCGGAAGATCCGACGAGTTATCCACCAAGAATCACCACTTGTTATACATGCTGTAGTTATTATATCAGGACCGCGAGGCCCATCCGCAGCAAAGCTCCTTTTGAAGTTATTGTGGTGAGGGTGTCTTTACTATTTATTTAGTTGCCCCCGTATGGCCATCCGAGGGCTTAAAATAACTTAAGTGATGTGGATGCTCGGTTGTTTACCAGCGCAGGAGAACTGAATTCTGAAAGGCACTGCTGTAGTGTAGGGTACCACAATCAGTAAGCAGTTTCCCACGTCACGCACTGCACTGGTCCAGCAACCCATCTTCAGCTGCCTCTCGCTGAACTGTGGTCTCGATTCTTGATTTTTCGCTCCTTTTATACTACTCGTAGATCTGGGCAGAACGCCCAGCCAATCAGCGGGCGATCTGTAGCCAATTAGCATGCAGCTAGAAAGGGTGACGTGGCTATCACGTGATACGCGCATTCCCCATTCATTTAATACATACACGCGATTACAACGTCCAAGCAATATTCTGAAAATAATTTCAATGAGCCATTTAAGGATAACTCGGCCATCTCTGGTTCCAATTTTAAAAAGGTAAACAGTTTTGAAATCATTGTTTCATTCCGGTCCTGATTGGTACCAAGGACTACGAGAACGAAGTGATTTGAAGAAATCATGAGTACCATCTCGGTACACTATAACTACACATTCTCTCCTGATGCTGACACATGTTGCCAGGAAAGCTCTGACGTGCGTGTATGTCTGCTACATGATCTCACGGACTTTTTATAGCAAACCGCTCTCATATGGCTTTATACACGCAGACTATCATGCTTGGAACGTACCTGGAGCGGTTGTTTCATACCCATCCTAGCTGGGACGGTCCATACACATCCGGAAAATCCATGTTGCACCACCCCTCCTAGTTTGACACCCATGATAAATGATAATGCATCGCAGATCGAAAGCACGGGAGCATGCTAGGCAAGAATTATAGACGTCTTGGGTTGGCACGTAGCCGAGAGGAGTAGTGACGCCAGAGGCTCGTAGTTTATCAGAAAAGAGCACATAGAGGTCCGAAAGAGTTTGGGAGGGAGGCATACATTTAGTTTTGATTTTTGGCCTGGTATTTAATTTTCTAGGCCTTTTCATTTTTTTCATTTTTTTCATGTTGTGATGCATGCTGTTTATTGAATTAATACCATGATTAAGGCTAAGACAATACCTCACATGGGCGTTCTCTTGGTGACGGATAATTAAATTTCGGCCGAGAACCACCCAGCTCTAATGTACCTGAATCAATGTATATATATAAAAATATAATATAAGCAAAGAGATATTTTTAAAACATACAGTGGTGATATCACAGTAAATATAATTATGTATGCATAGCGAGTATTTAGGGCATGCATACAGTGCAGCCCATTTTGGAGATCCGCACGGATAGCTCTCGCTCTCGCCATCCACAATCCGTCTCGTCATTCTAACGTGAGAAGAAAAATAATAAGAAAAATAGTATATAATAATAAGTAAAAGCTAGTTTATCAGGGAGCCCCAGCAATAGCTGGGACGGCATGACGGGAATAAAAGGTCATATTCGCTGTGGTGTGTTGTGTACTTACATCACACTGGATGTGTTTACAACACAGGAATCCGCAGCGATTATTTTCGTGAGACACAGCTATGCAATAATTTTGCGTAGCTGTGTTGGATGACCGTAGTCAGCCCAGGGACAGGGTTTCAATTTTAAAAACATATATAATAATAAGAAAAATATTTCAAAAATAAAATAATAATAATCCTATTTTCCGCACACCTATTCACACATTCTGCTGTACCCATGACGATAATGTCCACACACGTCTGCCGAGAAATTACTCCAACGAGTTTGGGTCCCACGACTCGTGCTTGACAGCCGTGGTGGGTGGTCATCTGATGCTGATATTTGATTACCTATGTTAATAATGTCTCCGGCACTAAGTTCAAGGACGCTGCAGATGAGTTAATGGATGCACTAGTGGGTGTGGTGACGATGATGGGTGGAGTCTTGTGGTTGCAGATTCCGAAACTGCTGACATCACTGTGGTGGTGGCGGTGGCGGTAATGGTGCTTGCCTGAGGTCGACAGAATGATGCTGAGCTGCTGTGTGATGATGTTGTTCCAGTGATTGCAGAAAATTTCCTAATTTTAACAGCCTTGATCAGTTTACTCGCGGACGTTCTGGGTATTGCTCGGATCGCTTGTTGGTGAGCTATTCGTCGCTTCCCAGAATATGGTCTGTCCGACATAGTAGACTTTCTGATGGCAGGACCTATTGGAATAATGGTGCTGCGCGTGGTTGTCGGTGTGCTGGCATGTAGTGTTGTGGTGGCGATGACGGCTTCCGTGAGACTTATCTCCTCGCTGATAACTAAACTGAGCAGAGATATTGAACTGTCTGAAATGTCCTGTAAAACTGGATCATGGATTTTCACAGGAGTTGTTATCACTACCGAAATTGGCTGTCCTATCACTGATGTGGATGGTGTTGTAGTGCTGCGTGCTGCCGGTATTGTCACTGTGGGTGCTGCCGGTGCGGATACTACAGTTGGTGTGATTACCAATGCTGCTGGTGCTGTTCTTACAGGTGCAGCCAGTGCTGTGGTCATGGTGGCTGGAGTGCTGGAGCTGGCTGGCTGTGTTGCGGATGTGGATGCTGAAGCTACTTACGGAAAGTCAGCTTGTCATCTTTTTGTTCGCTTAGTCTTGGCCATTTCCCGGTCGGAATTTCTGTAATTGGAAGTCTATTTTCAAAGCCTGGCGCGATGATATCTATGTCCTCATTTTGCTCACCAGGGTTTAATGTCACAACCAACACACGATACTTAAATGATAACGTGTGTGTTACACCGTACTGCATGGCTGAATATTGGTACTTGCAGTCCACACAGAATGCTCTCTGTAGTAGATGGTCACGAATGACGTGAAGTTTCAAGTCCAAGTTTCTGGAGAATGCACACTTGCACGGCTGTCCATCGTATAATAACGAAGCACACGGATACTTTTTGCCGATGTTCGCAGTTGCCGATTCTTCTGAGCTGTCAGACAAGTCGAGGTCTTCCACAAGTGACATACTATTCGCGCATGATGGTTATTTGCAGAACTGCACTAACCTAACTAAACTTTCCTAACTCTTCATACTTTCCTGGCCAATTATAACATAAAGCAATAAATTAATAAGAAGAAAAACAGCAGAATTTGGTTTACGACACGAAAATGGCCTAATGCCCGATCTTCCCTAGTGTCGAGTGTGGAAGGAAGATGACATTCCAGTATGCGCTTTCCTCCTTTTATACTTTTTGGTGACGTGACAGGATGGCGGAGGACCACGCCCAAAAGTGTTATAGTGAGTCGGCTCTGCCAAATATGGAAATATTTAACTTTCATTCTCCTGAAGAAGGCAAATGTAAATAGAGGAAGCTAGGATAGCCGCTTTCATCTTGACTCGTGACTCGCTTGTAAACTCGCCTGTTCAAATTTCAGACTGGAATGCCCGATGGGGTGTGGAAGAGCGTGATGACATCAGTGGCGATGACTCGGGCTCACCGCCTCTCGCCTCTTCCATCATACTGTGGTAGATACTTGTAGGGCAGTTCTTTTGTTTATAGACTTTGATCTAATTTACCGGAAAGTTGAAGTGATGAACACGTGATTCTTGTTTTGAAAGCACATGCTTGATTGGAAACTTAGGCAATCTGTATATGGGTGGAGTTTTGATGTTGTTTACTAAATGTATTTAATGCGAAAAATAGAAACATATGTTTTTCATATTCTGTTCCTTTTAACAGCATCCCGTTATATGCGCGTGATCTTATACATGCGCCGCTTCATGTGTGTAGTAAGTTTGTTCCAGCCCATGTTGATTAATGGCTGGAATATAAAAGAATATTTGAAATTCTCCATGGTGTTATACTGTCGAAATTTTGATGCTGCTTCATCAGCCTGTGTGCTAATGATTTGTATACGCAGTAGAACAGTCGTGTTCTTAATCAAAATTAGGATTGCATAGCGGACTAATTTATTGTTTGGCTTAACAGCTCCATGTCTTATCTACTGACCCCACCAAGCTGGATTGTATTTACCAGGTTGCGGACTGCCAAGCATCCTCCTCTATGGGTAGGACTAGTCTCACCTCACCTAGACCAAACTTAATTATTACGGTACAGCTCGGAAAGTCCGTGTCACAGTTTGCAATTTACAATACTGTCATATGGAGATTGTGGTACAGTCATTCTCAGTGTCCGTGTCTCTGTCATGTTGGTGAATTTGATTGATACGCGTGGCTGCTTATCTGTGGATGATTCTTGCGCTGTCATGAATTGTGAAGTTTTTATAGCAGTTGGTGGGTGGGGTGGGTGCGGGATACTGCGATGTTTGTGGTGTAAACTCTATCAGACATGATGTATTTCGCTCTGTAATGGTCGAGTCCTAAGACGGGACAGAGTTACTTTAGAGTGTGGATGACCAAGAATGGGGCTGTTGTACTTGAATCAGCCCATTATCGATTTCGCATTGCACCCTTTGGCCTTCCCGGTGTGTTTCCTGTCCCCGCCACGCCGGACGGACGCCCAGTACCTCACATAGGATGCAGCCTATAGGGGCTAGGTGCCTTTCCGTATATGCCTGAGATAAAGACCTGCCCAAGTTAGGGGAACATAATCCGGGACAGTCAAGGTGCACCCTGCCGGCTCCCAGCCCGAGTGGACACAGTACTAGATGCCAATTAAGTGGTCGTTCTAGCGATGGCTGCAGCCCGGCTGGACCATACCACAGAGGTGATGCCTGCTAGATGTCATTTTAGCTAAGGGCCTTGCGTAGATCGTCCTTGGACATCATTTTAGCAAGAGGCCCTGCATATATCGTACTAGCCAAGTCAATCTTCCTGGGATCCCAGACCACTCCACACACCCAGCAAGTGACAAGTTACACTTTCTCACGCACACACCCTCCTGCCTCCCAAAGAATCACTTTTCATGACCTCTGATCACAGGAGACATGACTCACAATACGAACGCTTGCCATGGCCTGACTGTACATTGAGCCATCGTGACCACTCATAACCAAGGATGGGTTGATGAACTGACATGATCAAGATGACCGACCGGCACCCCAGTTGATAGTGATCACCTTCTGAGTTCACGCTCAGGGGCAACCGACGGTCTGATTCATATCTATCTGCCAACAGCATACGAACATTGACCATTTTCCCCGGCCTTGCCTGCAGGCCATCTCTAGCAAACACAGCAAACTTCTAGTCTGCTAGAGATATCCTGGGTGTGGACTATTATCCATGCACCACGCATGTCCACTTACTATTAACAAGTTCAGCAGCCTGAACAATGCGCCGACTAGATGGTACCAAAGTAGGATGTTGATTCATCCTTTGTTAGACATGGAGGCCTTCAGTATCTCCTCTGCACCATATACCACCTTGTTTCTTTACGTGTCTCCGGACCCTCACGGGCCCACTGCCGCCTGTTAATGGAAACCCCTCGAGGAGCCTATCCCTCTTGGTTTCCATTCGGTGACAAAATCCTACTTGATACCGACATCTTGCTCTCTTAATAATAGTGACTGTTATTACGTGTGATTGATGCATGTTTGTTTAGCTGATTATGTACGGCGGTTTCGGTGGGGGGGGTGTGGGGTGTTGGGGGGGGGTGGGTGGGGGGGAGGGGTGGGGGGTGGGGGGTGACTGGGGGAATACCCCGCAGTGCATACTGTAGATGGCTGCAGTGTTGTTCCTCCTTTCCATATGATCAGTTTTCCGCACACTGTATAAGAGGGTGGGGGGGGGGGGCGGGTGGGGGGGGGTGTGTTTGCGGAAAATGCTGACTGGTGGTGATGATGATGGTATTCTGTTGTAGGGAAGTTGGGTTGCTGTGTGACGCTGGCATAGTGCGAGGTGGGCAGATCCAGTTTTCCAAGCAGGGGAATGCTGAGTCTGTTGCGGTTACGGAAAAGTCAGGTTGCGGTGGGGAATACCCCGCAGTGCATACTGTAGATGGCTGCAGTGTTGTTCCTCCTATCCATATGATCAGTTTTCCGCACACTGTATAAGAGTGGGGGGGGGGTGTTTGCGGAAAATGCTGACTGGTGGTGATGATGATGGTATTCTGTTGTAGGGAAGTTGGGTTGCTGTGTGACGCTGGCATAGTGCGAGGTGGGCAGATCCAGTTTTCCAAGCAGGGGAATGCTGAGTCTGTTGCGGTTACGGAAAAGTCAGGTTGCGGTGGGTGATGAACTCACCGCATTTGTGCGGAAGGGAATGTTGTGGGAAAAGGTGTCTCTAACTTTTTCTATTAGAAAAGCTAGGTGCATGCTATCCACATTGTTGGTGATGTTGAATGTCTCTGCTATGCTATTTATATAACTGGGTATGTATGTAGTGTTCGCGCAATGATGAATTGACGTGTCCAGTCTTGCGGGCAGGTGTGTTCTGTATGCTCCTGGCTTTCTGTGTCTTGGTTTGTTGTTCTGACTGCTCACGGGGGGGGGGGGGGGCTGAGGTGGGGTGGTGTGGCGGTTGTGATCGGGGATGGCCTTTGGATGGGGATGGTCATCTCCCATTACATGACGGTTGGTTGTCATAGTTTTAAGCAACGGGAATATTCGAGAGTCTGCTGAACAGGCTGCTCCCCTGCCCAGCACCATCGGCGGGTGTTGGGGTGAGGTGGGGGTGGGGTGGGGTGGGGGTGGGGGTGGGGGTGGGGTGGGGTGGGGTGGGGTGAGGGGTTGGTGGTGCGGGATGCCACCTCCTCTGTAACAGCCGACTCTCTCATATCTGAACATTGACAGTCAACAGATGACGAGTGTGAAATGGACAATGATGTCCGAACTCGGTGCATAGACGAGAAATGCGACTTGGAGTGAGGCTGCTGGTGCCAATGGATGGGGTACACCTTGGAGTGGGGGTGGTGTCGCGATTTTATGAGTTGGAAGGGTACACCGAGTTGTGCGGTTTTGCCGTTCTCTGCAACAAGGCCTCATCAAGCCTCTTCACTTCCATGCTATTTATTATATGTTCCACTCCACAGGAAGCATGGCCTGGGACAGCCTAAGCTTCCGCTTGTGGGAACTGTATAATTTGGGTAATAGCATGATGTGGGAGGGAATGGGAACAGATCGGTGGAACAACGTTTCCGTCCTTCTCCTTGGACAGCACAAACGAGAAAGTCTTTAGATACGACTTCCCAGACTGTGTAGACCCGCTCTGAGTAGGGAGTGGGCGAGTACGTATCTCGTCATCGTCCTCAGCATTAGTCATATGTTCACTGGACTCCTGGGGTTGAACTGGCACCACGGTGATCCGGACTAACGTCAGGGATACTTGTTTCCATAAAGACATCTTTCTGGGTACCGTGTCACATGGAATGCCCAGTCTGAGCTCTGGCACTGGGTCGTCACTGACACATGGTTTAAGTCGATCGAAGTGGATGACTGAGGTCAGGCCATCTGAGGCACGGATACGGTAGGTCAAGTCCGACTTCTTACTTACAATCACATAGGGGCATGGCCACTGGTAACTCAACTTACTCGGCACGTTTGCAGAACGTCGTGAGTCAGGAACCCAAAGCATTTTTTCAGCCTCAGGTCTCCATGCACTCGCAGGTCATGCCATGTTTTCTGACGCTGGTGTGCAGTGGATACAGTTTCTCTCACTAGCTTATGGGACTGTTCTATCTGCTGCCGCATGAACTCTACATAGAGAGATGGTGAATTTTTCTCTCCTGAAATCCTGGGCATGGTCAGATTCAGGGGTAAGGCTAATTCAAGGCCTAACATTAACGCAGCAGGCATATAACCCGTGCTGAAATGTATCGAAGTGTTGTATGCCTTGAGAATATATGGGCGTCGTAGATCCCAGTCACGACAATCAAGGCATGTTTCCTTAGTCAACATTTCCGCCAAGGTTCAATTTAACCTTTCTACCATCCCATCACTATGCGGATGGTAGGGCGTCGTTCGAGTTGTGACTACATGAAACAATTTGCAGAGCTCAGAGATTAGCCAGCTCTCAAAATCACTTTCTTGGTTGGCATGCAATTCATAGGGCATGCCGAAGTGGCAGAACACATTGCTAGTCAGGACCTCCACTACTGTGGATGTCTCTTGGTCCGGCAAAGCAAATGCTTCTACCCACTTCGTAAAATAAAATCTTGCAATACGAGGATGTACTTGTTGCCTTCATCCATCGTATTCATGGGTCCTAGCAAATTAATAGCCACTTGCTCGCATGGTGCACCAACAATTTAAACTTGTAACAGTGTGGAATAGTGCTGGCCAACATCACATCTTTGGCATGGGTCTCATTTGGCGACCCATGCCATCAAACTATCGCATATCCCGATCCAGTGGAATCTCTGTTTGATGCAGGCTGTTGTACGCTCGACGGCTAAGTGGCCAGCGTTATCATGTAGTTGTTGTAGTATTATTTCAGGATAACGCTCAGGAATCACTATCCGGTCATTAACAACGTTGAAGTTAAAGGCCTGCACGGATTCCTGCCACCTCGCTACCTGTCCCTCACGATTTTTTAGGTTTCTGAGCCAGCGTAGGGAGGCATGATCTGTACGCAGGGTAAATGGGTGACCATACAGAAAGCATTTGTAATACTTTACGAAATGCACCACAGCTAACAATTCCCTCTTAGTGGCCCCGTAACGTCTCTCTGTTTTGTTTAGAGTATGCGAACCATAAACCAATACCTGCTCCATTCCATCTTCTGTGACCTGAGATAGAACTGCACCTATGGCATAAGCAGATGCATCAGTGTCCAAGATGAAATCAAGGTTAGGGTTAGAATGAGCAAAGATTGGTGTGGTCGTCAAATGCTCCTTCAGCACCCTGAAGGAACCTTCACACTCACTCATCCACTCGAATGGTCAGTCCTTTTCGGTTATCCTAAATAATGGTGATGCAATCTCACTAAAGTGATGGATGTATCGCCGATAGTACTAGCAGAGACCGAGGAAACTCTGGGCAGCTCTGACCATGGTGGGGTTTGCCACTCCACTATTGCTTTGGCGTTGAAACGTTGAGTAGCCACTCCATCGCTGGATATGACGTATCCCAGGAACTCGACGCTCTGTCTAAAAAGATGACACTTCTTGGGTTTGAGCTTTAGGTTAGCGCTATGAAACTGCATTAAGACTGTCTCCAAGATGGACGGAGTCTGCTCAAACGAGGAGCCAAAGACGATTATGTCATCGATGTAACAGAAACATTGCATGGTAGTTAATACCTGCTCAATGAGATGCTCGAACGTTCCTTGAGTGTTGGACAATTCGTAGGGCATCTTGCGGAACTGGAAAAGAAGATGGTCTAGACAGACAAAGGTGGTCTTCTCCCGGTCAGCCTAATCCAAGCCTACCTGCCAGTACCTGTCTTTGACACTAAGATCATTAAGGTGGCGGTAGTCTATACAAACCTGCAAATATCCATACTGTTTGCCTGCTAGTACAATGGGACTGGCCCATGGGGATGCTGAAGGCTCTATAATGCCTGTCCATAACATATCGTTCACTTGTTGATGTGCCTCCGCCTCCTTGTGAATGGGAAGATGCCAAACGGTTTGTCGAATGGGTCGGTTGTTTCCAGTGTTGATGGAGTGTCTTACGAGATGAGTTTCTCCCAGATCCATGTCTCCAGCTGAGAAACTTTCGCAATACTTAAATTACAATTTCCTTATGTCACGTTTATGAGATTGCACGAATCCAACTGTGGCGTGCATATGTATGTCATGCGGATGTTCCAGTAAATCATCAGAAGTTGTTGCTGATGTAGGTGCAGTGGGTGTGTCTCCGGTGATATCACATCCACCAGATGGCCACAACAAACTCTCGGTACTAGTGTTATTGGGTCCATTGTGCCATTGAATACACAGAGTGGTATATGGTTTTTGTTGGTGGTGTCCACAATCATTCGGGGACTGGCGCATTGTGAGGCAATCGTGTAATCGGGGTCGGGTTCCAGCATAGCTATGTGTGGGTTGTTTCCTAACTGTGGTGTAGTGGTCCATAATACTTTCTCCTGTCCCGGCTCAACTGTGGCTGTAGATGCCAAAACCACTGCACAAGTATCATATAGTGATGATTCTGGTCCAAGGTGTATGCGTCGGCCGTGTATATCTAGTTCCACTGTCTGCAATGTATGACGGTTTTTCTGGCACTGAGGAAGTCAGAACCAAGCAGGACATCCTTTTGAATAGAGGCAATGACAACTCGATGCATGAATTGCATTTCCTCTATCTGTATAACAAGGTTTACTGTACAAGTCATAGGAACATCGCTCTGGTAGCTGTTTGCAAAAATATGTCTGTAGGCCTAAGGGGTGGCTTCTTATGAGGTGGGATGCTCTCATATAAGAACTTGTTGAAAACGGTGATGAAAGCTCCAGTGGCAACGGTGTCCCTGGTTGAAACACCACTAAACAGACAAGCACACTTATATATTACTTTTCAGTGTGCCTGTGGAAAAGTTTCCAATGATATTACCTGAGGAAATGCTTTTGGTGCAGTATCATCCTGTGTGTAGTTGGCCTGTTTCCGAATAGCTTCCATGAGTGCGGTTGGTGGCTGAGTGAGGAAGGAGCCAACCCGTCATCGCTGCTGCTGTGATTGCTTAGGCGATGAGGGAGTGGGGGTAGTAATGGTGATTTTGTTGATGCTGTTTGTACTGTGATTTCGTTTATACAGAAGTCTGGACATAACGGGTGTGGTCACAGATAAGGGCTACCTGTGTGAGCCACTATTTGCAATGTATCATGGGATGTTTGGTTGATGCACAAAAGAAGCAGTGACAGCGTTGTGGTCTGCCATTCTTTGGATGATGCTCCTTCTTGCGGATCCATGATGCCAAATGCTGACTGCAGTTCGTATCATTATTACTGCTGCTGGATGTAGTGGGTGATGCTGACAGGATGTGTGAATTGCATACCACCAAGGGGCACCGGGTGCTAAGTGCTTTGGCGGCGGTTTGTGGTGCTTGTATAAACGTTGTCTCAGTGGACGTGCTATAACCAACCAATGTTGTTTTACATAGGAAAGAAGGTTTGTTAGAAGTGGAGGTTGTGGGGTTGCAGTGTGCATCGTTGATATCGACATATATGAAGCCGGGTGTGTGTGAATGCATACTGTCGTGGAAGGGTGATTTGTCATGTTGGCCACCTGCTGTTGTTGTCTGGAGGCCGCAGTTGAGCCGGGTTGTGAGAGTGGGCACTGAAGTGACTCGGTAATCGGTACCTATTCTAGTTTAACGGGGTCTCAGGCTGCGGTGTACGTCAGTCAGCAGTGGGAGTTGTAGATGGAGGACGATTTGAACAGCGCTCCCTCCAGTGGCCTGGCTGACCACATCCAAACCACGTGTTTGGCAGCTGTGTAGTCGTTACCGTGCTTGTTGCTGGTCATGTTGTCGATTGTGTCGTGACGGTGGTGCTGAGTGTGATGACTAAGTTTGTGAGTGCGGAGATCTGTTTTGTTTTCTCTTCTAACCTATCGTGCATGTTCTGTCTATTGCTGTTGTTGTGCTGGTTCCCGAATCTGGGGGCGTTGTTGTGGTCTCCACGATGGGATTGGTCACGCCCTCTTCCTTTAGGTGCGTGATTTTGACTGGTGGGTTGTTCTGGTTATGCATGCATGTCGGTTGCGAATGTGGATACTAATGCAGATGTGTTGTCGGCGGCGAGTATTATATTTACATCGTTCACTTCATTTATTGGATGTAATTGACAGCGATTTGTTTTCTCCCACTCCAAGAAATTCTCAATCCGAACCGCGGTTGCCTCTAAAGATTGAAGGCTACCGTGGTCCATGAGGAATAGCTTTTCCTTGAGGGCAGGTTCACCGCTCAACGCATCGATGATGGCGTCTAGATGCAGATATGTGACTCCCTCGTGATTCATGCTGGGATAGGAGTGACTAGTCACCGACTATGACCAGCTAGTTTCGGTAATGTTTCCCCGGCTCGTCTCCGCAAGTTTTTAAGCTGTAGATGACTCGTTTCACCGAGGGTTGTATCCCCGAATCTCTCCAAAAATGAGCTTTCCAGTTCTGTGTACGTTAGCATGTGGTCTGATCCCAAATCTGCCAGGACTTGGAGTGCTTTTGCTGACAGTTTTGCGGCCAGATACTCTCCCATTTGTTGATCTATGCACCGATTTGTATGACTAATTATTTCGAATTGGCACTTATAATTAGCCCAATCATTCTCACCGCTAAATTCAGGAGGGAGAATGATCTGGCTATGGCCATGATATGGTGTTATTGGCGCGAATCCAGGTGGTGGTGCTGGGGAGAATGGCATGAATGCGGATGCTGGTCTGCGTGTTGGTTGTGGTGTTGGTGGTGATTCCTGATAATGTTCCCGCTGATGCCATGTCCATGATGGCAATTCCCGATGATAGTGTTGGTCCCGATATGCTGGTTCCGCCGAATACTGCCCTGATGTGGGTCCATAGACGGGTGTTGGTCTATAGACTGGTGGAGGCATGCTGTGTAGATGACGAACATAATAGCTATGAAGAAGAAATATGTCTTTGTCATGGTCGACCATTTGAATACTTATGTAAAACGGTGGTGGGTGTTCCGCACCGGGGAAATCTCTAGCCTAGTCGATGAGCACGCATGCAGTCCTTCCATCATATGATGCTATTTCCAAATCTAGGGTGTGCTGACTGTCTGATGAAGGAAACTGACACGCGGGTGTGTTGAGTGTTGGCGTGGGTTCACTTCTCATTCGAACCCCACATTGGGTGCCACTTGTAGCTCGTGGGGGTATACGCTGGTCTGTCATGTTGCTCCACTCCATTGCACCGCATGTACATGATGCACGGGAGGGCGGGTTAGCTACTGTTCTCAGGGTTACGGATCCCATATCACAACTCTGCAGAAGGTACAAAGACAAGCTTCTAGAGCCGGTGGAACGATAGCATTCCAGTAGTGCCGTGAAACCATTGTGACTGAGATTGAACTTTATGGTCTCATCCCAACTAATAGTGTCACTGGTATGATGGTCCATAACCTAATTTAAGAGTCTGGACATGATAATAAATCGAATCTATATATCACTACACAAACAATGATACTCGTTTGCTAGTAGACGAGAGAAATTATACAATACATAGAACTAAGTTGGTGTCTTGTTTACGTGGGCTCGTCGGAGTCGGAGGTACCTCACGGATCCGTATATATCTGATGCGGTATCCCCGCAAGGGAGCATCCTAACGAGTCTACTTATGTAGTTTAATATAAAGCATTATACCACTAACACAAAAATAATATTGTTGCGAGAGGAAAGTGCCTTGTGTGAGCCTCTGTCACAGCAAAATGCCTTCGACGCCGAAACGGAGGAAGAGAGCTGGCAAAAAGGCCACTCTCTTGTTCAAACAAAAGGTTATGTGAGTGTGTGTCAACCTAGTGAAACTATAATTAATGTGATGCACGCTGGTTTATGGGAAGACAGGGTGGATGATTTCCGAAGAATTCAAAGGCCTGTGTAGGTCCAAAGATACTGTATTGGCAGTTGCCGCTTTATTTATGCGGGCCTTCTGCTAATTCCTAACCTACTATTTAGTTGTTAGTTTTGTTTCCAAGCTTTGGCCACAAGTGGTAGGGATTCCTACCAATCTTTTGACACATGAGTCTAATTGGCGAGGAAACCTAGTTTCCCAAAGGTTACCCAACACAGAATCCCCCTCAGAAAGGCAGCGTGTGTACATGTTACAGAGTGACAGCTTCTGAAACATATAACGATCCAGTTACATATTACCCCGCAACCACATATAACATCACTAGGACAAGTTACTATTCAGATAAACAATTTGGAATGCACAATAGTATTTAATGGTAGGGAGCAAGAGACAGATATCCATCTCCAGTGACCTTCCAGTGATGGCATGTTGGGTTCTAAGACCGCACCCAGTCATCATACAGAGTTGGGTGGACTCAGTGTGCTATGGAACTAACCTTTGCCTGTCATTAGGGTTAAGTTCCAGAATGCCCAGAGATGCACTGCAGGCTGGCGTTACATAATATTATTTCTTTTCGCAGTGCTTCCTACTTTGGTGGGGTTATCTAAACTAACTGTTTAGGGGGTGTATGCGAAATCGACACTTTAGTCTTCATCGCTCAGAAACCCCAATCGTTTCACAGAGTCGGATCATGCCAATGTGTCGATGGGAAGTCCAGACAAGTATTAAATTCTCCACAGGCGATCTGTTGGTGCAGCTCACTCTCAAGACAGTGAAGAAGATCGACTGTAGAGAGATGTCAATTAGATAGTCATAATAATTAATATGTGAATTAAACAGTAAGTTTAGAAAGTGTCCGTCTGGCAACGGTAGTTTGAAAGTTGCCTGTAACAAGGAGGGCTACAGTTGTAATTAAACATTGCATGTACATAACTGGGTACACCATGCGGGACACACCGCATAGCTCTAGCGATGTACTGGGCAGAGTTCCACCAGACTGTGGCCCAAAAGTTAATTAATCACACGACATGCTGTGCAGAAGTTTGATACGACTTTTCCGTGTGGTCCGGAAGATCCGACGAGTTATCCACTAAAAATAACCACTTGCTCTACATGCTGTAGTTATTACACCGGGGCCGCGAGGCCCATCTGCAGGAAAGCTCCTCTTGACGTGGTTGCAGTGAGGGAGTCTTTACTATTTATTTAGCTGCCCCTGGATGGCCGTCCGAGGGCTTAAAAAAACTTAAGTGATGCGGCTGCTCGGTTGCTTACCAGCGTAGGAAAACTGAATTCCGAAAGGCACTGCTGTGGTGTAGGGTACCACAGTCAGTAAGCAATTGCCCACGTCTAGCGCTGCACTGGTCCAGCAACCCGTCTTCGGCTATCTCTCGCCGAAGTGTGGTCCCGATTCTTGATTTTTCACTCCTTTTATACTACCCGTGATGTCAGAGGCAGGACGCCCAGCCAATCAGCGGGAAATCTCTAGCTAATCAGCGTGCAGCTAGAAAAGGTGACTTGGCTATCACGTGATAGGTGCATTCCCCATTCATTTAATACATACACTCGATTACGACGTCCAAGCAATATTTTGAAAATAATTTCAGTGAGCCATTTAAGAATAACTTGGCCTTTTCTGATTCCGATTTTAAAAAGGTAAACAGTTTTGAATTCCTCGTCTCATTCCGGTCCTGATTGGTACCAAGAACGACGAGAACGAAGTGATTTGAAGAAATCACGAGTACCATCTCGGTACACTTTAAGTACACATTCTCTCCCAACGCTGACACGTGTTCTCAGGGAAGCTCTGGCGCGCGCGTGTAGCGATCTCACGGACGCTTTATAGAAAACCTATATGGCTTTATACACGCGTACTATCCTACCCAGGGGTGTGTGCTTGGAACGTACCCGGAGCCGTCGTTCCGTACCCAGCCTTGCTGGGACAGTCCGTACTCGTCCGGCCAGTCCGCGCTACACTACTACTACTACTACTACTACTACTACTACTACTACTACTACTACTACTACTACTACTACTACTACTACTACTACTACTACTACTACTACTACTACTACTATAATGGTACCGGTGTATTATTAGTACATACTAATTTTAAACATAAATTCCGACTCGTCACATATTTGTTAATATTTGTTGTTTTCAATTTGGGGAAGCATTATATTTACAAAACAATCCAATTGGAAAGAACTCAAGAAAATCTTAAATATGTCTAGACAGTTCGTCGGTGACAGACAAAATACTAGCGCCACGGCGATCGGCGATCGGAAATATCAAAGAGTTACCCGCCGGTAGGATTGAGGACGCAAAAATGATATAATGTTGCATAATAATATTTTTTGTTTATGCAATTTGTTTATGCAAGACCAGCGATTAATCTCAAACCAGCGCAAAGTACCAAATACTTTTGCTTCTCTGCGAAACGGAGATGCAGGCGACTGTCAGATTTGTATTTACATTTTTATATTTGTGAAATTCATAATGTGCATGTTCTTGGATATTGAGTAGTCGTATATATATAAGAATTGATGTTAAAGTGAGAGTATTGACCCACTGGAAGTATTTTATGGACATGGTTCCGTATATTAAATTTATAGCTCTATCAGGCATAGCCCCCTTTAAGATAATATATCCTTTGATACATTTACGAAAACTACTGGCATACAATTGAGTTCTTATCGCTCCAGTCTAGAACAGAGATTGATGTTAATAATGACACTGGTGTAATTACCTACACCCTCACGGCACTTTCTTCGGTTTTAAGAAGAGATTTATCATTGGTCAATTATTGCTGGGAATTATTTGACTAATGAGTTAGCGATAAGCATATTCCCAGATGAGTAGAGCAGAGTAACATACTGTAGTCCGGTGGTTAATCGTGTATCTCTATAGGCATCCTCGGAATCAATGACCTTTTACTGTCGGAATTACAATACAACCTGTCCATACCGGTCACTGTATGGAACATCTGAAAGTGGTTGTATAAAAACCGCTCCTCGCTTAACTCCTCTTATGCCAACTTAACCGCTTAATGCTCAAGCCCTCAACACATCCTACAGCTGGAATCAGTCCTTCTTCGCTTTTGCCAACTGTGTCTTGTCCCCAGCCGAAATACTTAGCTTCCTCAGGTCCATTCTTGACTTGAGTGTACCTAGTCCGGATTTCTTGAGGTCACCTCGCAGTATGCTTAGCAAATTTATGGAATGCCTTCCTCTCCTGGCTTTGTATTTGCTGGCTCCGAGTAGAGCGAATTCCAAGGCTCTCTGTGCTGGTCTCTCTTCTGGCATCCTTAGCACATGGCCAAACATGGACCATCTTTGCTGGGCGACTTTTACAGACAGCGGCGGCGTATTACACATCTTGTATAGTGCATCGTTGAAAATTATGCTGTCTGGTCATCGGCGTCCAGTAATCGTGCGTAGGTGTTTGCGGTGGCTGTTATCGAGTTGGTCTAGAGCTGCCTTTGGAGCTGCCCAGCTGTTACAGCTATACAGCATCAAAGATACGCAGATTGCATTGCATAAACGTAGCCGGTTTATCAAGGGCATCCTTGATCTACGAATCCATAGGTTCCAGAAGGACTGGAAAGCTATGTTCCCCATGAAACAGCGTGCCGCCATATCAGCAGTACTGCAAAGTAGTGAGCCCAGGATTTTACTTTTCCTCCATTGTTCACCGCCACGAAGTGGATCGTCATTTTCTTTGGTTTCATGCTGTATAGATAGGTATATGTGGGTGAACTCTGTTTTGGATTCATTCATAAAGAGATTCTCAATTTTTAGTTTGCTTGCACCTATTGGGAGAAGTCCGTCAAGGGGTTTCTTTTCCTCGTCTATGGACACCACATCGTCGGCATATTCCATCTCTAGTGGCATACCCAATATCGGCACTGGAGGTTTTGGTCTTGTGGAACTTTCCCGCACAGATTTCAATGCAGTGGCAAGGTAACAGGTGTAAAGCACCGGGGATAGACCATCTCCCTGTGGGGAGCGGATTGATGTCTCAAACTCTACAGCCTTCACTGCTTTGACTCGTACTCTCAGCTTGGTGTCTGCAAGCAGTAGTCTCACTAGTCATAACTCATCGGCATTGCAACTGGCCTGGTGTAGTACATCTAGGATCTTTGAGCGTGTGATTGTGTCGAAGGCTCGTGACATGCCAATGCCAATTTTGTGGAAATCCCAGTGTTTGGACATGATTACCGACACAAGAATGGGTTGAGCCCCTACAATGTCTGCGCAGCTGCGTCCACGTTTGAAGCCACTTTGGCATGATCCAATGAAGTCATCGATCTTGTCTCGGATGCGGCATAGAGTAACATTGGATAGGATTTTCCGTATGCTGTTGAGGAGCACAATGGGCCGAAGATTGGCTGGGGGCCGGGTGGCTTCTTGGGCTTGGTAGTGCAATAAACGTGGCCTACAGTGTCGATGGGAAGGTGGTGCATAAATTAGGTACGGGATCCGATTTGAGATAATGTCACTTGCATATTTGAATAGTTCATAGCTCATGCCATCAGCTTCCGATGCACGTCCATTGTACAGGGCTTTAAGTGCCTTCTCAACTTCTGCTGTTTTAATTGGTGTTAGCAATGGCATGGGATCTCCTGAAAATGGGTGCAAGGGCCCATCATCGTGGTCAGTGAACTGTTCTTTGAGCCAGTCTTGAACCGCCTCAGCTTTTTCCTGGTCAGTTCTGATAAAGTGTCCGTCAGAGTTGTGTACAGTGAGTGGTGGTGTGTAGTCAGTAACTCGCAGGGCTTGGGATGCCCGAAACATTTTGTGACAGTCATCCGTGGCAGTGATTTCCTTTGTTAGGGCGTCTGCTTGTTGAATAGTAAGATCTTTTATGCGTTCACTAATGTGGCGCAGAATGTTATTGTGCTCCCCGCGTAGTTTGGTGTGGTCTTCACATTGACCACTTTGATAGATGCGCAGCCTTAACGCTTTCTGCTCTGCTGACAGTTTTACTGCTAGAGGGTTATCAGTATACCTAGTTTGGTTGTTTTTAAGAACATCTATGGTGCTGGTAGCTGATGATTCCATAGATTTCAATATTTTGATTAGGGCTTCATTTGGATCGGAACAGACGTAGATGTTAGTTATCTGCACCCCGAGGGCCTTTTTTGTATGGCATTTGAGAGCCAGTGTCGCTGCTGAGCTTGGGTAGGTGACTCCACCCTCTTGCATGGTATGGCGCTTATAAATTAGGCAGGTATTGTTCATCTGAAGGCGTGTAATGACTGCATTATGGTCAGAATTGAGGTCTGTGCCTCCCTGGGAGCGAGCATTCCGAAGTAGGGGGGGGGTGGGGGGTTGCTTCTGTCTTACTTAGTATAAAGTCTATTTGGTTGAAGACAGCTGTTGTAGCCTTGGAACCTTTTGGGGCTTTGCGATCAGCAATGTGTCCGGTCCATGTTGTCTGGTGACAGCATGTGCGTTTGAAAGCCGTATTTATGGCAAATAGGCTATTGGAACAAAAGAATGTCACTAGTACATCTCCTTTGCTGTTGCGTATGCCCTCTCCACACGATCTCATGCCTAAGCCAAGTCCTGAATTTTTGCCCGCAATTCCGAGTTTACCCAGCTTGGAGTTGAAATCTCCACACATGAACAGTTGTCATCTAGCTGGGATTGTAATGGCGGAGCTCAGTTCCGTATAGAAGGCATCTGATATCTAGTAAAATCACAAATCCTTGCGTTTCATAGGAACTCCAGCGATAAGGAAAGTCTAAATTCAGCATGTTCAATCTTATTTCGTGTGCTGAAAACAAGAAGCTGCTCCACTCGCCAACCTCGGACACATTACATAAGATGACATATAAACAATATTACCACACAGATCAGACCACCAGTAGGAATAGCCACAACCAACCACTGCCTATGAGATGACGCCACAAGGAAATGTTGCAAAATCAGGTACAAATTAGACAAATTTACTTATATCTAACATGAACCTGAATGAGGACACCAGCGTAGCTACACATTACACTCTACCAGTGTATTTTATCAATTGTGATTGGGAAACCTCACCAATTGAATTGAACCAATTGAAGAATGCACTCATTCTGGATTAAAAGCATGCAGAGAAAATGTCATGGTTATTGCTGAGCTGTACTGCATAGATCACTCAGCTTACTGGGGCGATGCTGGGTCGATACTGGGCCAATACTTTCAGTATCGTGCGCGTAACGGGCCAGCATCGGCCGAGCAAGTTGCGTTATCAGGGGTAGTCCAACGAACCGTGAAACTAGAAGTCGTTCGACTCGGGGTGCGTGCAGATTAAAGCTATATGCCTATATTGACAGCTCTGGCCCATATACAACTGGTATATAATAGGAGACACATTTTTCTGACTTATTTAGCATCATTGGCATAAAAAACCGATTAGTATAAATAATGATTGAGATCAGAAAGCAACACGTGCTATTTTATGAATGGGTACGCTGGGCCACTGTAATGTTTTCTTCTGAATTGTGCTGAAATACTGTCAAATAGGAAATATAGTCTATAAAATACTCAGAGCGTGTAATTATAATATATATGTACTAATTGTCGTCTTTATAGCTATTTTTCTATCTTATTTCATAACTATCTTTGTAACTATCTTACTGCTCAGTTATCAAATCTGAATATTTAGTCCCGGACAAACGGCAAACTATGTTTATGTCTAAACAGTATTTCAACAGCACTACGAATACAATGGAGAACCCAGTTTAGCTATGCCTCACCCATCTCTAACTAAGCTCCACACACACTTCGTCCGTGTTGGGACCGATCGATCCATGACTATCAGTTTCCAGAAAACCATAGAGGTAATTTATGGCAACGCCCTGTAAAATTAGTTTCAAAATATATACACTTTGTACAACAACGCTTAGTCCCTCGTCAATTAAACGTTTGTGACGAACTTATCTACGTCGTTCATGCCGTCATTGAGGGTGCTGCCACCCTACACATCATGTAGCTGATTACGACGCCATATGATTGCTGGATAAACTGGAAAGTTCAATTAACAATACATGGTGGGAGCAGCGAGAGAGAGAAGTGGAGAGAAAGAGGAAGAGATGGAGAGAGAACAGAAGCTATAGGGAGAGAAAGAATGAGAGAAACATATGGAGGGAGAGATTATATAAAGGAGTACAGGTAAAGAACCCCCCGATTTGAGAACAATGCAAAATAGAAATTAATAAAGAGAAACTATCTAGTGAGGTCAGTAACCACTTTACTGTAATGGTTATAGTGTGGGTATAATATCTGCTTTTACGATCAACTTTGGTGGTGCGATTCCAGACAGGCTAATGCACCGCGATATGGGTGTCATTCAAGCAATTCATAAATGTCTCTGGATATATTGTCAAGCTTATTCTTCCTTTAGTCCTTGCTGGCTCCCAGACTAGAAACGACAGATTCTGGTGTAAGGAATATAATGGTGAATACATTGAAACTCATTTGCCTGAACGCTGATGAATCTTCCCGCCGCAACAGGTTCCAGTCAAATTTGTTTCAAATTATTCGGCAACTTTTCTGTATAGTTGTCTTGAAAGTGAAACACTTGGATTTCAAGGATTAAAGGGTTGATATATTCATGTACTTATTGCGAGAGAAATCCAATTTCTCGTAATCATAAGACATTCCAGATGGCTTGGTTGATTTAATAAGAGAAATACTTTTATATCGAGTGGCAGAGAAATTTGAGTGATAACAGATTATGGGAAATTTGTAGGAACACATAGAAGAATACATTAACTGAGATTTTTGTGAATATTTCTAGATCAATTTGACTGGAAATTGATGTTGTCTGTACGAGATACGAGCATATGTGTCGAGGTAGATTAGATATATTACATATAAATTATAGATAGAGGAACACATTATTTGTACTATTTCTTTAAGCGGATATAAATCTGTCGTGCTGTCAATGTAATTACGACGGAAAATGACCGGTAAATGCGACCAGTATTATCTTAATATCAGCGCACATTTCCCAAGATAAAATGTCAAGTCAGAGAAAGGACATTTCTTAGCAACTGATATTGATTATGCCATCAGTATTCCCATGTTTATATTCACTCTCCCGGTATTAATCATGTCTGGGGCAGTAGAAAATAGTCGATCCCTAGAAACAGAAAGTGCAGCTAACAGTTCACTTTGGTCTGGATCTGAACAATAATAGCGGGACCAGTTTACTGACGAGGATGTGAAAACGAGCAGGCTTGCATAAATGCTACAAATAAAGAGGAGGACGGGAGGTCTATTGATGAAACCTGTTCGTGGGGAATGGGGTGGGTGGGGGAATCGGAAATGGAGGGGACCGATCTGCTACTTAAGTATCTGATGTCGTAATCAATTAGTTACATGTAGGCTGACGTCGCAATCATAATTACGTATTATCACTCATCATGTAGCTCAAACTGTCCGCCAAGTGTATGAATTGTATGTCTTTGACGGATTTACATTTTTATAAACACTCTTTTGAATATCTTTACACTAATTTGACTGTGCCTTGCTGCTCTCATAGGCAGCAACAGCACCCAGTCAAATTAGTTCCAACACAAGTAACAAATGGGCGGGGCATAGCTAGAAATGAATCCCTCTATTAATTGGTTCACGATAACGTTAACATGAGGATGTTGACTACGGCAATATCGTTCAATGATAGTCAACCTAGTTAATAGTAGAGCGAAATGAAAACAACTCTTTTACCATTTCACTCTGTGGATATAAATCTATTGAACAGCCGATGGAATTATGATGGACTATGACAGGTAAATGAGGCATATGATTATCTTCTTACTATTAGCTCACAGTTCTCACGCTGAAGCACCATAGCAGAATAAAGATCTTTACTACGCAATTGCTATTGATTCCGCCATCCGTATTTCCATGCTAGCATTCACTCCGTTGACACTGATCATGTTGGTGATGATGATGATGGTGGTGGTGGTGGTGGTGGTGGTGGTGATGGGGGTGGTGGTGAGTGTGGTGGGCGTGGTGTTGCTGGTGAGTATGGTGGTGGTGGTGGTGATGGTGGTGGTGGTGGTGATGGTGGTGGTGCTGCTGCTGCTGCTGCTGCTGCTGCTGCTGCTGATGCTGATGCTGTTGATGATGACGACTTTGCTCTGTAGCTGAAAGTTTCTTTTGTCTTCTGTCGTCCTAGATTAACATTTACTGATTACAAAGAATATCAGAACTTGGTGTTATGATGCCTTCTGCATGATCGATGAGTGTTAGAACCTCGTACTGAAAATTAAATTAATCCTGAACTGACGTATTCTCTGGTGGTCAAAGAACATCTCCACACATTGACCATCGCCAGGCCCACTGCGCTACCACCAGAGATAGCGTAACCGTGTTGCTCAGTTTATAAAATGCGTATTTTGAGATTAGTCAGTGTTTTGGCCACTGGCGCTTTGTCAAGGCTCTGAGGTATTTGTGAGGGGACGTATCGGGTTGCTGAAGAGAGTCTTTGGAGTTGTATAGCTGCTATAGTTGTATAGAATTTTGAGACACGTGCGGAATCGTATAATGCGCATTTTATCATTCATAAGAATGAACCTTTGCAGTTTTAGCTATGCCCCGCCCATCTGTAGCTAATCTCAACCCACACTTCGCTGAACTCTCTGACTCTTAATTTCCAGAAACCTATACAGGTGAGCTGTTGAATATTTTGAATCTAATTTGACTGGGTGCTGTTACTTGCCTTATTAAATAGCAAAGACATACAATTCGTACGGCGTGTCGTACTATTAAGCGTTTAAGACGGACTAAATCGAATCATCCATGCTGCAATTGATTATGACGTCATCATATACATCACGTAGTTGATTATGACGCCATATGATGGATGGATAAACTGGAAAGGTGCATTGAAAGCCGCGAATCTGCAGCTTACAGGTCGGACGTTACAAGTTACGCACAGCGCTTTGCAACGTAGCAGGAACTCCAGATGTGAGAGTTGGTGAACTAGAATGTCTTAACTATTTCCCTGCAGAAGGTGATGTGCCTGAATTCGAGGAGCTCGTACATCATTTTGAAGACTGATTTGCTGAAAGCTGTTGATCTCATTGGCAATAACAGCTAACATTAACAGCTTTCGCCCAAATAAATAATAGTTAGTGATCACAAATGGTCTAAAGAGAGCTGGAGGTGGTGTCGCCAATTTAGAATAATACTTGTCGAGTTTTCGGAAGTTAGATGAAAATCAATCATTTCTGTATTGATTAGGTTACGGTAAAACGTAAGAATAATTTAAAGCAAGACCAGAAACATGTTAATTAGTAAAGTTTTGAACTCAATTTCAGAAATTTCTGTTGAATATTTTGGACGTAATTTGATCAAAAGCCATTGCTAACCTATGCAGCAATAGCTTTCAATACAATTAAGTCACAAATATTCAACAATACGTTTTATTTTATTTTAGAAACATGTTTTCTGACCTGTGCTGTAGTTATTACCCTACGTTTAGAGGTATTTGTTCATTTAATAAAACACACATGACTAAAACGGAGATCATTACATATGAAGCATTTCTTAGAATCGCGGATCTCCATAGCAATGATAATAAATGACGTCTACAAATGGACGGAGTTTTGATCACAAGTGTAGATTCAAAACGCGCTTCAAATTTATTGTGCTCTGTTTTCTAGAGTTAGGAATAATAATTTGCATGTGGCGACTGCTGTTTAATACGAAAACCCAGGAGGCTCATTCGAAATTGAAAATAAAAAATTTAAAACTCGACATCGAAATTCAAAACTCAAATTCGAGATTCAAAATTCAACTTCGCAATTCAGCCAACCGAATTTTACATGTGTAAATACCGTACAGTCTGAAACGGCCATGGCCGATGAAAGGCATACATCGCGCGTTGTGAATTCCAGGAAATATATCACACGAGACGAAGGCTACATCTTAGTGCATGATGGTAAATAAAGTGTGGGGGTTGGGGTCGGGGTGGGGGTGGGGGTGGGGTGGGGGTGGGGTGCAAGACTGAAATCTGGCGGTTTTCACCAATCACTATCGCACCAATATAGCCATAGCCACTATACGAACACCTATCGAGAGAAACACACACCTATTTCTACCCCTAATATCTATCCCCTACACAGGCACCAATTGCTACTCTAGCCATACATCCACCACTACTATACGATTACGATACCTCTGCTTTAATCACACATATGCATACCCACCAATTATACACACATAGCTACCCAACCCACACACCCATATGGGCGTGTTCACCTTGGGTGTATGGTATATATTCCCATACCATACACCAAAAGTTAACACCCCCATACACCATATATACCTACTCATGCACACACAGCTAACCCAGTCTATATAAGAGTGCCTTTGCTCAACTTATCGGCATATTAATACACCGATGATACAAATATTGCCCTAGTATAATATGTACCCATGCCCTACGTCAATACCCCCACCCAAACCAAAAACTGAAGCGGCCCCATACCAAGCCAAGCTCTAAGTACATACCGACAACGACCAGGTACTCAATTATATATCCAACTCTAGTATCTATAGGCACCAGCGCAAGTATTCGTCCGCCCGGCATGTACACACGCACACACACAGGGCGGGGAGTTGTGGGGGGGGGGGTGTGGTGTGGTTGGGTACTATGCTAAGCCAGGCTACTATGCTAGATCGGTAGGCGAGTAGACTAAGCCAGCCTTGTGTGCTAGACCAGGTTAATATGCTATGCCAGTACACTAGGCCAAGCTAATGTGCTAGGTCAATATGTTATGCTATTGCTATGAATAGCCGGGCCGGGCTGCTATGCTAGGAGAGTATAGCTACATGTTAGAGCACTAGACAATGCTAGTATGTAGGCCAGGAGGCCAGACCAGACCTCATAGGTTTGAAAATGCGCATAGGCTAGAAGGCTTATGTTAGTGGGATGAGGCGGCTTGGTGTAGTGGCAAGCACTCACGACTACTGAATTGCAGAAATATGTTGCGCGCCTGAGGTGTGCACTATCTCGCCGTCGTTGGAAACATGGCCAATCTCCTGCGCTCCTTGCCTCTCTCTACCCAGGAGTATACTGGGTAATATGTGTAGAAACTGGAAATGTTACCAATAATAGACTGAAATAAAAACTGACTAGATATGACGTAGATGGGACCTGGAATCAGGGACTGGATAGACGCCAACCAGTAGCTTCTTCGGCTCTGCTAGTAGGTTAGCCCAGTGCGCTCGGCCAGTAGGGTTGTACCAGACAAGTAAACGGCCAGACCAGTAGATTAGAAAGTTGGGCCAGTAAGCTTGTATATTAGGCTAAGAGGTTAGAGGAAGCAGGATCGCCTAGTAGAGGAAGCCATCCAGTATGCTAGCAGGCTATGCTATTAGGTTATCCTAGTAGACTATCCCAGTAGTACAGACTATGAGGTTTAGCCGGTCGTCCTGGTATGTTACGACCCATAGTTTAGTCAGACTAGTATGGAGGCCAGTCGGCTATGGCATGCTATGAGAATAACCCAGCCACAACTCGGCAGCCTGGGATAGTAGGCTATCCTGGTAGTAGCATACACCGCACAGTATGATAGGCAGCCTAGGTTAGTAGGCTATCCTGGTAGTAGCATACACCGCCCAGTAGGGTAGGCAGCCTAGGCTAGTAGGCTAGACCAGAAGGTTAGTAATCTAGGACTATATATATACTATGTAGGTTAGTAAGCTAGTCTAGTAGGCTGAACCAAGTCTAGTATGCTGAGCTATGCTAGTAGGTCTAAGCTAGTAGGCTATGCTAGTAGGCTATGCTAGTAGGCTAGGCTAGTAGACTAGACTAGTAGGCTAGTCTACTAGTCTAATTTATTATGCTAGGCTGGTAGGCTAGGCTAATGCGTCCTTTATGCTAAGCTAGGCTAATATACTATGGCAATGTAGTCATGTCTGCATTGATATGTGTAGCAGTGGTGTAATAGTATGTCATGGTAGCAGTGGATGTATGTTAAGGGGCGGGTACTATGGGTGTATTGGTAGGGGTATATATGGGCATTGGTTGACATGTTGTAATATGATAAATGTGGATATTGATGTATGGGTAGGAAAAAATGGCGTATGAGTAGGGTAGCGTAGGTGTAAGTGCCTATGAATGTCTGAGTTGGCATAGCTATGGGTGTATTGGTTCTAATGGGTATGCGTGTTTATGCGATCTAGGTATGGGGATAGTATCGGATGGTAGCGGCGGGTTTATATGGTCGCAATTTTCAATATATACGATTGTTCATAATAGGCTGATTTTACATTTGAACTTCGAAGTCGAGTTTTGAATTTCAAATTCGAGTTTTGAATTTCGAAGTCAAGTTTTGAATTTTAAAATTTGAATTTACGAACGAGCTTCTGGGCTTTCATACTTTAACGGTCGACAAACTGACCCATATGACGCAGCTTACTGGGCCGATGCTGGGCCGATACAGTGCTGATACTTTTAGTATTGGACCCCTATCGGTCAAGCATCGGCACAGTAAGCTGCATTATCAGGGGATATAGTATTTGAAAATCTGTTTTACAAACGTACACATGTAGCTCTGGCAGTCGATAATACCTATGCCGATACATACCTGTTATAGTTCTGCTTCAGGCAAGATAACTCGACGACTATGTAACCTTTTAACTTGTGAATTAGTGACCATGCGCAGCTCTGGCGCATGACGGGTACAGGCACCCTAAAGGCGAATCTAACCCTCAAATGTAAGTTCCGTAATTGATGACATCCTTCATGACTTCAGACGCAATTCATGTAACACATCCAGCCAAACTCTGACAGACATTTGCAATGAAATTGATGTCGGACGGTTTTGTATTTATTTCGGCAATGCCGTCGAGCAATTGAATTTCCGATTACATAAACGATATATATGTTCCAGGCAGTCCAATTGGCGTCATTATATTGACATAGAATCATGGCATTTAGAGAAATAGCTACTGCTGGCGTACTGCGGTCATAGTAGATAACAAGGTCATTGCACCTTTATCTTCATTAAACATTCCATGACAAAGCCGGCCAAACGGCCTCTGCAGTGGTCTTGAGGAACGTACATTTGCATGGTGTGAGAAGACCATTTTCGAAAATTTTGCCACTGGAATGACTGGCGCGGTAACCGAACCAGTCATTGCATTGGCAAATTTCCAAAAATCTCTAGTCTCTTGGCCTGCAATGAAAGTCAATATAAGCAAATATTTTAATTTTCTTGGCCGAATTTGCTCATGAAAGTGTTAAAGGTGCATATTCGCAGCAGAATGCCTGAAAATAATGTTGTCAAAATTGTATAGTGTTAGTGGCTTAAATTGTGTGCATAGGTGTAGTGAAACGAAAATAAATCTGAACATATAATGATTTCATTACATCGAAAATTAATATCCTTTTTAAGTTGTGAGATTGAATTAGAGACTACGAGTCTCTATTTCAGTTTGACAACTTAAAATATTATATTAATTTTTATAGAATGAAATCATCATATCTTATGAATTATTTTGTTTCACTACACCTATGCACACAATTTAAGCCTCCACAAGTATATAAATTTTAACCACTTTATCTTCAAGCATTCTGCTGTGAATATGCACCTTTAATATGTGATTAATGACATGGTGTGAGAAGTTGTTGTTGTGAGATCAGAGTTCGAGCTATAGAACACATTTCCCAGATTATTTTTCCACCATTTTCAAAACACCTTTTTCAAAATATATCTTGTAACAAGTGAGACGATAACGTGGTTAATGATTAGATCCTCGCTGAGTAACTCTGGTTACCGAATTGGATACTTTGTTCCCATTTAATGGTAAACGATTCCAGCCTTGGGTATCTCATGGGTTAAACAACTGCTTCTAATCAGTGAGTGGTGATATCACGTGTATGTGAAGATATACTAATAATCTATATTGCATATTACTGACTTCTTTTCGAGTCTGGCCTCTGGCACAGATGATAGCAGCATACACTTATTTGGAAAATGGTATGGTCGATTTTCAAGTGAGACGAAACGAGCGTGTGGTATATGCTTCATACAATATGATGTATGTGTGTTTAATAAACTTGTTGAAATGAATCTACATATCAGATCTATTTGGCAGGTACTCGGTCTATGAGCATGACTTTTGAAACCTTATGCACATTTCCAAAGAAGAAACTACGTTCAGAAAGTAGTCCCTTGACTATCACCAAGTGTCATGACTATATATCGGAGAATGTTCTATTTGAACCGAGGTATGGGATGCGAACAAACAAAAGTCTGACTGACCAATACTTCCAAAGATTGAAATTCCCGTCTCTTAACTTCAAGACAACTATACGAGAAATATGTTTAGTGTTTTGAACTATGTTGTAGGCAGAAAACTGTTACAAGTCACATTGGTTTCAAAATATTCCAACGGTATAGTCAACAGTAACGTTTTTAGGTCCGGCGCTCGCCAAGATAATGGTCAGTATTCAAGGAACTGATGGATGGTAACTGCAATAAAAGGAAATTTCTATTGACGCATTACTGCGACATGTGAAAAAATTAGCAGGAATAAAAAACAATAATCGCTGTCTATTTTGTAAATTATTGTTGCTGACAGCTATTTCTATGAGAGGAATGGCTTGCAACAACACCATTATCAAAATAGTTCGCAAACTAACACTTGGGCAGCTTAATGACGCTGATTGGGTGCCATTTGTAAGAAGGAAAGAATCAATCAGTGATATATCGATTAGATGAGCCAAGGCAACTAGATCATGAGAACTGTCACGTTTCTCAAAATATAACTGCCACGCGTCGTTCGATAGTTAACTCCTTGAACCTGCAAGACAGAATTTTAATACTTATCGTCAATTTAATACATATCTTGTTGAATATTTCAAAATTAATTTAATATGAATCCGTTGCTTCCTATTCATGTCAAATTGGTTTTTAAAATATTCACAGCTTAGCTATCTACATGCAGATACATTGAGATTGATATTCTGGGCATTCGGATATCAAAGGGTTAAGAATCAAGAACGTGTCAGGATCACTAATTTGAGGACATACCATCAGCATCAAGAATCCAAGACAACATTCACGACCACCGCCGCCAATTAGCAGGCATTGCGTGACTAATTCCTGGAATTTTTTTCTGTAGCTAAGGACACACACCAGTGCGAAAGTATACGCGGGTTGTGTAATCAATGACGCCTTGGGGATGATTTGGCAGGAATTCTTGCAGACGCTCTGATTAAAATCACGCAGTGCGACAGCAATTCCGGATTCTACAATAAAAATTCGAACCCTTCGAGGTATTTTTGATGTCACACCGTACTGTGAGGGATATGTACACTGACATGCGAACAGGGATACATTGAGATCACACCCTTGTCAATAATTCTGACAACAGCTTGGCTGAAAGTCGAGCACGCAAGTGATTTTGAAGGCATGGCAGCGAACATTCGAACGTTTTGAGTTCCAATCTGGCATCGATTTCTAAGCATGAAACTGTTGTTAATTTGTTACATGTTAATGTTGTATATACACGAATATGGATTCTAATGTCATGAAAATGCTAGCTCTAAGCTGTGTCAGGAGAGAGAGAGACACACGTGTCATGCG
>CM067374.1:87756512-87771512 GCA_034401795.1 Chaetoderma sp. LZ-2023a | reverse complement strand
ACAGGACAAGAGCCATCAGGATAGTAAGGCTGGTTATTGCCCAATTGTTGATGGTTGTAAGATTTATATATAAAACAGAATTGCATATCTTGCTTAACAAGTTTTATGTGCTGCCCAACTCTTCTTGTCTGCGATATCTATATTTACGGCTCTTCCCTTACGTTTTCTATAACTTTGAACACAGGTTCTTGACCTTCATTGTATCTGACGCATCAAAAATTCTGCTACAGAAACAGAGATGCGATATATTTCTGCCATATGATTACTTTATCAACATACATAAGGGCCAACGCCAGGCAGTCAAATCGCCATGCCCGATATGCTGTGTGGTGGATTTATGTGACAAAAATTTGTTAACTGTCTGACTCTTGGAAGTCGCAGACAATAATTTCAATGGAGAATAACTCTGGGTATGCTTAATAGTTTGAAAACAATTTGACTGAAAGTTTTTGGTCGCCGAGCCATCACCATCTTTAAGTCATATTATTTTCAAAATATTCAGCATATCCAGAGTTAAACCCTATGGAAAATGTAGTCTGCTGAAACTCAATAGGCAGACTGTTAAACCATTTCATACTATGTAGAGTCAGCTTCATAGCATGTTTGTCTGTATTTGTACTGTGCTACTGTTGGCAGGGTTATATCGATTGTTTCGCTACATCTAAGATTCTGATGATCGAACCGAAAGCAATTTAACGGGATGTCGATGCTATTTTTAAATAGCTAGTTTCTCAGAATAGCGTGTACGCTTATATGATCGAGATTATATCCCATACTAAACATGAGAATGTGATTTGACCAATCAAACAGAATCGCATATCTTGCCAGACTAGGCTATGGCGCTGCCCAACTTATCTTCGATCTTTCCATTTTACTGTATATCGCAGGGCCAATGCGTTACCAAAGATAGGATATCATGACTCTATAGAAGCAAACTGCCTTGTGCTAAAATTTGTCTTAAATAATATTATTCCTGAGATACAACGATGAACAGACAGAGAGGAAACAGACAGGCGAACCGAAATACAATATCCTTTTCCAACACCCCTTATAAACGACGTCCTATGTACATATTCTCCCCATTCATTTCACTCTTTTTACTACAAAATGTAAAACATGATTCATGAAGTCCATTGTCTTTGAAGCAAACAGAGAAATTTCGCTACAGACTAAGCAATGCTACATATTTGTGTCATATAATTGCAATGTCAATATGAATAAGTGCTAACGTCAGGAATTTCTATTCTCTTTGTTTTCCACAAAGGAAGTATACAGTACAAACGCTATAAAGCATACACAGGCCGCCGTGTGCATATAATTATCTTGTCTCCCGACTAGATATAACAGTGTAACTTCGATTTATCAATACCTAATGTACTTTATCGACAGCCAAGGTTATGCAATTTTGATAGACCACGAACAAACGTGCTTCGCTATATCCAATGCATAATAAAGGCAATTACTATTGATCATACATTAAAGTCCATGGCCAATATATGGAAGATAATTTGATACGACCAGAAGTTGCTGCTGTCCTTCAAGAAAATGTTCTCGCGAAACAACAATGATGCAAGGAATATTCAGTTGAATATTTTAAATCTAATTTAATTGGAAACTGTTGATATGGCAGCAACAGGTTCTTGTCAAATTAGTTTCAGAATATTCAACAGCCTTCCTGTATACGTCTTTGGGAGTTGCTAGTCCAGTAAAACTACAAATTAACCTAGAACAAAATTGCAACAGAATTTATTTCTTTTCTGCGGCATTCATGGGACTGCCTGGTGTCACATATCAAAAGTCCTCCAAAATCCCTCGATGGGAAAGTGGGTAAATTCGCATATTTAGCTACCGCCATTATCCGAATAAGTTGTGCACTCATCCGCTCGCACCCTTTGATAATTCATCTCTTCCATGGGAAGCAAATAAGCCGGCACTTGCTGATGCATTGTGGAAATTAATTCAAAATGAAGATGCAGTCCTTCCAGATTCTGTCCACTATGTGCTTGATGGAGGAGCTCTATTACACCGATGTTCCATGGCAGCGTGGAGAGACATTTGCAAATGTTTGTCAAAGATATGTAAAATATTGCATAAGCAAATATGGAAAGGCTACAGTAGTTTTTGATGGTTATGACCAAGGCCCAGACATAAACAGATGTGACACATAAGAGGCGAACTCGTGGATCAGGCGCAACTGTTGTACTGACTCCGCAAACAGTTGTAACTCTGAGTAAGCCTGATTTTCTTAGTAACAAGCAGAACAAACATCGGTTCATATCAATCTTAAGTTCATCTCTCGAACAGGCTGGATGCTTAACGAGAAAGGCAAGCGGTGATGCTGATGTCTTAATTACGCAAACGGCTATCTTGGCTTCAAAGTCAACAAATACTGCTCTTGTTGGAGACGATACCGACCTACTGGTGTTGCTTCTATACCATACTGATATGAATGGCTGTCAGCTATTTTTCAGACCAGAGCCAAATCAAAATGCACAGAAACCCCGACTGTGGAATATCAAAATGGCAAAGGAAAAACTCGGGTTCTGTTTGTGCTCACAGCTGTTTATTTATCAATGCTATCCTTGGCTATTGACTCAACATCTAGGCTTTATGGAATTGGAAAATCTTGCATCCCTTAGCAAAATCCAGTGCTGCAAAGAACTCTCTCAAATTGCTGAAGTGTTTACAATGAGTAATGCGAATAAAGATGACGTGATAAAAGCAGGTGAGAAAGGCAATGCTTATTCTATACAATGGCACTTCAATGGATAGTCTAGTTGCTTTGCGGTACAAGCGATTCAGGGAGAAGGTTGCAAAAAATTTCCAAGTATGTTGAAGCTCGAGATTTACCACCAACACCCGCATCCGCAAAGTTTCACAGTCTTCGCGTTGTACTACCAAATTCAAGTTTGGAGAGGAGATGCTGGAGATATGGATCCAACAGAATGGGGGCTGGAAAGTTCTCAACCACCAAATGCTGCCTGTTAAGACTGACATGCTGGCAGCACCTGACGATTTACTGTATTCATTTAGATGCAGCTGCAAAACTGGCTGTGAATCAAAGAGATGCACCTGTAGAAAACATGGGCTCAGCTGCACATCCGCCTGCGAAGACTGTAAGGGTCTCAGTTGCTCGAATTCAATAACGCTCATTGAGGAAGATGACTTGGATAATTGATGCAAGATGAAATTAGTAGAAACCAGGTACCTATGCCATACTATTTCATCTTAGCTTAGCTTAGAAACACACAATACCGTGACATAATAAAATATAATATGTATTGTATCAATATCAATGATGGTATTAGGTAAATTCATGCAAGTGGCATAACACAATACATTTAATTTGTGGAGAATATGTCAATCGTATTCATTTATTACTAAAAAAGTCCAAAAATACCCAGTCACACATATATTACATACCGGTTTTAAAGAAATAAAGAAAAATGGATTTTTCAGGTGAAATGGCCCAAATCTGGTAATAATTATGCAAATTTTACCCTTTCCCCTATTGGAATTTTGGCGTACTTTTGATATGTTGTACATGATGGCCCCCTATACACTGGGCGAGGTAAAAAAATTCTGTTGCAATTTGTTCCGGGTTAAAATATTTTTGGCCTAGATTGACTGGACTATGAGGCACTGGACTTGTACTGTTTAAGAGGACAGGATAAAGGCATTCTAAGAATATACGTCTTTAGTTGTTGTGATTCACAATTTCAGGTTTCTCATACTCTCTCTCTCTCTCTCTCTCTCTCTCTCTCTCTCTCTCTCTCTCTCTCTCTCTCCTGACACAGCTTAGAGCTAGCATTTTCATGACATTAGAATCCATATTCGTGTATATACAACATTAACATTAACAAATTAACAACAGTTTCATTCTTAGAAATCGATGCCAGATTGGAACTCAAAACGTTCGAATGTTCGCTGCCATGCCTTCAAATCACTTGCGTGATCGACTTTCAGCCAAGCTGTTGTCAGAATTATTGACACGGGTGTGATCTCAATGTATCCCTGTTCGCATGTCAGTGTACATATTCCTCACAGTACGGTGTGACATAAAAAATACCTCGAAGGGTTCGAATTTTTATTGTAGAATCCGGAATTGCTGTCGCACTGCGTGATTTTAATCAGAGCGTCTGCAAGAATTCCTGCCAAATCCTCGCAAACTTTTATAACACATTTTCACGAAATCATCCCCAAGGCGTCATTGATTACACAACCCGCATATACTTTCGCACTGGTGTGTGTCCTTAGCTACAGAAAAAATTCCAGGAATTAGTCACGCAATGCCTGCTATTAGTGGCGGTCGTCGTAAATGTTGTCTTGGATTCTTGATGCTGGTGGTATGTCTCAAATTAGTGATCCTGAGACTTTCTTGATTCTTAACCCTTTGATATCCGAATGCCCGAATATCAATCTCAATGTATCTGCATGTAGATAGCTAAGCTGTGAATATTTTAAAAACAATTTGACATGAATAGGAAGCAACGGATTCATATTAAATTAATTTTGAAATATTCAACAAAATATGTATTAAATTGACGATAAGTATTAAAATTCTGTCTGCAGGTTCAAGGAGTTAACTATCGAACGACGCGTGACAGTTATATTTTGAGAAACGTGACAGTTCTCATGATCTAGTTGCCTTAGCTCATCTAATCGATATATCACTGATTGATTCTTTCTTCTTACAAATGGCACTATTCAGCGTCATTAAGCTGCCCAAGTGTTAGTTTGCGAACTATTTTGATAATGGTGTTGTTGCAAGCCATTCCTGTCATAGAAATAGCTGTCAGCAACAATATTTACAAAATAGACAGCGATTATTGTTTTTTATTCCTACTAATTTTTTCATGTCGCAATAATGCGTCAATAGAAATTTCCTTTTATAGCAGTTACCATCCATCAGTTCCTTGAATACTGACCATTATCTGGCGAGTGCCGGACCTAAAAACGTTACTGTTGACTATACCGTTGAATATTTTGAAACCAATGTGACTTGTAACTGTTTTCTGCCTACAACATAGTTTCAAAACACTAAACATATTTCTCGTATAGTTGTCTTGAAGTTGAGAGACGGGAATTTCAATCTTTGGAAGTATTGGTCAGTCAGACTTTGTTTGTTCGCATCCCATACCTCGGTTCAAATAGAACATTCTCCGATATATAGTCATGACACTTGGTGATAGTCAAGGGACTACTTTCTGAACGTAGTTTCTTCTTTGGAAATGTGCATAAGGTTTCAAAAGTCATGCTCATAGACCGAGTACCTGCCAAATAGATCTGATATGTAGATTCATTTCAACAGTTTATTAAACACACATACATCATATTGTATGAAGCATATACCACACGCTCGTTTCGTCTCACTTGAAATCTACCATACCATTTTCCAAATAAGTGTATGCTTATCATCCGTGCCAGAGGCCAGACTCGAAAAGAAGTCAGTAATATGCAATATAGATTATTAGTATATCTTCACATACACGTGATATCACCACTCACTGATTAGAAGCAGTTGTTTAACCCATGAGATACCCAAGGCTGGAATCGTTTACCATTAAATGGGAACAAAGTATCCAATTCGGTAACCAGAGTACTCAGCGAGGATCTCATCATTAACCACGTTATCGGCTCACTCGTTACAAGATATATTTTGATAAAGGTGTTTTGAAAATGGTGGAAAGATAATCTGGGAAAATGTGTTCTATAGCTCGAACTCTGATCTCACAACAACTTCTCACACCATGTCATTAATCACATATTAAAGGTGAATATTCACAGCAGAATGCTTGAAGATAAAGTTGTTAAAATTATATACTTGTGGAGGCTTAAATTGTGTGCCTAGATGCAATGAAACAAAATAATTCATAAGATATGATGATTTCATTCTATAAAAATTAATATAATATTTTAAGTTGTCAAACTGAAATAGAGACTCGTGTCTCTAATTCAATCTCACAACTTAAAAAGGATATTAATTTCGATGTAATGAAATCATTATATGTTCAGATTTATTTCGTTTCACTACACCTATGCACACAATTTAAGCCACTAACACTATACAATTTTGACAACATTATTTTCAGGCATTCTGCTGCGAATATGCACCTTTAACACTTTCATGAGCAAATTCGGCCAAGAAAATTAAAATATTTGCTTATATTGACTTTCATTGCAGGCCAAGAGACTAGAGATTTTTTGGAAATTTGCCAATGCAATGACTGGTTCGGTTACCGAGCCAGTCATTCCAGTGGCAAATTTTCGAAAATGGTCTTCTCATACCATGCAAATGTACGTTCCTCAAGACCACTGCAGAGGCCGTTTGGCCGGCTTTGTCATGGAATGTTTAATGAAGATAAGATGCAATGACCTTGTTATCGACTATGACCGCAGTACGCCAGCAGTAGCTATTTCTCTAAATGCCATGATTCTATGTCAATATAATGACGCCAATTGGACTGCCTGGAACATATATATCGTTTATGTAATCGGAAATTCAATTGCTCGACGGCATTGCCGTGCCATTAATACAAAACCGTCCGACATCAATTTCATTGCAAATGTCTGTCAGAGTTTGGCTGGATGTGTTACATGAATTGCGTCTGAAGTCATGAAGGATGTCATCAATTACGGAACTTACATTTGAGGTTAGATTCGCCTTTTGGGTGCCTGTACCCGTCATGGCGCCAGAGCTGCGCATGGTAACTAATTCATAAGTTAAAAGGTTACATAGTCGTCGAGTTATCTTGCCTGAAGCAGAACTATAACAGGTATGTATCGGGATAGGTATTATCGACAGCCAGAGCTACATGTATACGTTTGTAATACAGATTTTCAAATACTATATCCCCTGATAATGCAGCTTACTGTGCCGATGCTTGACCGATAGGGGTCCAATACTAAAAGTATCAGCACTGTATCGGCCCAGCATCGGCCCAGTAAGCTGCGTCATATGGGTCAGTTTGTCGACCGTTAAAGTATGAAAGCCCAGAAGCTCGTTCGAAATTCAAATTTCAAAATTCAAAACTTGACTCCGAAATTCAAAACTCGAATTCGAAATTCAAAACTCGAATTCGAATTTCAAAACTCGACTTCGAAGTTCAAATGTAAAATCAGCCTATTATGAACAATCGTATATATTGAAAATTACTACCATATAAACCCGCCGCTACCATCCGATACTATCCCATACCTAGATCCATAAACACGCATACCCATTAGAACCAATACACCCATAGCTATGCCAACTCAGACATTCATAGGCACTTACACCTACGCTACCCTACTCATACGCCAGTTTTTCCTACCCATACATCAATATCCACATTTATCATATTACAACATAGCTATCTCTACCCCGTATAAACATTGCTAGCCAATGGCATAAACACATGTCAACCAATGCCCATATATACCCCTACCAATACACCCATAGTACCCGCCCTTACACATACATCCACTGCTACCATGCCATACTATTACACCACTGCTACACATATCAATGCAGAGAGGACTACATTGCCATAGTCTATTAGCCTAGCTTAGCATAAAGACGCATTAGCCTAGCCTACTAGCCTAGCATAATAAATTAGACTAGTAGACTAGCCTACTAGTCTAGTCTACTAGCCTAGCCTACTAGCATAGCTTACTAGCTTAGCCTACTAGCATATCTCAGCCTACCAGACTTAGTTCAGCCTACTAGACTAGCTTACTAACCTACATAGTTATATATAGTCCTAGATTACTAACCTTCTGGTCTAGCCTACTAGCCTAGGCTGCCTACCCTACTGGGCGGTGTATGCTACTACCAGGATAGCCTACTAACCTAGGCTGCCTATCATACTGTGCGGTGTATGCTACTACCAGGATAGCCTACTGTCCCAGGCTGCCGAGTTGGGGCTGGCTTATTCTCATAGCATGCCATAGCCGACTGGCCCCCATACTAGTCTGACTAAACTATGGGTCGTAACATACCAGACGACCGGCTAAACCTCATAGTCCGTACCTCTGGGATAGTCTACTAGGATAACCTAATAGCATAGCCTGCTAGCATACTGGATGGCCTCCTCTACTAGGCGATCCTACTTGCTCTAACCTCTTAGCCTAATATACAAGCTTACTGGCCTACCTTTCTAATCTACTGGTCTGGCCGTTTATTTGTCTGGTGCAACCTACTGGCCGAGCCGTAGAAGCTACTGGTTGGCGTCTATCCAGTCCATGATTCCAGGTCCCATCTACGTCATATCTAGTCTGTTTTTATTTCAGTCTAGTATTGATAACTTTCCCAGTTTCTACACTATTACCCAGTATACTCCTGGGTAGAGAGAGGCAAGGAGCACAGGAGATTGCCCATGTTTCCAACGACGGCGAGATAGTGCACACCTCAGGCGCGCACAGATTTCTGCAATTCAGTAGTCGTGAGTGCTTGCCACTACACCACGCCGCCTCGTCCCACTAACATAGCCTTCTAGCCTATGCGCATTTCAAACCTACGAGTCTGGTCTGGCCTCCTGGCCTACATACTAGCATTATCTAGTGCTCTAACATGTAGCTATACTCTTCTAGCATAGCAGCCCGGCCTGACTATTCATAGCAATAGCATAACATATTGACCTAGCACACTAGCTTGGCCTAGTGTACTGGCATAGCATATTAACCTGGTCTAGCACACAAGTCTGGGTTAGTCTACTCGCCTACCGATCTAGCATAGTAGCCTGGCTTAGCATACCATAGTACCCAACCCCGCCCCAACCCCAACCCCACCACACACCACCCCCACAACTTCCCGCCCTGTGTGCGTGTGTGCATGCCGGGCGGACGAATACTTACGCTGGTGCCTATAGATACTAGAGTTGGATATATAATTGAGTACATGGTCGTTGTCGGTATGTACTTAGCGCTTGGCTTGGTATGTGGCCGCTTCAGTTTTTGGTTTGGGTGGGTTTGGGTGGGGTATTGACGTAGGACATGGGTACATATTATACTAGGGCAATATTTGTATCATCGGTGGATATATGTAACGTATTAATATGCCGATAAGTAGAGCAAGGCACTCTTATATAGACTGGGTTAGCTGTGTGTACATGAGTAGGTAGATATGGTGTATGGGAGTGTTAACTTTTGGTGTATGGTATGGGAATATATACCATACACCCAAGGTGAACACGCCCATATGGGTGTGTGGGTTGGGTAGCTATGTGTGTATAATTGGTGGGTATGCATATGTGTGATTACAGCAGAGGTATCGTAATCGTATAGTAGTGGTGGATGTATGGCTAGAGTAGCAATTGGTGCCTGTGTAGGGGATAGATATTAGGGCTAGAAATAGGTGTGTATTTCTCTCGATAGGTGTTCGTATAGTGGCTATGGCTATATTGGTGCGGTACTGATTGGTGAAAACCGCCAGATTTCAGTCTTGCCCCCCCCCCCCCCCCCGACCCCAACCCCCACACTTTATTTACCATCATGCACTAAGATGTAGCCTTCGTCTCGTGTGATATATTTCCTGTAATTCACAACGTGCGATGTATGCCTTTCATCGGCCATGGCCGTTTCAGACTGTACGGTATTTACACATGTAAAATTCGGTTGGCTGAATTGCGAAGTTGAATTTTGAATCTCGAATTTGAGTTTTGAATTTCGATGTCGAGTTTTAAATTTTTTATTTTCAATTTCGAATGAGCCTCCTGGGTTTTCGTATTAAACAGCAGTCGCCACATGCAAATTATTATTCCCAACTCTAGAAAAGAGAGCACAATAAATTTGAAGGGCGTTTTGAATCTACACTTGTGATCAAAACTCCGTCCATTTGTAGACGTCATTTATTAACATTGCTATGGAGATATGCGATTCTAAGAAATGCTTCATATGTAATGTTCTCCGTTATAGTCATGTGTGTTTTATTAAATGAACAAATACCTCTAAACGTAGGGTAATAACTACAGCACAGATCAGAAAACATGTTTCTAAAATAAAATAAAACGTATTGTTGAATATTTGTGACTTAATTTTATTGAAAGCTATTGCTGCATAAGTTAGCAATGGCTTTTGATCAAATTACGTCCAAAATATTCAACAGAAATTTCTGACGTTGAGTTCAAAACTTTACTAATTAACATGTTTCTGGTCTTACTTTAGAAACGTGTTAAATTATTCTTACGTTTTACCGTAACCTAATCAATACAGAAATGATTGATTTTCATCTAACTTCTGAAAACTCGACAAATATTATTCTAAATTGGCGACACCACCTCCAGCTCTCTTTAGACCATTTGTGATCACTAACTATTATTTATTTGGGCGAAAGCTGTTAATGTTAGCTGTTATTGCCAATGAGATCAACAGCTTTCAGCAAATCAGTCTTCAAGATGATGTACGGGCTCCTTGAATTCAGGCACATCACCTTCTGCAGGGAAATAGTTAAGACATTCTAGTTCACCAACTCTCACATCTGGAGCTCCTGCTACGTTGCAAAGCGCTGTGCGTAACTTGTAACGTCCGACCTGTAAGCTGCGGATTCGCGGCTTTCAATGCACCTTTCCAGTTTATCCATCCATCATATGGCGTCATAATCAACTACGTGATGTATATGATGACGTCATAATCAATTGCAGCATGGATGATTCGATTTAGTCCGTCTTAAACGCTTAATAGTACGACACGCCGTACGAATTGTATGTCTTTGCTATTTAATAAGGCAAGCAACAGCACCCAGTCAAATTAGATTCAAAATATTCAACAGCTCACCTGTATAGGTTTCTGGAAATTGAGAGTCAGAGAGTTCAGCGAAGTGTGGGTTGAGATTAGCTACAGATGGGCGGGGCATAGCTAAAACTGCAAAGGTTCATTCTTATGAATGATAAAATGCGCATTATACGATTCCGCACGTGTCTCAAAATGCTATGCAACTATAGCAGCTATACAACTCCAAAGACTCTCTTCAGCAACCCGATACGTCCCCTCACAAATACCTCAGAGCCTTGACAAAGCGCCAGTGGCCAAAACACTGACTAATCTCAAAATACGCATTTTATAAACTGAGCAACACGGTTACGCTATCTCTGGTGGTAGCGCAGTGGGCCTGGCGATGGTCAATGTGTGGAGATGTTCTTTGATCACCAGAGAATACGTCAGTTCAGGATTAATTTAATTTTCAGTACGAGGTTCTAACACTCATCGATCATGCAGAAGGCATCATAACACCAAGTTCTGATATTCTTTGTAATCAGTAAATGTTAATCTAGGACGACAGAAGACAAAAGAAACTTTCAGCTACAGAACAAAGTCGTCATCATCAACAGCATCAGCAGCAGCAGCAGCAGCAGCAGCAGCAGCAGCAGCACCACCACCACCACCATCATCACCACCACCACCACCAGCACCACACTCACCAGCAACACCACGCCCACCACACTCATCATCACCACCATCACCACCACCACCACCACCACCACCACCATCGTCATCATCATTATCACCAACATGATCAGTGTCAACGGAGTGAATGCTAGCATGGAAATACGTATGGCGGAATCAATAGCAATTGCGTAGTAAAGATCTTTATTCTGCTATGGTGCTTCAGCGTGAGAACTGTGAGCTAATAGTAAGAAGATAATCATATGCCTCATTTACCTGTCATAGTCCATCATAATTCCATCGGATGTGCAATAGATTTATATCCACAGAGTGAAATGGTAAAAGAGTTGTTTTCATTTCGCCCTATTATTAACTAGGTTGACTAGCATTGAACGATATTGCTGTAGTCAACATCCTCATGTTAACGTTATCGTGAACCAATTAATAGAGGGATTCATTTCTAGCTATGCCCCGCCCATTTGTTACTTGTGTTGGAACTAATTTGACTGGGTGCTGCTGCTGCCTATGAGAGCAGCAAGGCACAGTCAAATTAGTGTAAAGATATTCAAAAGAGTGTTTATAAAAATGTAAATCCGTCAAAGACATACAATTCATACACTTGGCGGACAGTTTGAGCTATATGATGAGTGATAATACGTAATTATGATTGCGACGTCAGCCTACATGTAACTAATTGATTACGACATCAGATACTTAAGTAGCAGATCGTTTCCCTCCATTTCCGATTCCCCCCACCCACCCCATTCCCCACGAACAGGTTTCATCAATAGACCTCCCGTCCTCCTCTTTATTTGTAGCATTTATGCAAGCCTGCTCGTTTTCACATCCTCTTCAGTAAACTGGTCCCGCTATTATTGTTCAGATCCAGACCAAAGTGAACTGTTAGCTGCACTTTCTGTTTCTAGGGATCGACTATTTTCTACTGCCCCAGACATGATTAATACCGGGAGAGTGAATATAAACATGGGAATACTGATGGCATAATCAATATCAGTTGCTAAGAAATGTCCTTTCTCTGACTTGACATTTTATCTTGGGAAATGTGCGCTGATATTAAGATAATACTGGTCGCATTTACCGGTCATTTTCCGTCTTAATTATATTGACAGTTGGACAGATTTATATCCGCTTAAAGAAATAGTACAAATAATGTGGTCCTCTATCTATAATTTATATGTAATATATCTAATCTACCTCGACACATATGCTCGTATCTCGTACAGACAACATCAATTTCCAGTCAAATTGATCTAGAAATATTCACAAAAATCTCAGTTAATGTATTCTTCTATGTGTTCCTACAAATTTCCCATAATCTTTTATCACTCAAATTGCTCTGCCACTCGATATAAAAGTATTTCTCTTATTAAATCAACTAAGCCATCTGGAATGTCTTATGATTACGAGAAATTGGATTTCTCTCGCAATAAGTACATGAATATATCAACCCTTTAATCCTTGAAATTCAAGTGTTTCAATTTCAAGACAACTATACAGAAAAGTTGCCGAATATTTTGAAACAAATTTGACTGGAACCTGTTGCGGCGGGAAGATTCATCAGCGTTCAGGCAAATGAGTTTCAATGTATTCACCATTATATTCCTTACACCGGAATCTGTCGTTTCTAGTCTGGGAGCCAGCAAGGACTAAAAGAAGAATAAGATTGACAATATATCCAGAGACATTTGTGAATTGCTTGAATGACACCCATATCACGGTGCATTAGCCTGTCTGGAATCGCACCACCAAAGTTGATCGTAAAAGTAGATATTATACCCACACTATAACCATTACAGTAAAGTGGTTACTGACCTCACTAGATAGTTTCTCTCTATTAATTTCTATTTTGCATTATTCTCAAATCGGGGGTTCTTTACCTGTACTGTTTTATATAATCTCTCCCTCCATATGTTTCTCTCATTCTTTCTCTCCCTATAGCTTCTGTTCTCTCGCCATCTCTTCCTCTTTCTCTCCACTTCTCTCTCTCGCTGCTCCCACCATGTATTGTTAATTGAACTTTCCAGTTTATCCAGCAATCATACGGCGTCGTAATCAGCTACATGATGTGTAGGGTGGCAGCACCCTCAATGACGTCATGAACGACGTAGATAAGTTCGTCACAAACGTTTAATTGACGAGGGACTAAGCGTTGTTGTACAAATTGTATATATTTTGAAACTAATTTTACAGGGCGTTGCCATAAATTACCTCTATAGTTTTCTGGAAACTGATAGTCATGGATCGATCGGTCCCAACACGGACGAAGTGTGTGTGGAGCTTAGTTAGAGATGGGTGAGGCATAGCTAAACTGGGTTCTCCATTGTATTCGTAGTGCTGTTGAAATACTGTTTAGACATAAACATAGTTTGCCGTTTGTCCGGGACTAAATATTCAGATTTGATAACTGAGCAGTAAGATAGTTACAAAGACAGTTATGAAATAAGATAGAAAAATAGCTATAAAGACGACAATTAGTACATATATATTATAATTACATGCTCTGAGTATTCTATAGACTATATTTCCTATTTGAGAGTATTTCAGCACAATTCAGAAGAAAACAGCACAGTGGCCCAGCGTACTCATTCATAAAATAGCACGTGTTGCTTTCTGATCTCAATCATTATTTATACTAATCGGTTTTTTATGCCAATGGTGCTAAATAAGTCAGAAAAATGTGTCTCCTATTATATACCAGTTGTATATGGGCCAGAGCTGTCAACATAGGCATATAGCTTTAATCTGCACGCACCCCGAGTCGAACGACTTCTAGTTTCACTGTTCGTTGGACTACCCCTGATAACGCAACTTGCTCGGCCGATGCTGGCCCGTTACGCGCACGATACTGAAAGTATTGGCTCAGTATCGACCCAGCATCGCCCCAGTAAGCTAAGTGATCTATGCAGTACAGCTCAGCAATAACCATGACATTTTCTCTGCATGCTTTTAATCCAGAATGAGTGCATTCTTCAATTGGTTCAATTCAATTGGTGAGGTTTCCCAATCACAATTGATAAAATACACTGGTAGAGTGTAATGTGTAGCTACGCTGGTGTCCTCATTCAGGTTCATGTTAGATATAAGTAAATTTGTCTAATTTGTACCTGATTTTTCAACATTTCCTTGTGGCGTCATCTCATAGGCAGTGGTTGGTTGTGGCTATTCCTACTGGTGGTCTGATCTGTGTGGTAATATTGTTTATATGTCATCTTATGTAATGTGTCCGAGGTTGGCGAGTGGAGCAGCTTCTTGTTTTCAGCACACGAAATAAGATTGAACATGCTGAATTTAGACTTTCCTTATCGCTGGAGTTCCTATGAAACGCAAGGATTTGTGATTTTACTAGATATCAGATGCCTTCTATACGGAACCGAGCTCCGCCATTACAATCCCAGCTAGATGACAACTGTTCATGTGTGGAGATTTCAACTCCAAGCTGGGTAAACTCGGAATTGCGGGCAAAAATTCAGGACTTGGCTTAGGCATGAGATCGTGTGGAGAGGGCATACGCAACAGCAAAGGAGATGTACTAGTGACATTCTTTAGTTCCAATAGCCTAGTTGCCATAAATACGGCTTTCAAACGCACATGCTGTCACCAGACAACATGGACCGGGCA
>CM067374.1:87731512-87751512 GCA_034401795.1 Chaetoderma sp. LZ-2023a | reverse complement strand
TCCGACTCTGGGAAACGATTGGGGTTTCTGAGCGATGAAGACTAGTGTCGATTTCGCATACACCCCCTAAACAGTTAGTTTAGATAACCCCACCAAAGTAGGAAGCACTGCGAAAAGAAATAATATTATGTAACGCCAGCCTGCAGTACATCTCTGGGCATTCTGGAACTTAACCCTAATGACAGGCAAAGGTTAAGTCCATAGAACACTGAGTCCTCCCAACTCTGTATGATGACTGGGTGCGGTCTTGGCACCAAACATGCCATCACTGGAAGGTCACTGGAGATGGATATCTGTCTCTTGCTCCCTACCATTAAATACTATTGCGCATTCCAAATTGTTTATCTGAATAGTAACTTGTCCTAGTGATGTTATATGTGGTTGCGGGGTAATATGTAACTGGATCGTTATATGTTTCAGAAGCTGTCACTCTGTAACATGTGCACACGCTGCCTTTCTGAGGGGGATTCTGTGTTGGGTAACCTTTGGAAAACCAGGTATCCTCGCCGGTTAGACTCATGTGTCAAACGATAGGTAGGAATCCCTACCACTTGTGGCCAAAGCTCGGAAGCAAAACTAACAACTAAATAGTAGGTTAGGAATTAGCAGAAGGCCCGCATAAATAAAGCGGCAACTGCCAATACAGTATCTTTGGACCTACATAGGCCTTTGAATTCTTCGGAAATCATCCACCCTGTCTTCCCATAAACCAGCGTGCATCACATTAATTATAGTTTCACTAGGTTGACACACACTCACATAACCTTTTGTTTGAACAAGAGAGTGGCCTTTTTGCCAGCTCTCTTCCTCTGTTTCGGCGTCGAAGGCATTTTGCTGTGACAGAGGCCCACACAAGGCACTTTCCTCTCGCAACAATATTATTTTTGTGTTAGTGGTATAATGCTTTATATTAAACTACATAAGTAGACTCGTTAGGATGCTCCCTTGCGGGAATCCCGCATCAGATATATACGGATCCGTGAGGTACCTCCGACTCCGACGAGCCCACGTAAACAAGACACCAACTTAGTTCTATGTATTGTATAATTTCTCTCGTCTACTAGCAAACGAGTATCATTGTTTGTGTAGTGATATATATTTTCGATTTATTATCATGTCCAGACTCTTAAATTAGGTTATGGACCATCATACCAGTGACACTATCATTTGGGATGAGACCATGAAGTTCAATCTCAGTGACAATGGTTGCACGGCCCTACTGGAATGCTATCGTTCCACCGGCTCTAGAAGCTTGTCTTTGTACCTTCTGGAGTGTTGTGATATGGGATCCGTAATCCTGAGAACAGTAGCTAACCCGCCCTCCCGTGCATCATGTGCATGCGGTGCAATGGAGTGGAGCAACATGACAGACCAGCGCATACCCCCACGAGCTACAAGTCGCGCCCAATGTGGGGTTCGAATGAGAAGTGAACCCACGCCAACACTCAACACACCCGCGTGTCAGTTTCCTTCATCAGACAGTCAGCACTCCCTAGATTTGGAAATAGCATCATATGATGGAAGGACTGCATGCGTGCTCATCGACTAGGCTAGAGATTTCCCCTGTGCGGAACACCCAGCACCGTTTTACATAAGTATTCAAATGGTCGACCATGACAAAGACATATTTCTTCTTCATAGCTATTATGTTCGCCAATGACATGTACCACGTCCCGCGTCTCCTCCAATATGAGCGTCATCACCATACAATCCATCAGCACCGCGATACATAACGGGAGATGCGGCACCTCCCTTCCAGCAATATTCCAGAAGAACTACATCACATGGCACACACCACCCCCGTCAGTCTCCTGGACTGCCTCCGTATGAGGAACACCCATTGAAACAGCCGATAGAATGTCCGCGTCATCTACACAGCATGCCTCCACCAGTCTATAGACCAACATCCGTCTATGGACCCACATCAGGGCAGTATTCGGCGGAACAAGCATATCGGGACCAACACTATCATCGGGAATTGCCATCATGGACATGGCATCAGCGGGAACATTATCAGGAAACACCACCAACACCACTACCAACACGCAGACCAGCATCCGTATTCATGCCATTCTCCCAAGCACCACCACCTGGATTCGCGCCAATAGCACCATATCATGGCCATGGCCAGATCATTCTCCCTCCTGAATTTAGTGGTGAGAATGATTGGGCGAATTATAAGTGCCAATTCGAAATAATTAGTCATACAAATCGGTGCATAGATCAACAAATGGCGAGTATCTGGCCGCAAAACTGTCAGGAAAAGCACTCCAGGTCCTGGAAGATTTGGGATCAGACCACACGCTAATGTACACAGAACTGGAAAGCTCATTATTGGAGAGATTCGGGGGTACAACCCTCGGTGAAACGAGTCATCTACAGCTTAAAATCTTGCGGAGACGAGCCGGGGAAACATTACCGAAACTAGCTGGTCATAGTCGGTGACTAGTCACTCGCGCCTATCCCAGCATGAATCACGAGGGAGTCATATAACAAGCAACAGATGCACACACACGAAACATATACGTGTGGATCCAGGAGGGGTACATCCTACTAGGGAATATGTTACACCACTTTCTGCGCTGGCAAAATATTACTATCAGAGGTTTGGAGAGTGTCATATCCAAGGTGGCATACACTGCATTAATGACCGGATAGTGATTCCTGAGCGTTATCCTGAAATAATACTACAACAACTACATGATAATGCTGGACACTTAGCCGTCGAGCGTACAACAGCCTGCATCAAACAGAGATTCCACTGGATCGGGATATGCGATAGTGTGATTGCATGGGTCGCCAAATGAGACCCATGCCAAAGATGTGCTGTTGGCCAGCACTATTCCACACTGTTACAAGTTTAAATTGTTGGTGCACCATGCGAGCAAGTGGCTATTAATTTGCTAGGACCCATGAATACGATGGATGAAGGCAACAAGTACATCCTCGTATTGCAAGATTTTATTTTACGAAGTGGGTGGAAGCATCTGCTTTGCCGGACCAAGAGACATCCACAGTAGTGGAGGTTCTGACTAGAAATGTGTTCTGCCACTTCGGTATGCCCTATGAATTGCATGCCAACAAAGGAAGTGATTTTGAGAGCTGGCTAATCTCTGAGCTCTGCAAATTGTTTCATGTAGTCAAAACTCGAACGACGCCCTACCATCCGCATAGTGATGGGATGGTAGAAAGGTTAAATTGAACCTTGGCGGAAATGTTGACTAAGGAAACATGCCTTGATTGTTGTGACTGGGATCTACGACGCCCATATATGCTCAAGGCATACCACACTTCGATACATTTCAGCACGGGTTATATGCCTGCTGCGTTAATGTTAGGCCTTGAATTAGCCTTACCCCTGAATCTGACCATGCCCAGGATTTCAGGAGAGAAAAATTCACCATCATGCGGCAGCAGATAGAACAGTCCCATAAGCTAGTGAGAGAAACTGTGTCCACTGCACAAAAGCGTCAGAAAACATGGCATGACCTGCGAGTGCATGGAGACCTGAGGCTGCAAAAATGCTTTGGGTTCATAACTCACGGCGTTCTGCAAACGTGCCGAGTAAGTTGAGTTACCAGTGGACAGGCCCATATGTGATAGTAAGTAAGAAGTCGGACTTGACCTACCGTATCCGCGCCTCAGATGGCCTGACCTCAGTCATCCACTTCGATCGACTTAAACCATGTGTCAGTGACGACCCAGTGCCAGAGCTAGGACTGGGCATTCCATGTGACACCGGTACCCAGAAAGATTTCTCTATGGAAACAAGTATCCCTGACGTTAGTCCGGATCACCGTGGTGCCAGTTCAACCCCAGGAGTCCAGTGAACATATGACTAATGCTGCGGACGATGACGAGATACGTACTCGCCCACTCCCTGCTCAGAGCGTGTCTACACAGTCTGGGAAGTCGTATCTAAAGACTTTCTCGTTTGTGCTGTCCAAGGAGAAGGACGGAAACGTTTGTTCCACCGATCTGTTCCCATTCCCTCCCACATCATGCTATTACCCAAATTATACAGTTCCCACAAGCGGAAGCTTAGGCTGTCCCAGGCCATGCTTCCTGTGGAGTGGAACATATAGTAAATAGCATGGAAGTGAAGAGGCTTGATGAGGCCTTGTTGCAGAGAACGGCAAAACCGCACAACTCGGTGTACCCTTCCAACTCATAAAATCGCGACACCACCGCCACTCCAATGTGTACCCCATCCATTGGCACCACCAGCCCCACTCCAAGTCGCATCTCTCGTCTATGCACCGAGTTCGGACATCATTGGCACTGTCCATTTCACACTCGTCGTCTGTTGACTGCCAATCTTCAGATATGAGAGAGTCGCCTGTTACAGAGTAGGTGGCATCCCGCACCACCAACCCCTCACCCCACCCCAACCCCACCTCACCCCCACCCCCGCCGATGGTGCTGGACAGGGAAGCAGACTGTTCAGCAGACTCTCGAATATTCCCGTTGCTTAAAACTATGACAACCAACCGTCATGTAATGGGAGATGACCATCCCCATCCAAAGGCCATCCCCAACCACAACCGCCACACCACCCCACCTCAGCCCCCCCACCACCGCCCCCATGAGCAGTCAGAACAACAAACCAAGACACAGAAAGCCAGGAGCATACAGAACACACTTGCCCGCAAGACTGGATACGTCAATTCATCATTCCGCGAACACTACATACATACCCAGTTATATAAATAGCACAGCAGAGACATTCAACATCACCAACAATGTGGATAGCATGCACCTAGCTTTTCTAATAGAAAAAGTTAGAGACACCTTTTTCCACAACATTCCCTTCCGCACAAATGCGGTGAGTTCATCACCCACCGCAACCTGACTTTTCCGCAACCGCAACAGACTCAGCATTCCCCTGCTTGGAAAACTGGATCTGCCCACCTCGCACTATGCCAGCGTCACACAGCAACCCCAACTTCCCTAAAACAGAATACCATCATCATCAGCACCAGTCAGCATTTTCCGCAACCCCCCCCCCCCCCCTCTTATACAGTGTGCGGAAAACTGATCATATGGAAAGGAGGAACAACACCGCAGCCATCTACAGTATGCACTGCGGGGAATTCCCCCAGTCCCCCCCCCCACCGAAAACGTCGTACATAATCAGCTAAACAAACATGCATCAATCACACGTAATAACAGTCACTATTATTAAGAGAGCAAGATGTCGGTATCAAGTAGGATTTTGTCACCGAATGGAAACCAAGAGGGATAGGCTCCTCGAGGGGTTTCCATTAACAGGCGGCAGTGGGCCCGTGAGCGTCCGGAGACACGTAAAGAAACAAGGTGGTATATAGTGCAGAGGAGATACTGAAGGCCTCCATGTCTAACAAAGGATGAATCAACATCCTACTTTGGTACCATCTAGTCGGCGCATTGTTCAGGCTGCTGAACTTGTTAATAGTAAGTGGACATGCGTGGTGCATGGATAATAGTCCACACCCAGGATATCTCTAGCAGACTAGAAGTGTGCTGTGTTTGCTAGAGATGGCCTGCAGGCAAGGCCGGGGGAAATGGTCAAAGTTCGTATGCTGTTGGCAGATAGATATGAATCAGACCGTCGGTTGCCCCTGAGCGTGAACTCAGAAGGTGATCACTATCAACTGGGGTGCCGGTCGGTCATCTTGATCATGTCAGTTCATCAACCCATCCTTGGTTTTGAGTGGTCACGATGGCTCAATGTACAGTCAGGCCATGGCAAGCGTTCGTATTGTGAGTCAGGAGGGTGTGTGCGTGAGAAAGTGTAACTTGTCACTTGCTGGGTGGGTGGAGTGGTCTGGGATCCCAGGAAGATTGACTTGGCTAGTACGGCATATGCAGGGCCTCTTGCTAAAATGATGGCCAAGGACGATCTACGCATGGCCCTTAGCTAAAATGACATCTAGCAGGCATCACCTCGGTGGTATGGTCCAGCCGGGCTGCAGTCATCGCTAGAACGACCACTTAATTGGCATCTAGTAGTGTGTCCACTCGAGTTGGAAGGCGGCAGGGTGCACCTTGACTGTCCCGGATTATGTTCCCCTAACTTGGGCAGGTTTTTATCTCAGGCATATACGGAAAGGCACCTAGCCCCTATAGGCTGCATCCTATGTGAGGTACTGGGCGTCCGTCCGGCGTGGCGGGGACAGGAAACACACCGGGAAGGCCAAAGGGTGCAATGCGAAATCGATAATGGGCTGATTCAAGTACAACAGCCCCATTCTTGGTCATCCACACTCTAAAATAACTCTGTCCCGTCTTAGAACTCGACCATTACAAAGCGAAATACATCATGTCTGATAAAGTTGACACCACAAACATCGCAGTATCCCGCACCCACCCCACCCACCAACTGCTATAAAAACTTCACAATTCATGACAGCGCAAGAATCATCCACAGATAAGCAGCCACGCGTATCAATCAAATTCACCAACATGGCAGAGACACGGACACTGAGGATGACTGTACCACAATCTCCATATGACAGTATTGTAAATTGCAAACTGTGACACGCACTTTCCGAGCTGTACCGTAATAATTAAGTTTGGTCTAGGTGAGGTGAGACTAGCCCTACCCATAGAGGAGGATGCTTGGCAGTCCGCAACCTGGTAAATACAATCCAGCTTGGTGGGGTCAGTAGATAAGACATGGAGCTGTTAAACCAAACAATAAATTTGTCAGTTATGCAATCCTAATTTTGATTAAGAACACGTCTGTTCTACTGCGTATACAAATCATTAGCACACAGGCTGATGAAGCAGCATCAAAATTTCATAACACCATGGAGAATTTCAAATATTCTTTTATATTCCAGCCATTAATCAACATGGGCTGGAAATAAACTTACTACACACATGAGGCGGCGCATGTATAAGATCACGCGCATATAACGGGATGCTGTTAAAAGGAACAGAATATGAAAAACATATGTTTCTATTTTTCGCATTAAATACATTTAGTAAACAACATCAAAACTCCACCCATATACAGATTGCCTAAGTTTCCGATCAAGCATGTGCTTTCAAAACAAGAATCACGTGTTCATCACTTCAACTTTCCGGTAAATTAGATCAACGTCTATAAACAAAAGAACTGCCCTACAAGTATCTACCACAGTATGGTGGAAGAGGCGAGAGGCGGTGAGCCGGGGCCATGGCCACTGATGTCATCACGCTCTCCCACACCCCATCGGGCATTCCCGCCTGAAATTTGAACAGGCGAGTTTACAGGCGAGTCACGAGTCGAGATGAAAACGGCTATCCTACCTTCCTCTATTTACATTTGCCTTCTTCAGGAGAATGAAAGTTAAATATTTCCATATTTGGCAGAGCCGACGCACTATAAAACTTTTGGGCGTGGTCCTCCGCCCTCCTGTCACGTCACCAAAAAGTATAAAAGGAGGAAAGCGCATACTGGAATTTCATCTTCCTTCCACACTCGACACTAGGGAAGATCGGGCATTAGGCTATTTTCATTCTGCTGTTTTGCTTCTTATTAATTTATTGCTTTATGTTATAATTGGCTAGGAAAGTATGAAGAGTTAGGAAAGTTTAGTTAGGTTAGTGCAGTTCTGCAAATAACCATCATGCGCGAATAGTATGTCACATGTGGAAGACCTCGACTTCTCGGACAGCTCAGAAGAATCGGCACATGCGAACATCGGCAAAAAGTATCCGTGTACTTCGTTATTATATGATGGACAGCTGTGCAAGTGTGCATTCTCCAGAAACTTGGACTTGAAACTTCACGTCATTCGTGACCATCTACTACAGAGAGCATTCTGTGTGGACTGCAAGTACCTATATTCAGCCATGCAGTACGGTGTAACACACACGTTATTATTTAAGTATCGTGCGTGTGTTGGTTGTGACATTAAACCCTGGTGAGCAAAATGAGGACATAGATATCATCGCGCCAGGCTTTGAAAATAGACTTCCAATTACAGAAATTCCGACCGGGAAATGGCCAAGACTAAGCGAACAAAAAGATGACAAGCTGACTTTCCGCAAGTAGCTTCAGCATCCACAGCCGCAACACAGCCAGCCAGCTCCAGCACTCCAGCAACCATGACCACAGCACTGGCTGCACCTGTAAGAACAGCACCAGCAGCATTGGTAATCACACCAACTGTAGTATCCGCACCGGCAGCACCCGCAGTGACAATACCGGCAGCACGCAGCACTACAACACCATCCACATCAGTGATAGGGCAGCCAATTTCGGTAGTGATAACTACTTCTCTGAAAATCCATGATCCAGTTTTACAGGACATTTCAGACAGTTCAATATCTCTGCTCAGTTTAGATATCAGCGAGGAGATAAGTCTCACGGAAGCCGTTATCACCACCACAGCACTACATACCAGCACACCGACAACCACGGACAGCACCATTATTCCAATAGGTCCTGCCATCAGAAAGTCTACTATGTCGGACAGACCATATTCTGGGAAGCGACGAATAGCTCACCAACAAGAGATCCGAGCAATACCCAGAACGTCCGCGAGTAAACTGATCAAGGCTGTCTGTTAAAATTAGAAAATTATCTGCAATCACTGGAACAACATCATCACACAGCAGCTCAGCATCATTCTGTCGACCTCAGGCAAGCACCACTACCGCCACCGCCACCACCACAGTGATGGCAGCAGTTTCGGAACCTGCAACCACAAGACTACACCCATCATCGTCACCACACCCACTAGTGCATCCATTAAACCATCTGCAGCGTCCTTGAACTTAAGTGCCGGAGACATTATTAACATAGGTAATCAAATATCAGCATCAGAAGACCACCCACCACGGCTGTCAAGCACGAGTCGTGGGACCCAAACTCGTTGGGGTAATTTCTCGGCAGACGTGTGTGGACATTATTGTCATGGGTACAGCAGAATGTGTGAATAGGTGTGCGGAAAATAGGGTTATTATTATTTTATTTTTGAGATATTTTTCTTATTATTATATATGTTTTTAAAATTGAAACCCTGTCCCTGAGCTGACTACGGTCATCCAACACAGCTACGCAAAATTATTGCATAGCTGTGTCTCACCAAAATAATCGCTGCGGATTCCTGTGTTGTAAACACATCCAGTGTGATGTGTGTTCACAACACACCACAGCGAATATGTCTTTTATTCCCGTCATGCCGTCCCAGCTATTGCTGGGGCTGCCTGATAAACTAGCTTTTACTTATTATTATATACCATTTTTCTTATTATTTTTCTTCTCACGTTAGAATGACGAGACGGATTGTGGATGGCGAGAGCGGATCTCCAAAATGGGCTGCACTGTATGCATGCCCTAAATACTCGCTATGCATACATAATTATATTTACTGTGATATCACAACTGTATGTTTTAAAAATATCTCTTTACTTATATTATATTTATATATATATATATATACATTGATTCAGGTACATTAGAGCTGGGTCGTTCTCGGCCGAAATTTAATTATCCGTCACCAAGAGAACGCCCATGTGAGTTATTGTCTTAATCATGGTATTAATTCAATAAACAGCATGCATCACAACATGAAAAAGATGAAAAAAATGAAAAGGCCTAGAAAAATAAATACCAGGCCAAAAATCAAAACTAAATGTATGCCTCCCTCCCAAACTCTTTCGGACCTCTATGTGCTCTTCTCTGATAAACTACGAGCCTCAGGCGTCACTACTCCTCTCGGCTACGTGCCAACCCAAGACGTCTATAATTCGTGCCTAGCATGCTCCCGTGCTTTCGCTCTGCGATGCATTATCATTTGTCATGGGTGTCAAACTAGGATGAATTTTCCGGATGTATATGGACCGTCCCAGCTAGGATGGGTATGAAACAACCGCTCCAGGTACGTTCCAAGCATGATAGTCTGCGTGTATAAAGCCATATGAGAGAGGTTTGCTATAAAAAGTCCGTGAGATCATGTAGCAGACATGCACGCACGTCAGAGCTTTCCTGGCAACATGTGTCAGCATCAGGAGAGAATGTGTAGTTATAGTGTACCGAGATGGTACTCATGATTTCTTCAAATCACTTCGTTCTCGTAGTTCTTGGTACCAATCAGGACCGGAATGAGACAATGATTTCAAAACTGTTTACCTTTTTAAAATCGGAACCAGAGATGGCCGAGTTATCCTTAAATGGCTCATTGAAATTATTTTCAAAATATTGCTTGGACGTTGTAATCGCGTGTATGTATTAAATGAATGGGGAATGCGCTTATCACGTGATAGCCACGTCACCCTTTCTAGCTGCATGCTAATTGGCTACAGATCGCCCGCTGATTGACTGGGCGTTCTGCCCAGATCTACGAGTAGTATAAAAGGAGCGAGAAATCAGGAATCGAGACCACAGTTCAGCGAGAGGCAGCTGAAGATGGGTTGCTGGACCAGGGCAGTGCTAGACGTGGGCAACTGCTTACTGATTGTGGTACCCTACACTACAGCAGTGCCTTTCAGAATTCCGTGCTCCTGCGCTGGTAAACAACCGAGCATCCACATCACTTAAGTTATTTTAAGCCCTCGGATGGCCATCCGGGGGCAACTAAATAAATAGTAAAGACACCCTCACCACAATAACTTCAAAAGGAGCTTTGTTGCGGATGGGCCTCGCGGTCCTGATATAATAACTACAGCATGTGGAACAAGTGGTGATTCTTGGTGGATAACTCGTCGGATCTTCCGGACCATGCTGAAAAGTGGTATAAAACTTCTGCGCAGCATGTTGTACGTTTAATTATCTTTTAGGCCACAGTCTGGTTGGACTCTGCCCGGTACGTCGCAAGAGCTATGCGTTGTATCATTCTTGGTGGTCCAAGTTATGTACATGCAAAGTTTAATTACAACTGTAGCCCTCCTTGTTACGAGCAACTTTCAAACAACCGTCGCCGGATGGACACTTTCTAAACTTACTGTTCAATTCATATAATAGTTATTATGACTTTCTAATGGACATCTCTCTACAGTCCTTCTTCTTCACCGTGAGCTGCATCAACAGTTAGCATGCGGAAACTTCCCAGCAACTTCAGTATTGTGCCACCTCACGCTACTCATCTGTGACGCATCATCCACAGTGATTTATGAACTCTTTCCGTACCGATGATCAATAGGTACTCAAGTAACTATACCATTGTACTATTATTCATTTATTCCGTTGTAGGTACTGATGACTAATAGATACCTCCCCGGTCGTCTGAGACTGCATTTTATAGTTTCCATTCTTATTACTGTATATATTATTCTTATTTTTGTGTGCTTATAACTAACAAGCACCGTAAGGTCCTATGAGCTGACATACTGTTAGAACTGTAATAGTTAGTTATGTATATGGCAAGTAGCCATCCTAGTTAATTTGGTTTGTTTATATAAAAACTCTAGGACGCAGTATGCTAGGCTATACTATACAGTAACATTATATCGGCACCACTATTTCCCACAGCATCAATTTTATACTGAGGTCACTGTTCCTGCTCAGATTGCTCGAGCCTGACATGTGATCGAATAAACCTGGCTATTCTAGCTCGATAGTATAGGTTTAGAGTAGTTAGGGGCAATCTCTCCGTAAGAGACATTTTGTTTGCGCCCATTTTCTGGCTGTAGCGGATATGTAACACCACACACTGGCTAGATTGTATAAATTGGCCAAATACATTAGTGCCTCTTATTAATATCGTGTGATTGTCTCTTCCTATGCTCTGCCAGCCGCAAGGCTTAATAATTGTCTGAACTTCTCATCGACACGTTGGCATGATCCGACACTGGGAAACTATTGGGGTTTCAGAGCGGTGAAGATTAAAGTGTCGATTTCGAATACATCCCTCTCTGTATCTTCGGATACCAGTTAGTGTAGATAACGCCGCCAAAGTAGAAAGTACTGCGAAAAGAAATGATACTATGTAACACTGGCCTGCAGTGCATTTCTGAGAATCCTGGACATTAACCCTAACGACAGCCAAATGTTTATTCCATAGCACACGTCGACGGACGAGACGCAGATCTCCATCCAACTCTGTAAGATGACTGGTTGCGGTCTTAGAACCCACCACGCTCTCACAGGAAGGTCACTGGAGATGGATATCTGTCTCCATAAAACACTATTTCGCTTTCTAAATTGCTTATGTGAATAGTAACTTGTCCTAGTGATGTTATATGTGGTTGCGGGATAATATATAACCAGATCGTTATATGATTTGGAAGCTGTCACGCCATAACATGTACGCACGCTGCCTTTCTGAGCGAGATGCTGTGTGGGGTAACCTTCTGGAAACCAGGCATCTTCGCCAGTTAGACTCATGTGTCAAATGATAGGTAGGAATCTCTGCCACTTGCGGCCAAAGCTTGGAAGCAAAACTAACAACTAAATAGTAGGTTAGGAATCAGCAGAAGGCACCGCATAAATAAAGAGGCAACTACCAATACAGTATCTTTGGTCCTACATAAGACGATGGCCTTTGAATTCTTCGGAAATCATCCGCCCCGTCTTCACGTAAACCAGCGTGCATCACATTAATTACAGTTTCACTGGGTTGACACACACTCACATAACTTTTCGTTTGAACAAGAGAGTGGCTCTTTTTGCCAGCTCTCTTCCTCCGCTTCGGCGTCGAAGCCATTTTCTTGTGACGGAGGCCCACGCGAGGCACTTTCCCCTTGCGAAAATATCATTGTTGTGTTATGGGTATAATGGTTTATATTAAACTACATAAGTAGCCTCGTTAGGACGCTCCCTTGCGGGTATACCTCATCGGATATATAGGTATCTGTGAGGTACCTCTGACGAGACCACGTAAACGAGACACCAACTTAGTTCTATGTACTGTATAATGTCTCTCGTCTACTAGCAAACGAGTACTATTGTTTGTGTAATGATATATTTTCGATTTATGATCATGTCCAGACTCTTATATTAGGTTATGGACCGTCATACCGGTGACATTAACAGTTGCGATAAGACCGTGAGGTTCAATCTTGGCGGCAATGGTCGCACGTCCCCACTGGAACGTTGTCATTGCACCTGCTCTAGAAGCCGGTCTTTGTACCTTCCGGAGAATCGCAATACGGCATCCGTAACCCCGAGAACCGTAGCTAACCAGCCCTCCCGCGCATCATGTACATGCGGTGCAACGGATCGGAGCAACATGATGGACCAGCGCGTACCCCCGCGAACTACAGTAGTAGTAGTAGTAGTAGTAGTAGTAGTAGTAGTAGTAGTAGTAGTAGTAGCGGCGGCAGCAGCAGCAGCAGCAGCAGCAGTAGTAGTAGTAGTAGTAGTAGTAGTAGTAGTAGTAGTAGTAGTAGTAGTAGTAGTAGAAGTAGTAGTAGAAGTAGTAGTAGTAGTAGTAGTAGTAGTAGTAGTAGTAGTAGTAGTAGTAGTAGTAGTAGTAGTAGTAGTAGTAGTAGTAGTAGTAGTAGTAGTAGTAGTAGTAGTAGTAGTGGTAATGGCAGTGGTAGTTGTATAAGTAGTGGCAGTAGGTGGTGTTGGTGGTGGTGAGGGTGGTGGTGGTGGTGATGGTGGCGGCGGCGGCGGCCGCGGCGGCGGCGGTGGTAGTGATGATGATGGTGGTGGTGGTGGTGGTGGTGGTGGTGGTGTTGGTCGTGGTGGTGGTGGTGGTGGTGGTGGTGGTGGTGGTGGTGGTGGTGGTGGTGGTGGTGGTGGTGGTGGTGGTGGTGGTGGTGGTGGTGGTGGTGGTGCTGCTGCTGCTGCTGCTGCTGGTACTGGTGGTACCTGCCGTGCTCTTGCATGTGCAGGTGGTGGTACTAGTACTGGTGCTAGTGGCGTTGGCGGTGGTGGTACTAGTGGTGGTTGTGGTGGTGGTGGTGGTGATGGTGGTGGTGGTGGTGGTGGTGCTGGTAGTGGCGGCGGATGCGGCGGCGGCTGCGGAGGCGGCGGCGGCGGCAGGCGTTGGTTTGTTGTTGTTGTTGTTGCTGCTGCTGCTGTTGTTGTTGTTGTTGTTGTTGATGTTGTTGTTGTTGTTGTTGTTGTTGTTGTTGTTGTTGTTGCTCTTGTTGCTCTTGTTGTTCCCAGTGTCTGTTAATTCGAGTACGTGTGCTAGTCATGTTCGTTATGGAACATTATGTAAATCGTGTTGCTTAAGGTATTTTACAGTCATAATTCAGCAATTCTGTTTCACCATTTGCTCCCCGCCAGGCTAAACGTTAACGTTTGCCCGGACTATTGCATTCCAGCTTTGTGTTAGCAATGGCCAGGGTAACGACTAGAATATGTGACGTCATATGCGAATTCCTTAAGGGTCTATGAGCAGATTCGCCGTTTCATCTACGGGAGACGAAAATTTTGAAACGCTTTTAAACGGTATCTCCCGCATTTCTGGAGGTAAAAATGAACCTTCGTTTGCTGTGAAATTAATCTATTTTACCCACTTTCTCCTTAAAATACACTTCATCCCAGTATTACATTGATACGGAAATCTTTTCACTCGGCATTATTTCTTAGGAACATAGCTTTTAATGTATTTTAATTTCTGTATGTGACCTGCTTGAGCCATCCCTATTTGTCGCCCCTCTTACTGGCCTCCCCAGTCTCTAAGGTAACTACGGTATCAAGTTTGCCTAGTGCATACACCGGCACCGAGACTATCCTTCAACAAATCTGAGCGTCTGTGCGTCAATGGAAGCTAACTGCTAGCTCGTTTTCGTCCAAAACCTCAGTTTGATGACAATACAATACACCCACACATACCGTTGTCAGAATACGTTTCCCCTAATCGGTTATTCTGTTTCACGTATATACCAAGGTCGTATAACCGAAGCACTGGCTGAAGTAAGATGGTAACTAGGGCTAATTGTGTGAGAGAACTGATTCTAACTGATGCTGACGTCTTTGACAGTAACGTCCGTCAGCAGGACTACTCTTAGAACCTGCTAAAGGGGCACATGCCTTGGGGATCAAAGGATTATGGTTCTCTAAAACCTGTGGTCGAAAAACTACATATCTTAACTCTTTAACAGCCACTCTGCCCACAAATGACTTCCGCAGAGCTTTTCAGAAATGTTCCTTTGCAGACCAAGAAAAGAGAAATTTTACCACTTGAATCCAGCGATAAAATTTCAAATATATATATGTCAGTAGGAAGTAATGGAGGGATCCGATCGGTCACTAACTTATCTGACGTCATTTTTAATAACTCTAGTTCTACCAGAAGTAGCTTCTCCAAATTTGGAGGCAAGCATGCTAGTGGGGTATTGAGGACATATGCCCATTTTAGGGTATAAAACCTATCAGCAACAACCTTTACCAACAGTTTACAAAGGACATGTTAACGCGTTCTTCAATAACTCTGGTTCTTCTGGTGCGATCTTCTCTAAACAGCTAACCCATGTGGTCCCGGACACATATACCAATTTTGTGGCCATAGGCTAAAATGCAACAGCGACAGCAACAGCTTTAAGCATTATTATTTTTAAAACAGACAGTAACTCTAATGGAGGGATCTTTTCCGAACTTGGGTTGATGTGTATCCTGAAGACGTATGCCAATATTGCAGTCAAAAAGTAAAATTCAACAGCAAAAGCTTTCAGGAAGATTGTTCCCAAAATAGAGATGTTTGACCTTGCGGTGGCACGATTGAAAAATGTATCAACGACGCGGGTATTGGACAGGTTTGTCCTTGTTATTAAAGATTCTACTGAATATTTTGAAACCAATTTGATTTGCAGCTGTCGTTGCCATTGGCAGCCCCAACAGTACCAATCTAATTAGCTTCGAAGTAGTCAAAAGCTTTCCTCTATGGGCACCTTGAAATTAGGGTTGTGGTAATTCAGGGTTCAGGATATATAATTTTATTCCAACACCAGTACGAATTGGGCGGAACTTAGCTAGAAATGGGCGGGGCATAGCTTGAAAGGGACCCCTACTTTGTTTGTGCTCCATAATCCTGTCTCTTAACAGATTTTAATGACTCCCGATTACTTCTTGAGCGGAATGTGAATTCGCACTAAACGATCCATCTATCTAAACACTGAAGCCATGGCACGACAAAATGTCTAATTTCCGACGTTCAATCATTCTCAGAGTCCTCGATTTAGGATATTTAGGTGTACGCACATGTAGATTTAATCATATGATCTATTACCATGGTGCAGAAACGCGAGAAGCTAGCACAAGTGTGTGCGTTTGTACGTGCGTGCATATATATCTTGTGCTGTTGCATGTATATTTCTTCCAACGTATCTGATCATAGAAAGATGCTAAGAACATGCTATATCAGTAACCTGCTTATTATAAAGGGATATGCATGGCCTGATAAATCAAATTCTGATAATGCGATTTCAATGGCAAAGAAGATTCTTTATGTTTGACAATGCAATATCATACATCAACTGCAATCAAACTGGAATCCAGAGTCAAAGGTTTGGTTTAGTACAGCTAAGAGATAATATTTCCAAAACAGAAAGTTAGTTAATATCAAATTTTCTTTTGAATATTGTGAACATAAATGGATTCGAAGACAATGTCTTCCAATCCAATTATGTTCAAAATATTCAACAGTATGTTTTATTTTATTTTGGAACAATTGAAGGGGGTTTTTCTGAAGTGTACTATATTACAAAATTTGTCACAATTCCATATTAATCTTGCGGAGTTAACGCAAAAATGTTATGGGGACTATTGAGAAGACTGAGGCAACTAAAGCAATTCGGTCGAACCGTTTTAATTCATCGTAGGGAGTAGCAGTATTCCTGCCACCACCCCTACCAGGCACATGGCTTCCACTTCCACGCCTTACCCATGGTTAACCACCAATGGATCATTAAAAGACACGTGTAGAGCGGCCTTCGCCAATTTGACTTTATATCAACTTGTTTAAATAGCATTTTGTCTTGTAGTCTTGATAGTCTGTGCACATCCCACTTTCTGACTCATCATAAGGTTTGATGCTATTGTTTTCTCATCATCATCCATCTCATGTACCTCTAACGCCCTGCCCCAGGTCCATCGACTAACTCGGGCCAAAGATTGTCGTCTCTTTTAATGATAAGATGGCCCGCTACTAATTGGTCAAATAGTTTATGATTTTAACAGTCATCACCACACATTTCAATGAAACGAAGAATAAGGACACATATCCTTTTTTCAAACTAAACTGTTATTTATGCATAAAACGCCCACAACTTCACACTCCAGTGGTGGATGACTTCATCAATCTGAAACCCAGACTGAAATAAATCTTAAGCACGTGAAATCTGAGGTCATCGCATTCTGATGCACGCATGCCTGAAAGTGGAATCCCAACCCATATCCCTAAATAACTCACGAACCACTTGGTCGATTTAAAGCAAAGGAAGATGATTGAGCAAAGTCTCTGACGGCCATCTTAGATTTTCCAACAATTGTTCCGAAATCGGTTAAAACTACTCCTCATTAAGTATTGAAACGATTTCAACCAAACATGGCTGAAAGAACCTTAGTGTGTTAACCTTCTGTTACATAGACTGAAATTTAATAGCTAACTTTTTCTTCCGCCCAGGGAATCGGATAAAGCATGACTTCTCATTAACCTCTTGGCCAGTTTTAACCAAATGTAGTTCAAAGGAAACAATGATGGTAGGCTTAATAACACACAGAAATCTGATTGAGCCGTGATTTGGGTAGCCATGTTGAACATTTTGAAAGTTTGCAGGAAATGATTTAGGACTGATTTTAACATAATTTGGCGTGTGGAACCTAAGGTTTTTGCCTCTGTTGTCAATGCTCATCTTTGGTTTTTCACTACATCTAGCCAATTTGTATGCACTGGATTCTAATTTTGCATTTGAGCATGTCCATTTAAATGAAAATGGTTCAAATGTTAATGGTCCAGGTAAGCGTCACATATTCGTGTGGCCACGTGTTTTAATTCAATTCAGAAGCACGATTTGGGCCTCACGCCAGAGGCATGCCTGTATAGTTGGGGGTGGGGGGTGGGGTAGGTATTGCGATACGTGTACATTCTACCACAGCATCTGTAGGGAGGCCCACGACATTTGTATGGAGGTTCACAGTATCTCTATGCAGGTCCACATTCTATGTATCGAGGTCCACGGAATCTGTAAGAAGGTCCATGTGATCTGTTGGCAGGTCCACATCATCTGTAATGAAGACAATAGAATATGCAGGGATGTCCACGTCATCTGCAGGGAGGTCCACATCATCCACATAGAGGTCCACAGCATATGTAGGGAGGTTCACAACATATTTAGAGATATTTCTCTGAGGCAGAGCTGATGCTCGGTATGAGGGCTTTGGAGATAGTGCCACCTGCATGCTTGAGGAGTCTGGCTCACAGGCGCGACCTTCTTTACAGTCGGCATTGCTTTTCTAATCTCTGTTTCTGTTATTGCATTTTGTCGTGTCTTGTCTATTCATTAAATGAGTGCAATGGCTTATCTTCTGTGATTGTGATCTAATCCCTTAACAATTCTCCGATTGTCTCTGTTTTTCCTTGGTCCGACTTGAGTACAGCGCACGACGCTGTAGTGTGCCGATTTTTAATGCCTTGACTGCTTTAAACATTTTACGACAGTCATTAGAGGACGTGGTCTTATTTACCAAGTCATCTGTTCTTTTGATGGCCAGTTCTTTCATGTGTCCATGAGTCTGCGGTTCTTTCTTAGTTCAGTCTTGTTTTCGTCCTGAGTATTTTGGTATCTGTCTAGTCTCAATTTTTCTTAATACTTGGACAACTTTGTCACAAAAGGATCATCAACATAAAATCTCTTTTGGTTGGTGTTGTTCGCTGCACTGCTACCGTTAGCAGCTGATATCTCTACACTTTGTAATATTTTGGCTACAACTTGGTTCACTTTCCAATAGAAGAAACCATTTCTAGCTATGCTCTGCCCATTTCTACCTAAGATCCGTCCACGTTGTGTGCGTGTTGTATGAAGTTATATACATTGAACACTGAATTTTCAGAATTCCAATTCCAAGGTAATCCTAGAGATAAGCTCTTGGGTATTTGGAAACTAATTTGACTGGGTGCTGTTGATGCTTATGGCAGCAACAGCTCCTAGTCAAATTGGTTTCCAAATATTCAACAGAACCTTTATTAAACAACTAAGACATACATACAATTCGTACACTTAACGGACTTTCAATGTTCATGCCGCACCTAGATACGTCACTATGTATTGTGACGCCAGCCTACATATGACGTAATTTGGTGTCACGTCATATTCTTGAGTGACATATCAGATACCTTTATTGAGGGAACCATTGACCAGTTGTTTATTTATTGTTTCCCGATGCGACTTCAGAGTGGCATTATCGTTACTTAGTTTTTTGAGAGATTGTCTGGATTATATTACACAATGTAAACATTATGAGCATTATCACGTGATAAAGATACCATTACATCATGTATACCGTCAAACCATCTGTAGTGGACTTTTATATTCGGACCCATTGGATGGTGGTTCTTTAAGCTTAAATAACGACTATCTTGTGGCCTCAAAATCTCATTCACACGATAGTCGTTTGTGACAGGTGACCATAGATCAGATTTAACACCCACGTTTAAAAGGCCCATAAATCATATGTTTGAGATATATCAGCGTTCAAGCATGGATTCCTTTCAAGTCATATTAATCCTATCTCAGATGGTGTACTATCCTGGTATATCATAGCATATATAGATTCCATATGATACTCTTCCCACGGTATCCTATTATCTATATCACTGTGATTTGTTTTTTAACATCGCGCTAATGTTGAACTGTTGTCGCCACCATTTTGTCTCATCAAGGGATAATATGTGATTTCATATACGTGTTGATACAACCCATTCTTTATTTTCCAATAATTATTTTCTTGAATATTTTGAAACTAATTTGACTAGAAACTGTTGCTGTCTTAATCAACGTAAGCTCAAAATCTTTAACGGCTTATATATATAAGCCGTTAAAGATTTTGAGCTTACGTTGATTAAGACAGCAACAGCTTCTAGTCAAATTAGTTTCAAAATATATATGGTTGCTTTTCCACCACAATTGCACAT
>CM067374.1:87469042-87726012 GCA_034401795.1 Chaetoderma sp. LZ-2023a | reverse complement strand
ACGACACGACGATGTTAAATGAGGCATTATCCGCTTATTATCAGCTCACGGTTCCCACGTTGAAGTACCATGACAGAATAAAAATCATTAATATGCAATTTATATTGATTCCGCCATCCGTGCTGTTGGTGGTGGAGTAGGTGGTTGTGGTGGTGGAGGAGGAGGAGGTGGTGGTGTTAGCGGTGCTCGTGGTGGTGGTGGTGGTGATGGTGGTGGTGGTGGTGGTGGTGGTGGCGGCGGTGGTGGTGACTGTGACTGTGACGATGACGATGGCGTTGAAGATGTTTTCTGTAGCTAAAATGAGTGGAAACTTCTTCCAGCCGAAATATGTATTCTTCAACATTCTCCACTGTGTCTTATCCATTGTGAGCATCCTAAACTCCTTCAAGTTGTTTTCTCTTCAGTGGTCGTAGATTACGTCTTTTGCGCTCTGATTGCAAAGAACGTCGGAGGTTTGTGTTATGGCGTCCTCTACATGACCGATGGCTGTTACTGCCTAATACTGAAAAATTATAATTCATCCTGAACTGGCGTATTATATAGCATTCGAAAAACATCTCCACACATTGACCATCGCTACTGCACTATCCCTAGAGATAACATATCCGTGCTGCCAGTTGGGTAAAGTGTTTAGTTTAAGATTCGTAGGCCCTTAACCACTGATGCCTCGTGATGGCTCTGAAGTATTTGCGAGAACAACTATAGAGTTTGTTCAAAAGAGTCCTTGTGGCTGTCCAGCTGCCCTTGTTGCATAGCATTTTCAGATGCGCGTGCCATTGTATAATGTACATCTTGACATTATGGAGAATTTTTATGCCGCGATCTACAGCTTGCAGGCAGGACGTTACATGTTACACAGTGCTTTGCCATGTCGCAGCGACTACAGATGGGAGAACTAGTGATTCCAAAATGTCTTAACTTTTTCCCTGCAGAAGGTGATTTGCCTGAACATGAGGAATTAGCACATCATTTTAAAGACTTATTTGCTGAATGTTGCTGGCCTCGTTGACAATAACAGCTATCATTATCAGCTTTCTGCCAAATAAACAGTAGTTAGTGATCACAATTGGCATGAAGAGAGCGAGAGGTGATGCCACTACTTTAGAATATTACTTGTGGGGTTATTCATGAGTTCGATGAAAATCTATCATTTCTCTATTGATGAGGTTACAGTAAATGCCTTAAATAAGTCAATGTGTTTCTAAAACAAGAACAGAACCATGTTAGTTAGTACAATTTTGGGCACATTGTAAGAAATATTATGTGGAATATTTTGGATGTAATGTGATCTAAAGCCAATGCTGCCTTATGCAGCAATGGCTTTCAATTAAATTAAGTTCAAAATATTCAACAATACGTTTTATCTCATTTTAGGAACATGCTAAGCTATTTATGAGCGGTGCTCTAGTTATTATCCTACGTTTAGAGGTAATTGTTCATTTAATAAAACACACACGACTAAAACAGTTCTCAGACAAAATTAAATATGTAGCATTTATTAGAATCGTGGATCTCCACGGCAAATTTAATAAATGGAGCTTACAAGTGGACGAAGTGCAGATTCAAAACGTGTTAAAATTTGTATTGTGCTCTCATTCTAGAGTTGGGAATATTAATTTGCCTGTGATAACTGCTCTTCAACGATCGAGAAACTCATCGAAGCCGTTCACAAAAATCTGCTTTACTAACGTCCATATGTAGCTCTGGCAGTCGATAATACCTAGCCCAATCGATATACAATTGCTATAGCGCTTCTTCAGGGAGGATAACTCGACGACTATGTAACCTTTTAACCTATGAATTAGTGACCATGCGTAACTGTGGCGCCATAACGGGTACATGTACCCTAAAGGTGAGTCTAACCTCAAATGTATTTCCGCAATTGATAACATCCTTCATGACTTCAGACATAGTCCATGTAACACATCCAGCCAAACCCTGACAGACATTTGCAACGAATGTACACGTTGTTGTACTAATGGCAGGACGATGCTATCCGATTACATAAATATATATATATATATATATATATATATATATATATATATATATATATATATATATATATATATATATATATATATATATATATTTCTTGAGTAATGTCCATTTGCAGGTTAAAAGAAGACTATTTTCGAAAACTTACCACTGGATGACTGGCTCTGAAACCAAGCCACACATTGCATTGGCAAATTTTCAAAAATGGTATGCTCTTGGCTTGCAAATGGACGATCAGTAAGCAGATAGTTTAATTATCTTGACCGAATTTTGTAATGAAGGGGTTGATATGTGATCAATGACATTGCATAAGTTGTTGTTGTTGTTGTTGTTGTTGTTGTTGTTGTTGTTGTTTGGCCTATAGTTGGTGCTGCATATGGCGTTCTTGTGGAAACTAGCTTGAAACAAAATAAAACAGAAATAACGCTATTATGTTGCTTTGACGCATGGTTTCCTTGTTGCCACGTAGTTCGTGCTGCAATGATGATGTGGAGGTAACGGTTGGAAAGGGGTAACTTTATTGGAGAGCTAAGCGGGAGAAGGGATCCACTAAGAAGTGACAAGGAGAGCAGAAAGAGGTCAGAGTTCGTGCCATAGAAAATATTTCTTTTAGATTAGATATCGGATTAATTGGTTAATAACTAGATCCTGGCTGAGTTACCGAATTGGATGACTCTTTCCAATCTGTTGGTAAATGAATTCAGCCATGGGTATCTAATTCATTGGTTAAACAACTGCTTCTAATCAATGAGTGCTGACACAAGTGTATTTGAAGATATACTAGTAGTCTATATTGCATATTATTGGCTTCTTGTCAAGTCTGCTACGATGATAAGCACATAATTATTTAGCAAATGTTAGTGCACGAGGGGCATCATGTAAGCATGGAATCGGATGTGCGATTTCAAGAGAGACGAAACAAGCATGTGTTATATATAAGGGGTGAGAATAAACCAGGTCTGACTGACCATTACTTCTAAACATTGGAATTCTAGTCTCTCAACTTCAAGACAACTATAAAGTAATAATTGTTTAATGTTTTGAAACTATTTTGTAGGCAGAAAACAGTTACAAGTCAAACTAGTTTCAAAATATTCTACAGTATATTCAACAGTAACCCTCTCATGTCCAGCGCCCCCTAGATATTGGTCATTATCCAACGAAATGGTGGATGGTAAGTGGTATAAGAAGACATTTCTATGTAATCTATTAACGCATTCATTTACTGCCTAGTGGAAAATCTAGTAGGAATATAAGACAATAATCATTGTTTATTGTCCAAATGTTGTTGCTGACAGCTGTTTCTATGACAGCAACGGCTTGCAACAGCATAATTCTCAAAATAGTTCGCAAATTCACTGCCTATTCAATTATTCAACAACGCCTTGGGATGATTTCGCGAAAATTAAAAAAACTTGCGAAGATTTGGCAGGAATCCTGGCAGACACTCTGATTAAAATCACGCAGGCCGACATAAATTACGGATTCTACTATCAAATTCGAAGCCTTCGAGGTATTCTTGATGCCAAACCGTACTGTGAGGAATATGTACACTAACATGCGGACAGGGATACTATGACGTCAAACTCTTGTCAACAATTTGGACAACTGCTTGGCTGAATGTCGATACAAACAATGATTTGAAGGCATGGCTGCGAAATTGTGCTTATTCGTGTTTATTTGCTAAAGAAACATGTTCTTCTTAATTGTAAAATACCATTTGTTTATGGTGTTGACCTCCAATCTGGCATCGATTTACTAAGAACGAAACTGTTGTTAAATTGTATATAAACGAATACGGATTCTAACGTCATGAAAATGTGTTAGCATAGAGAGTATGAGAAACCTGGAATTACGAATCACAAAATATATGTTTACTCTATAGCTAAAGACTATCTAGTGTATTCTTAGAATGACTTTATCATATCCTTTTCACCATCAAACGTCCAGTATCTCAAATTCTAAACACGTATACAAGAAGGCTGTTGAATATTTTGAAATTAATTTGGTTAGAATCTGTTGCTGCCATCGCAACAGTTCCCAATAAAATTATATTAAAAATATTCAATAGAGTATTCCTTACATAATTGTTGTTTTGAGCCAATTTTTCTTAATGGATAGAAGCAACATTTGGTCATATCAAATTATCTTTGACATATTGGCTATGCATTTGACAGTATGATCGACAGTATTTCCCTTATCATGTACTGGATATAGAGAGGAACGTTCGCCTTGGGTTGATGAAAATTGCATAACCTTGGCTGTCGATAAAGTACGTTATGCATTGATAAATCGAAGTTGCACTGTTGTCAAGTCAGGAGACAAGCCAAATATACGAACACGCGGTAATTGCATGAAATGCTTTACAGCGTTTGTGCTGTATACTTTATTTGTGGAGAACGATGGGAATGGGACTTCCTGACGTTGGTACTTATTCATATTGACGTTGCAAATATATGACAAAACGTGTAGCATTACACCGTATGTAAAGGTATTTATCTCTTACTTCAGAGACAAAGGATGCAATGAATCATTTTTCGCGGTTTGTAGTAAAGGCGAGTGCAATAAATGGCGAGATATGTAGTCTGGCTGCAGTTTAGAAGAGTTGATAAATACAGGTTATTGCATTTAGAGTTGTCTGTCTGTTTTTGGCTGTCTGTTCGTGAGTGTTTCTTGAGAATAATACTATTCGAATCAAGTTTTAGCACAAGAAACTTTGCTTCCATAGTCAAGATTTGCTATATTTGGTAACATATCGACATGGAACGAACAGGGCACCTCGCACTATGACAAATTTCTGCATCTACATACCGTTCGATGGGCCATAATTTATGCCTTCTCATGTTTAGTATGCGATATAATCTCGATCATAAAGGCGTACACGTTATCCTGCGAAATTATCTATTGAAAAATATCATCGACATCCCATTAAATTGCTTTCGGTATGATGATCAGAATCTTAGCCGTAACGAGACAATCGATATAACCTTGTCAATAGTAACAGAGTGCTGAACATGCACACATACTATGGAGCTGACTCGACGGACTATGAAATGGTATAAACCCACAACACAGAATAAAGGGCATGGTGATTTAACTGCCGGACGTTGGCCCTTATAGATGTTTAAAAAAACAATCATATGGCCGAAATATGTAGCATTTCCGTTTCTGTAGCTGAATTTTTGGCGCGTCAGATAGAATGGAGGTCAATAGTCTGTGTTCAAAGTTTTTTTCATAGGAAACGTAAGTGACGAGAGTTTAAATATAGAGATCGCAGACGAGAAGAGTTGGGCCGCACCTAAAACTAGTTAAGCAAGATATGTAATTCTGTTTTATATTCAAATCGTATAACAATCCACGATCGAACAATAACAACCCTTACGACCCTAATGGCTCCTGTCCCATCTAAATATCATATTTACTACAATATTCAGGTTAAAGTTAGTCCTAGGAGGCGCTTGCGATAGAATAGCAATGACATCAATTTCGTGCATCTTCGATATAATGGTCAGAGATTGACTGTAGCGACACAGCCGATATCTCACTATCAGACTGCACAACAAGCAGCAGATACAGACGCGCGTTCAATATTTTTATAATGACAGAATGGATTAAGAGACATCTTTCGCGTATGGGTCTTTTGAACTGAAAAGGGGAACGGAAATTGGAGTTCCTGATGTTGCCACTTGTAGATGTTGACACGGTGATTATGAGCCTCTCTACAGTGGACCTGCTTTGATGTCGCAGTAGATTGATGATGCCAGTGGAGTATTTTAAGAGGAACTCAACCTGGATAAAATTCATGTAGAAATCCTGGATGGGTGGATTACGTTGGACAGCTTACTATGGGTTGATTGGTGGATTACGTTGGACAGTAATGTCAGGTGGGCTGCAGTGCTTTATGACTCAATGTTAAACCGCATCTAGTAGTGTCTTTCTTGTATTGCATTAACACAATGAATGAGTTGATTGACCGATCAATCGTTTCTAATAACAACAAATTATCATTCACGCGATGACGTCATAACACAACGATCGATTTTTTAAAGATTTTTCGATTATTTCATTTTACATTCGATTATATAATCGCCAGGAAAAATAATCGACTATCGATGAAATGTCGATTAACCGAACAGGTCTAACCACAACAAAGAAGGTCGCTTTCCATGGTGATATTTACCATTGAGGAATTATACAAATAATATATTTTAATTTAATTAAATTATAAAAGCCATTATTCGGACTGCTTTGACCGCTCTCTGCTTGTTTACCACTTTAAGAATTACTATACATTTTAAATGTCGTTGAACACATCAGGGCCAGAGTACGCATGCACTTGCTGGGAATGGCGTTGCTGCTATAATCTGGTGCTGCCGTACACATTTATTCCAATGCAAGCACTAGTTAATATGCAACAAAAAAGCTTTAAAGAACTAGAAAGAAAATATTTTCTGGAAACTATTCACTGATATAACAGCCTATGTCTAGATCATATGACCTGTGTAGGGACGGCATTTAAAGGACAAATCCGGGATTGGTAAAAGTGTACTTTATTTGAAAGACTATTATATGACTAACATATTGGATCCTAAAATAAAAACAATAGACAAATAATAGGAGTAATTATACCATCGTAAAGATGGGATTATTTTATCTCCCGGGCGGCGCCATTTTCTTGCAACGAGAGTGAGATTATACGAGATTCTGACGTCATCCCCGCACCAACACTATCTTTGCCGAGCACGAAGGCTGTGCAGTAAATATGTATATGCATAGAGCTCTAACATGAGCTAATTTGTAATCGCATTAGGACATTGTCCAGTTAGGCTAGTAAGTTTTTCACATAATTCTAGTATCCGAAGTCGGTTGGGAATCGTTAACGCCTCGACCGCTGAAGCATAGATTCCATTTTCTCTATCCTGTCAGAATGTGTTCATTTTGGTAACAATGCCGCTGTAAGTGATTGCTGTGCACGACAGCAACACGTTTCAGCAACAACAAAATTTTAAAATGTACCCCGACACTATCTCTGTAAGTAGGCTATTACGCATTTTACACCATGCGATAAGGGTTAAATGAAATGGCACACTTGACACGTGCATCTTGTCAAATTTCTCAGCTAACTACAGATACTGTTATAGCGTGTGTCGCAGGCAGTGTAAATAAATATTCCAAGAAAACATATGATATGATAATATTGCCGGAACCACAGAACCGATTGTAATAATTCTTATACCTACAGGTAGCTGCAAATTCAAAGATTTATCCAGTACTAGGGATGTTAGAATCGGCTTAGTGGTTCAAAAGATACACTCTGCGGGAAAAACTAAGCCAGCAAATTTCAAATGCAAATTTCAGGATGCGCTCTATCCATCATCCCATATCAGAATGAGTATTACAGCTACAATGACAGAATTTGCTGTGCCGAAGCTTTACAATGTTATCATATAACGGGAAAACTCCATCAAAATATCTTAATTATTAAAATTACTACAGCTTGCCGGGCAATATTGTTCGGTGATGAAAATTCCCAGATTTTATGTCAAAATGTTAATTCATTTGGTGATATCTCTGGCAATATTCACGTGAGCAAAATTATAATTAGTCAGGCAAATAGCGGTTTCTTTCAGCTTTAAGCACACTCCAATTTAATGACAATAAGCAAAGATAGAGTTGCGAGACAAAAACCATCTCACGCTGAATTTTACCCAAAAAAGGATAACATATTCTCAGATCGAATTTTAGATGACTAATTTTTTATATATATTCCAGTCTTTTGAACCTCTTGTCCAATATTAACCTCCATTATATCACATTAATCCCGAGGTCCGCACCTATTTAGAGATCCTAAAATCATTTGAATCGCTTCAGCGGTTCGTTTGCTATTACAATTTACGTATACTTCCTGAAAATATATACCCGCATCTATTGGCCTCGCTCCTCCAGTCATAGCAATAGTAGTGGTGCGGGGCTTACGTCGCTAGACGTGATAAAATGGCAGCGCCCCTATGTGCGAAAAGTTGTCAATTTTACCGACTTTATCTAGCAATAGTTGGTTACCCTATTTCTGTATGGTTATTATTCTGGCGCAATTTCATTAAACATGTAATAATCTTTCAAATAAAGCACACTTATTATCATCCCGGAATTGTCCTTTAACATAACCGACTGAGGGGTTGGTGTGCTCTGCACACATCTCTAATGTGTCACAAGTTTTGTACCACTTTCAAGAGAGGTTTTTTGACGGAGAAGAAGACAAAATAGATCAATACCCAAATGCCATCCTAGGAATACATAATGAAGCGTTACTTATCCTAGTTATCGAGCGAGTGGGTTTTAATTTGAGTCAACCTGACTGTGTAAATGGTAGCGTTGCTTTTCACAATATCTAAGTTGCATAACACAGTACGCATGGCGTAATCTGTAACACTCATTACGGTCACACCTGTCAATGGCTGTCAGCCCCAGACTGATGATATAAACATTGGATCGTGCAGTGAAGCTAATAAATAAGTTAACATGTTTCCAAAACAAAAACAGAAATATGACAGGAAGGACATTTGTAAACACGGTGCAATAAATATTCTATTGAACATTTAGGACTTAATTTGATTGGAAGCCATTGTCACCTGACCAGTCAAGCTAAGTTCAAAACACTCAACAGTACTTTTTATTTTGATCTATTTCTGCGCTGTACTGTACCAAACGCTTTAAACAAGGAGCGTGTCACGAATGTGATAACGATTACTTATTGCAGGTTAGGGGTAATTTCACGAAGGTTGTGGCAGCTATAGAATGAGATCAACAGGCTTAAAAACGTTAATTTCGTCAGGAACGGGATAACAATTTTGAGGGTGTCTAATATGCATACATAGCCAATGGTCTGGAAGGGCACACCTTGCCCCACCACTAATTTAGAAAACTATATTTATCTAACCGCTTTTGATGCCCTTTTCAGATTAACCCGCGATAAAGTATAGGACATGCTAAGTGATTGATAGATTAAATTTAAACACGAGGTCGAACATATTATGGGGTATGTATGCATGATTACTGTATTCTGCGGCTGTAGTAGTAGAAACATCATACAGCTAAAATTAGCCCTCCTTCGCTTTTGTCATATTATATCATAAATCAAATTATCTCGCATATTCAATTTTCCCATTTTTAGCCACGCTACTCTCACGCTTTACCCGTGTCGGGATCGATCGAACCCTGAATTCCCAGAATCCTAATATCAAATAAGATAACCATACTGGTAAGATGTTGTCTATTTAGAAACTAAATTGACCGAGTGCTGTTGCTGCCTATGGCAGTAACAACGCTCAGGTAAATTAGTTTCAAATTATTCAACAGAATGGTTTTAATAGTAAATCCATCAACACGTATAATTCGTACATTTGACGGACTATTCCATCACGGGGTATTTCTGTCATTTATGATTGCGACGCCAGGCTGCATATGACGTAATTGATTATGACGTCATATACTTGATCGATAGATTTGATTCATCCACTAAGCCATTGGCAGTCTGCATATACAGATACGTTACAATCTTTGTGCACTTGCCACTCCATATTGTCCGTCTAAAGCCGGCCATACACATGGGCATATGCTGTGTACGACCGTGCGCAAAATGTTAGCGGAAAGATGTTACATAACGTGTTCCTAGAAACGTGGCCCACTCATTCAGCATGTGTCAGCAACAAGGTGGAAATCCTACGGCTATATCCATTGCCATTTCCCAACATGGCTTCGCCGCAGCGAGACAATGAAGCATTTAATGCTTGAAAATAAAACTGTTAAAATTGAATAATTTAAGAAGCTTAAATTGTGTGCCTCGATGGAATGAAACGAAATAAATCTTAACATAAGCTGATTTCAATCCGTTTAAATAAATTTCATATTTTTAGTTATGAAATTGAAATAGAGGCACGGTTTCCTAATTCGAATTCACAACTTAAAATGTATATTTAATTTATACGTAATGAAATCATCATATGCTAAGATTTATTTCGTTTCTTTACATCTAGGTACACAATTTAAGCCTCTAAAAGGAAACTATTTTAACAATTTATTTTCAGGCATTTTGGTGTGAATATGCACCATTAATAGCCTATCACGTGCAGTTGCTTTAATTGCTGTTATCATCACGCGTAGACGTCACAATAGGCGTGTTTGCACAAGAGAGATACTGCTGAATAGGAAGAAGCAGTAGTTCATGTGTTGCTTGCTTTGTCCACTCGAACACCATCTTTTAAATCCCCTAAAAATATGAATACATATATTGCCTTCATCATTCCTGTTCTGAAATAGCATACCTTCTGACTCAATAAATCGCTGCAATCCTATTAGGCCACACCCCGGTATGAAACCAGACACCGTGCAACATGTTGCATGAAAATAGAACCGGTCCTATTTCCTGAAGCTTGTTGCGCGATACATGCAACATCAAACATTTTGTCATACACTCATGCAACATATTCACACGTGTATGGCCAGCTTTAGAAATGGGCGGAGCATTTCAAAAACTATATACCTCAATTGTGCACGATATTGCCGTAGACAGTATCGCGATATATCAAGAAATCGTAAGTCCCAATAATGGAAGACGTGGATGGGTGTGTGGCATGGGTAGGAACACGCCCAAGTGTTGAATATTTTGAAATTACTTTTACTGGATTTCTTGCTGCGTTAGGCAACAGCTTTCAGTTAACGAAATTTAAAAAGGTTCAGAGTGTCTGGGTAAATTGTTCACTTTTCCAATTTTTTCCGCTTACAACGGTGGGGAATCGCGATGATATATTCAAAATTAGTATTTTGAGATTCTGTCTATTTGGCTATTAGGCTATAATAGAGTCATCTATTTCTATCTATATGTCGCTTATTTCTAGCTATACCCCACCCATTTCTAGCGATGCCCCACCCATTTCTAGCTTTGACCCACCCATTTCTAGCTTGGCCACACCAATTTCTAGCTTTGACCCACCTATGTCTAGCTATTCCCCTCCCATTTCTAGCTTTGACCCACCAATTTTCACCTATGCCCCGCCCATTTCTATTTATGCCACACCCATTTCTAGCCTTGATCTATCCATTTCTAGCTCTGACCCCCCCCCCCTTTCTAGCTTTGACCCACCCATTTCTAGCTTTGACCAACCAATTTCTAGCTTTGACCAACCCATTTCTAGCTTTGACCCACCAATGTCTAGCTATGGCCCACCCATTTCTAGCTATGACACACCCATTTCTATCTATGCCCCGCCTACCTTGACATGGGTTGGAATCGTTTTATAAATTTTGAATGCTGAATTACAAGAATCCCAAATTTAAGGTAATTATACAGGTAAGCTGTTGAATATGTTGAAACTAATTTGACTGGGGAATATTGGTGTCTATGGCAGCAACAGACCACAGTCAAATTGGTTTCAACATGTTCAACAGAATGTTTATAAAATTGCAAATCCTTCAAAGATATACAATTTGTGCATTTGATGGACTTCTTGAGCTTCATGACGGAATTAAAATAGGCTACGTCATAGTAATTGTGACAGCAGCCTACATGTGACGCAATAGATTATGACGTCAGATCATTGAGTGACAGATCAGTTCCATGTATTATATTGAATACTTTCTCTCTGTGAACACTATTGCTTCCTCCATATACGTATATTCACGTGACGTCATGTGTCTTCAGGTAGCTCACGGTATTTCATAATGAGAGTCATGGCGTCACCTGAAGACATTTATATGAACATAGCATTGATATTAGAATGAGTCAACTGTACAGTACAGGCCATAAGTAATCTTACATGTTTCCAAAAAAAAAATAGAAACATGTTGGTTAGCAACAAATGTTCGGTTGAATAATTTGAAAATAATTGGGTTGGGAGGAATTGCTGCCTTAGGAATATACTGTCGGTAGCTAATGGCACTTTATCTAGAAATGGCGATTGTAGTCGTGCCTGGAACCATCAAAGCATCTCCATCTAGAATAGAGCATAAAGAATAGACTGCCAAAGAAAATGGAAATGATTTCCCCTAAAATTGTCTTCAGGGTAAACAGTATGGTTTTAGCAATAGAGTGTATGATATTTCCGTCCCGGATATATAGAACTACATGAGTTAATAATTTCGCTCTCCTTTCTAATAAAATTCTATTTAGGCAACTATGATGGCATAGCTGACACGTCGCGCTTTCAAATTAGTTGTTCAATTTGCAGAAAATGGATGGATCCGATCATATGTAAGCTGACGTCGCAATCATAATGCATGCTGAATGCCCTATCTAGTTCCGTCATGATCATTTAAAAGCCCGCCAAGTGTGCGAATTGTATGTCTTTGAAGGATGTAGAAATTAGTAAACATTCTGTTGAATATTTTGAAACTAATGTGACTGAGGCTCTGTTGATGTCATTATATTTATTCACACTAAAGTTACCGTCCTGGAACCACTGTCACACACGAGGGTCACTGTGTTGAAGGTTGTACACATTTTTGTCTACGCACTCAAGCACACAGCCTGCGTACCTTAGCCTATTTGCTTGATGAAATATGTCTAGAGCTTTTTCAGAGAATTCATGGCTAAATGCCAGAGTCCCTGTCTGGTAGCTCGCAAGAACAGTGGCCTTGTCAACACCATCTCCATGTAGAACTGAAACACAGGGTATTTGCTATTGTTATTATCAAAGTGCATCATCTTGTGTTAGCCTCTCTTTCTCTGCCAGCTATCTAACATCTCTGCATCAATTATGTTCAGACATTCACTGTTCATATGTTTGCCTATCTAGACTACTTGGAATACTTTGTAGATTATTATGAATGTCAGAATCTGAATCAAGAAATGCATCTAAATCAAGGTCATGAAGAGCTTGTAGTGTGGTTACATGAGCGTGAACTGTCATTTTTATATACCTTTCTTCAACTATGTGATGTACTGTAAGTGTGGCGTACAATCCTGCTTCAATCCATGAATCATCAATACCGCTACCGTCAATACAGGATCCAATTGCTCGCATTCTGCAGAAAACTGTATGGATTTTGCAAATTCCTAGAATATATTTCTCGTGGAAATGAGGCATGAATTCTGGTTTTTCGGAACCAGCTGTATGAGCTACCATTAAACCATCATCCTTACTGTACACTCCCTCAGGTTCCAAAACTCCTGTATAGCCATCCGGCACCATATCATAAGCATGCACTTGGTTTAATTTAATACTTATAGCCATCTCTGAATGTGAAGGTATATCGACAGTTGTGTCAGCTATAGCTGAACAAACCCGGGGTAAAGCTTTCCACAATGGTAACAATGAAACTGAACCAGCGTCAAATTTAAGGCAGCCAAATTTGGAATCAATTAAGATACCCTTTGCTTGAAGGAAATCCCATCCAATTAATACCGGCTGTGACATATCTCTGGCAACGTAAAAGTTAAATTCAATATCTAGAGCACCTAGTTTCACTTTTAATAGCACAGATCCTAAAATTTGTACAGGAAGGTTATTTACAGAAAATTGATATTTGTTTCCAATTTATGACACTTCAATACAGGAAAACTTTCCAGAAATCTTCACTAATTATTGAAATACTCGACCCCGTATCAATAAGACTTTTCGTATCGATTCCTTCAATATTAATATCACAAAATGTAGAAGATTCTGACAATGTTTTGGGTACCCCTAGCTCTGCATTTTCCACCAATACTTGGGGCTTAGGATTGGCGGTTTCTAGTTTAACGGATCTTGTTGATTACCATAGGAAGCTCTAGAGATATTCTGGTTGTTGGTAGTGTAAGATATATAATTACCCCCGATTACCATAACCATGGGCTCTGCCTCGCGCTCGACCCCTAGAATATCCAAAACCTCTACCTCTAGTAGTGTTAAAGTGATCACAATTATACTGTTTATTAGGCCACTCACGGGAAAAATTCCCAAAGGCCCCACAAGACCAACATGGACCTGGGCTACCCCTACGCCTAAGTAACAATGCAACAATTTGCACTTTTAATTCATGAACCTCTTGGGCCAGATTTTCCATACACTGATCTTTGTCAGATCTCTCAGCAACTGTAACTTAGCTGACGTTGGCATGACATGAATTACTGATAGACAGATCCTTCTCCACAGCCAAGTGACACTCCAGCCTGGCAGCCTTCTCTAATGCTTCATCAACTGTTTTCGGATCCCTGTGCCTTAACTTCACACCAATTTATCCAATTCCTGCCAAAAACCTTGTCAAGACAACATCCTCACGAGCTTCTTGATTGTATTTTGGATAAGCCCGCCTTACAAGCCTCCTCAATTCGCCTACATAGACCATTACATTTTCATCAGGTTTCCTAACCCTACTTGTTAGCTCAGATCTGAATGCACCAATGACAGCTATGGAAGAATAAGCTTTCATAAAAGCATCCTTTACTGCTTGGTATTCATGCTTGCGGCTTTTTTTCAGGAAGCTCTCTGTAAACAGAACCGGCTGGGCAAGATTTTTAGATTGGTATTTATCCCAGCAGCATGAACCTCTGCCCAGACTTCAAATTGATCAACCCAATCTTCAAATTCATCACCCTAATTTCCCTGAAATAATACAGGAGAATTAGCAATGTACAGAGGTTTAGATTCTTCCATAATCAATACTTTTGCTTACAGAATTAGTTCACCTGCGTTTCTAGCATCTATCGTCGTCGTCTTGGCTCTCTTCTGAAGATGTCACAGCGTTGTCGATATTTCGAACACCCGCTTTTGTAGCACTGTTGCCCTGAAAATATTCTGAATTCGACAGTTCTTTAATTGTGTATCGAACTTCAGCTTGTAGTGCGCCCACTAGCCTATCGAACCAAGAATGTTTCACTTCAGAGACAGCGTGTAGGGCATCAGAGATTATGAAAGAGATATCGTGGTACCACTTTCAGTTTTCTAGCTCTACCACAACGTTTCTTATGAAGTTTTATGATGTCCTCGTCCCACCTAATTGGCCACCATCCAAGTAAATGGCTGTTTGCTGTTTACTATTTTCAGCTTTCAATCTCTGATTGATATAATTAAGTTTAACTATCAGTTCAGATTCGATCTGCTGAGTCTGGGCTTCAGAGAATTTTTGGGAAAATAACTCTTTTTTTGGGCTACTGAATCACGCCGGTAATTTATAAGGTTGGCTGCCGGAATAGTTATGAAACCAACTAAAGCTTGAGGACACACAATTTTAATATTAGATTTAAATTGTAACAATTCATTAACCAATTCTTCTGCTGTGACGGAGGAGAGCTCAAATTCAACACCTTTACTGTAACTGTGAGAAATCTTGTTCAATAAATTGTTAATACCACAGGCAATTTTAACATACAGCTTTACATTTACCGGCACATGTTTAATACACGATATAGTTTGTTGCCTTAATCCTTGAATAGTTCCTCCATTCACTATAATATAAGACAAGTTCAACCCCCACCTCCCCCCACCCCCGGTTGCTTATTCAGCGCTGGCTTATCAAAGTTGTAGGTGCTAGAATCGGCCACTAACACACATTTTACATTCATCCATCTGTATTACTTTAAACATTTAGAAATGTTACGACTAGGGATGGAACTCACCAATCGTAATTGAAAATGATGATCACGGAAATGGCAAACTTTAAAGTAAAATTTCAAGATGTGTGTGATTACAGTGGCAATACATCTTACCGACCGTAACTAACAAAGTAGGATTTAATCCCACCACGGCCACCAATGTAACATACTTACATTGCTAATTAAGTCGCCCTCATTCCTGTCCACGCTGTTCACTCGTTCGTTTCCTGGTTACGTCTGGTATCCGCTTGCCACTAGGCCACTCGTTTCCGGTCACCTTTCCTGTTGGGCGCAATATAAAACAGGGACTCGTTAGTCCGGAACATAATCTTCCAGGCTACAGCAATATACGGGATTGCTGAAAAGTCATTGTGAACCAATGTCGATAGAATCTCGGTAGCTACGCATTCCCGAATTTTTCGGATCTTCGAGATTTTTTTGGGGATTACCATCAAAGCTTGTACTCCTTGTGTATGGACACGCACTTTCCGGTGTTAAGATTTAAGCCAAATCGACCCAGAGGTTTTCAAGATATCCACATATCGATAATTTAAGCCGATCTGGATCCGGGTTATTTTATCTGGATCAGGGCCAAAAATCTGGAAATTCTCCATGACATGGCAAGTTCTTTCTTTGTGTTAAAATTTGAGCCAACGTCGAAAGGTAGTTTTTGAGATGCAACCCGCAATATGCATTTGTGACTGACTAATTAACTAACCGACCAACTGATCGACCAGCCAACTGACTACCCGACTGACCGACCGATCGGCCGACCGACCAATCAAGTGAGTCACTGACCGCCCAACTGACTGACTAAGTAAGTAAGTAAGTAAGTAAGTAAGTAAGTAAGTAAGTAAGTAAGTAAGTAAGTAAGTAAGTAAGTAAGTAAGTAAGTAAGTAAGTAAATAAGTAACTAACTAACTAACTAACTAACTAACTAACTAACTAACTAACTAACTAACTAACTAACTAACTAACTAACTAACTAACTAACTAACTAACTAACTAACTAACTAACTAACTAACTAACTAACTAACTAACTATCTAAGAGACATGTCGATTTATTGAGGTGCTACTCGCAGCTAAATGCACACTGAGTGTTAACATGTACATGTAGTGAATGCTGATTGTTCTCATAAACTAGAAAACTATGAAGTTTATGATATCATAATAGAGGGGTCCATGTATAGCTAGGCCACGCCCACATCGAGTTAGACTCCACCCTCTTTGTACTCATTGAAATCGATTTTTATACTTTGACCCATGAATGCCCAGAATTTCAAGGTAAGCATATGAGTAAGCTGTTAGATATTTTGATACTAATTCGACTGAGAGTTCTTGCTGCCATAGGCAGCAACATAGGCAACACCATCTCCCAGTTAAATTAGTTTCAAAATATTCAACTGCATGTTTATTAAATTGTAAAAAGTCATCAAAATATACAATCCGTACACTGTAGTGATGGTCTTTTCGATTTTCGCGACGGACCTGCGGGCTTTTCATCCTGTCATCAGCTAAAATGAGGCGTAATTGATTATGACGTCATATACTTGAGTTGCAGATCAGATCCCTCCAATTGAATATGAATTAGAAATGTACGTTGACGTCACGTGGAAGCCTTCTCTGGAATGGATCTATCCGATCTGTCACTCAAGTAATGTGAGATCATAATCAATCACGTCACATGTAGACTGGTATCCTAATACATAGTGACGTATCTAGCTCCGTCATGAACATTGAAAAGTTCGTCAAGTGTACGAATTGTATGTCTTTCATGGATTTAATATTTAATAAATATTCTGCTGCATATTTTGAAACAAATTTGATTGAGCCACGATATGCTGTCGTCGTTGTATGGTTACCTTGAGATTGGGATTTTCGGAACTCAGGATTCAAATTGTATAAATCGATCCCAACACGCGCAAAACGTGGCCGAGGTTTAACTAGCAATGGGAGGGATAATGCTAGAACTGGGCCATTCTATTACTAGTGTTTAATATAACGCTTCAATGACAGTTACAGAAGCCTGCAAAAATATATTTCAGACTTCTGTATCATCAGCGCTATGTGGGTGTGGCGTTTGTGTCTAAGAGGTCGAACTTCATTTGATTGATGGCTTCCAGGGGGTGGGGGGGGGATTCATACGTACTTGCAATAGATAATTTTAACATGACCATGTCCCGAGCTGTTGGCTTGACATGCGCACTCGGGCTGGATAGTCTCAAGATAAATGCAAATTCAAAGCACTTTTAACCCTTATTGTGTCATCAGCACCTCAAAACGTTGACGTATATCGATTCACCTTTTAATGGTCACAATTTTCAAAGACGATTGAAACACACTTGAGCAATAATGGAACCACATGGTAAATAGATAACAATAAAATTAAATAATTTAAACATATTTATTTCGTTAGTTTTTATTTCAATATGACTAAATGCTTTTATATATTACACAATTGTATTTCGAGCGAGAAGAATATATCGATATATAGATGGATTGATGGACGGACGAAGGAAGGGAGGGAGCGAGGGAGGGCTGGCTGGCTGACTGGCTGGATGGCTGGATGGTTGGATGGATGGCTGGATGGCTGGATGGCTGGATGGCTGGATGGCTGAATGGTTGGATGGATGGATGGATGGATGGATGGATGGATGGATGGATGGATGGATAGATAGATAGATAGATAGATAGATAGATAGATAGATAGATAGATAGATAGATAGATAGATAGATAGATAGATAGATAGGCGGTCAGTCGGCCAGTCGGTCGGTCGGGCAGGCGAGAGGGTGGGCGGGCAGGAGTGGTGGTGGTGATGGGGTGCTGGAGAGAGAGAGAGACAGAGAGAGAGAGAGAGAGAGAGAGAGAGAGAGAGAGAGAGAGAGAGAGAGAGAGAGAGAGAGATGCATAGATTGTATTTTTAAACAGTGATTATCCCATTCTATTCCATATTTTGCACACGGCAGGTTTATCACATTGCCAAACACATGCTGATCATTCTGAAAGTAAATTTACTGAAATGACATTCAGCCAAACTGCTATCGGGATAATTAGGGTGTGTCGTACATAGCTTGCATGGAAGTCGTATCTTTGAATTCATAATGAATAAGGTACGATAACTAGGAGGTATTATATACATGTACATGCTACGGAGATCGAGTTGTATCGAACACGAAATTAAATGGATGTTTAAAAATTAATATAGCATACATATGGATCAATGGAACATCAAAATATCATTATTATGAATTTATCGATGCAGTTGCTTAGATTTACGTTGCGTCGTCGTTGTCGTCGTCGTCGCTGTTACTTCGCGGTGAGTGATACTTACGCCGGTGGTGACGCTGCCAATGATGCAGGAGTTTATGAGCGTGTTGATAGTGGTGGCATTGGTTTTGGAGGTGGCTATACTGTTGGTGGAAGTGGTACGCATGGAATGGCGGGCTAAGGTGTTGTTATGGTGGTGGCGAAGGTCGTGGTGGTAGTGGTGGTGGTGATGATGTTGGTGGTGGTTGTGGTGGTGGTGGTCGCCGTGGTGGTGGTGGTGGTGGTGGTGGTGGTGGTGGTGGTTGTGGTGGTGCTGGTGCTTGGGCTGGTGGCGGTGGTTGTGGTTGTGGTTGTGTTGTAGGTGGTGTTGGTGGGGGTACTGATGACGGTGGTGGTGGTGGTCGTGGTGGTAGTGATGGTGGTGGTGGTGATGGGGGTGATGGTGGAGAGCTGGAGGTAGTTGTGGTGGTTGTGGTGGTGGTGGTGGCGGTGGCGGTGGCCGCAGTAGCGGCGGCGGAGGAAACGGCGGCGGTGAAGGTGATGGTGGTGGTTGTGTGGTGGTGTTGGTGGGGTGGTGGCGGTAGTGCTTATGATGATGGTAGCGCTGGTACTATTGAAGGTAAGTAGACATGGCTTGTAACGCAATGATATTAATGTTACACTTTCAAATATATAGCATTCCGTTCACATTTCTCATTTGTTCATCTTGAGTGAAATTGTACAGATATACATTTTCACGTGACGTCACACTTGAACTGTTGAACACGTGTATATTATGGTGTACGACACAGATTATGAGTACATAGCCAATACGATAGAGTCTGTTTGCGCAATAGTCAGAGGTAGTACGTAGTTTCGCATACATATATCTATATACACATATACATATATATTATCCAGAAACCAGATATAGTGTCCTTTATATGATGCTTCTTGGTTTCTTCTTTAAATGGTGTTACAGAAAGAACAATAGAGAATCCATTTCTAGCTATGCCCTCCCATTTCTAGCTATGCCCCGCCCATTTCGAGCTAAGCCAGGCTCATTTCAGGCTAAGATCCGGCCCACTCAGTACACGAATTTGAAGCTTCAAGAGGTAAGCTGTTGACTACTTTGAAACTAATTCGACTGTGCGAGGGGGCGAGGGGTGGGGGGGGGGGGGGTGGGGGTGGAGGGTGTATCTGCCTAGATCCGCAACAGCTCCCGGTCAAACTACCATTTAAAAATATTGAACAAAATGATTCTAATGTTGTAAATTCATCAAAGACATACAAGTCAGACATGGATGATTGCGACTTTCGTCACGTACATATGCCATTTTGATTGTTACCTTAGCTAATATGTGACGTATTTGGATATGTCAAATACTTAAGTGACAGCCGATCTCTTCTTTGAAAGAGCTTCCATGATAACGAGCTTTACAAAATACCAGGTCTCCTTTCACCACCACCATCACTCACCCGCCCCAGCTAGTTAAAGCATTATAGTTGTGTGATGAGGTAAAATTGTCAATGAATATGACAGACAGGACAGTGTTTGAATAAGTATGCAAAAATACAGTACAGCTAAGAAATAACGTCACATGTGTTCAAAATAAAAACAGAAACTTGTTAGTTAGTGCAATTTTGAACGCAATGTAAGAAATGTTATGTTGAATATTTGGGATATAATTTGATTGGAAGCTATTATTGCTACCTTAGGCAGCCATGTCTTCTAATCAAATTAAGTCAAACATATTCAACAGAACATTTTATTTTGTTTTGAAAACATGTTATTTCTGAGCTGTCCTGGTGATCTACATAGCAATACCGTATTACAGTATACAAAGTACATAAAGCTGAAAAGACATGTAAAATATCACTGTAGCAGAAGTACATAATAAATGGCGTTCCTTCAACGTAAATACTATCGATAACACGGTATAGTTTTTCTATCACTTCTTATCAGCTTTAGCCAGGTCACGTAAACAGTATGTTCCTAAATGAGACAATTATTTATATAGGACCACCTCGAAATAAGTTAATTTAATACGTATATGAATATAATAATACCGGGATTGAAGGGCGATAAGACCCATATTAAAGAACCGTCAATTTGTGGGGCGAAAAGAAGGTGTATTTTATACGGATGTTGACGTGTAAATCAGGTATAACTATCTTCACCGTTATCAGTATGGGTCTCCGTATACTACTAACTGAAAGGCTCGTCAATGTATAATTCATGAGAACAAGCTGTCAATAAAATGATATCGTAATTTGCTGACGCATTGTGGGAAGAAATGATGTCATAGGGTGGACGATTTGTCGGAGGAAAACGTCGAGATATGAATATAATTCCTTAACTTCAATACAATTATATTGCCAGGAGTAGTATTTTATGGTCTTCTAAACGCTCTTATCTGAATTCCGTGCTTTTTTCTTCGCAATTCCTCTTAATTTGACATTTGACATTTGACCCCGTAAATTGACCGTCACAATACCTCGTAACCGATGCGTGTTCAATTGTAGAAATGTGTACTTCAGACACGGGGCTTTAGAGCTATACATTTGACAGGCCGATAAAGGATCCATTACTAGCTATGCCCCGCCCATGTCTAGCCAAGCCCCACCCAATTTTCCGCGTGGTTGAATCGGTTTATATGCATTGAATCCTCAATTCTCAGAATCCCAAATTCAACGTAACTATGCAGGTAAGCTGTTAAATACTTTGATACACATTTGACTTGTTGCTGAATAGTAAAGGCATACAATTCGTACGCATGACTGATTTTTAATGTTCATGGTGGCGCTAGATACGTCACTATGTAGGCCTATTATGACGTCAGCCTGTATATTACAAAATTGAGTTTGACGTTACATATGTCTATTGTAGCTCGCGGGGTAGTGTCCGGCCGTTCCGGTGTCTGGTGTCCTACGGGTAACAAAGACTGGCTCCTTAGGCCGGTGGAACTCAATCGTGCCGGTGGGGCCGTGCGACCATCGCCGCGGACATTAAACACACCTAAGAGTTTGTGTCACCTGTATGCCTGTCCATAGCAATTTCGTGATCTATGGACTTACAAGATTTGATTGGTGACCTAACTAAAATAAGTCTATACAATTAATTTACCTAAACAGACTGCCAAGTTTGCTAGATAATAATGAGCATACGAAAATACAAGACATAGAGACAGCCTGATGAACTTTTAAACGCGGGGCTCCCGGCGGTACCACACAGACTCGTAAGTCCGCAGAGGTATCCCCGCAAAGAAGACTCCCGCATACGAGCTCACTAATTAACCTAATATAAGTTATTCCACCTCTAAGCTGAAAGGAAAGAAAATTATCTTTTATAGTGTCGAAAAGCTATGTGCCTCTCGCGGGCATTACTTCTGATGCTCTTTTTGGGTGAGAAGTAGTAGCCTCGCACGGGCCATCATCACTGAATCCTTGGGAGAGGCAAGTGCCTCGCGCGGGCCTCCGTCACAGAAAAATGCTGCCACCGCTTAAAGCGGGAGAAGAGTATTGGCCAAAAAGGGCCTATTCTAATATTCAACCAAAATGCTACAAAGAAAAGACCATACGTAGTGAAATTATGACTATAATGTTGCGTGCTGTTTTATGTGAAGACGGAACGAGCGATGCCCGAGGGATTCCCACGTCACCGTCTTATGTATTTTTAAATATGCTGAATTAGTAGGTGCCGCTTTTATTTATGCGGGCCTTCTTCTATGCCTAACCTAACTTTTAGATTTTAGAGACAAGAACTAGTTTAGGCCGCAAATGGCGGGCGCTTTACCTAGATTTTTAGATACGGCTGTCATTGACAGCGGATGTCCTAAGACATCAACACTAAAGACAGCGTGCATACATGTTATTTCGCAAGACCTCCGAGCTTGGTGAGAATCCGGAGATATTGCTCCATAACCACATAAAACGTCACAGGACAATGGTTACTTTTCACAAAAGCAAATTTTTTAGCAACTGATTTATCGTTATGGTGGGGGGGGGGGGGTAAGAGAGATGAATACCCACCGTGAATGTTCTTCCCGTGAGGGCGTGGCAGATCCTAACATCTTGCCCAGACATTCTTAGCGAATTCGGTGGGGATGCGTATCGCGCCCGTCACCAGGTCCTATGGAGCTAACCTTTTAACCTGATGTTAGGTTTAAACGCAAGTTGCCCAGTTATGCACTGCGGTGCGGGGGAGACTTCCTAGAAGATGAAAAAGAAATTAATGATTATAATATGTTTTCGCAGTGCTTCCGACATTGGCAAGGATAACTAACTACTACGTATCAGAAGATACATGGGAAGTGTATGTGAAGCCCCAATAGTTTCCCATGGTCGGATCAGTCCATGGTGCGGATAGGGGCATCCAAACAATTAAGAAGCCACAAGGCTTAGTGGAACATGAAGAGAGACAATAACTTATAAATATGAGGCCCAATAGGTATGTTGGCCAATTTTACACAACCTTGCCGGGGTGCGGTGCTAAATTATCGCAACTACCGGAAAAGAAGCATACACTATGTGTCTCTTGACGAAGAAATTGTCTCTAATCATATTAAACCTATCCTATTGAGCTAAATAAACAGGTTTTTAGTCGGTAGCATGCCGGGCTAAACAGAGTTTGCATATATAAATGTTGGTGTATAGTGTTTCCTACGTGCACGGCAGTCCTACGTTTTCTACAAATAAACAAAACATATGAACGGATGGATGCTCGCCATATATAAAACTAACCAGTACAGGTAATACAATATGAAATGATCAGAATGTTATATATAGTACAGGTTGTAGGACCTACTACGGTGCGGTTAGTCAAAACATCTTACAGTAAAACAAGAATAACTATTAACAGATAAAGAAATTATAACTAGCGTTCCTAAGACCGTTACGGTTCCTTTTAGTCATCGGAGCCGTTTGTTTACACACATAAAGTATAATCATTAAAGTTGTAATTAACGGAGTAATTAAAGATGTTAAGTATAGTTACTTGAATAGTCGGTAGCCATTCTTAAGGACGGGCTATCGTGTTACTGAAATTGATACGTCACTGTTAGCGTGACGCGAGTTGACGCGTTCTCTGGAAACTGGTCGTTTCCTGCAAACAGGATTCCTGCATGCAGTCCAGAACGGGAACGGAGCGAACTCAGGACGGCAATCACAATGTAAGAATGTCTAACGAACAGTCAGTAAGTTCTACAATAACATTACGGCTAGGAAGAAAGTTCCCGTACACAATACGGTACGGATGAGAGTTAGGAACAAGCCGTTTATCAGCGGGGGCTGTCGAATACGGATGAAGATCATAACTAAGCTTAACGGTGCGGGGTACGTCAGTCAGCTCTTAAGACGTACCGGGAAAAGTTTACTTACTGCGGTCAAAAAGTTTAAATAAACCTGCACGTCATCAGTGCGGGGGCGGTTGAATAACCACTTTTTGGCGTGGCCGGCAGATCCGGCGAGTTATCCACCTAAGAACATTGCTGCCTCTACATCTGTAGAATCACATATTCAGGCCGGGAAAGGCCTCACCGCAGGATTGTGTTCCGAGTTAGTTCTTAATTCAGTCGAGAACAATATTATCAAAAGTTTCCAAAAATGCTCCCGAACATTTGTTTGGGAGTTACAAAATTCTTTTGAGATGCGGTGGGGTGGCTGCGCTAAGCTACAGGACAGATGCTGACCAAGACCTAAGTGATCTATTTAATACTGTCTTGGCTGATCGTAGCTGCTTTTGCAGATCTGACCTGTTCGGCCCTGGCCGAGGATGCTCTCGAACTCTGGATTCCATCTCCTTTTATGGCTACTCGTGACGTCATAGGTATTCTAGAACTTCGGCGTACACGTGGTTATGACGTCACGGCAATATTTTGAAGATAATCAAAGGGGTTTTCCGTGGATAACTCAGCCATTTCTTAACTGATTTCGAAATGGTTTACAGATTTGGAAAGCCCGTCGAATTCTGGTCTCGATTGATACCAGATTCGGCGTGGAACAAGCAATTATAAGGGATTACATTGTACCTACTCGATACACTAAAAGTGCTATCCTATCTCGGACGTAATATACGCGCTCTGTCTATGCAGTGATAAGCGTTTTAACGAACTTAGTCGTTTTTACGACGAAATCTCTCTCATAGGCTCATATACGCTTATGGCTCTACACAGGGGTGGGGGGGGGGGCGTGTTCAGGGAACGAATCCAGGACGGGCGGCGCGTACCCAGCTTAGCTGGTATGGCCGGCACCTGACAGGTCGATCCGAACTATACTATTTGAGTGACAGATCGGATCGAACCACTTATCAATAAAGCAAAATGGTTTCCAAGGAATTGAATTCATACATTTTTAAAGTTAATACTGGGACGATCGTTGCAATTATCGAACCAGCCATTTAGTGATACATATTTTAATATATTATCATACTATTCATGCATGTGGACAGTTCTAAACACATCCATTTTCTGCTAATTTGACCACGGAAGAGGTAAAACAGGTGATCGAACTATTTTCAAACTATTTAGCAGGTCTCGAGTTAATGCCCATTGAGATTATTGTCTGTTGGCTTGCGGCACTCAGTCAGTTAAATAATATGAAATAATTATATATAGATGTGATACAAATCGTATTTTAATTCTCAGCTACATGTGTCATAAATTCCATTTTCTACCACCATAAACTCGTCATTATCCACCTGTGCGTACGGGACGTAAGATCCTTCCTCCCAAAACCGATCCATATCACCCTGAAATATTTTCCCAATAACCATATTTGCATAAAAATTCTTAAAATTATCAAGCGCAATATCCTCCAGTGTTTGCTCCTCTCCAGAGATCTGTTTCCGAGAATTCCGATCAACAACAGCGCCATCGCGTTCGTCGTCTTTGGGAACAGATGGCGATGTTAACTTTTGCGGACTATTTTTTATTTGTGCAAAAGGGCCTGTGTTATACGCGTATGAATATTCAAGCGCTTCTTTTTTAGGTTGAACTACGGCACCGTTTAGCCATTCCGGACGCACAGGCGAATCCGGTTCGGCGTACTCTCTTCCTTTTCCAAATGTTGAAAATGAATTTTTTGTCGAAATATACGACGTGGGTTTACTATTTGTCCCGTTGCTACTCGTATGCTCGCCGCCGCTACTATTACCACCACCTCCACCGATATGTAAATTATCCTTAAAAGACACCTTTTTCTTAATCCTAGACCGTGGTTTACCATCTTCCTGTTGTTGATGATATTTCGTCGCGTTGTCATCAGTAGAGGTGGGCGTTATACCACTGCTAGAATAGCCCGTCCCATTACACACGTCTGGGAATGGTTTCAGCGATTCTGGAGAACTAGACCGACCAATGAATGCCTCGGATGATGGTTCGTGTTCCTCGACTGGTGCGGTCTTTGTCTTTTTCTTCTTCTTCTCCTCACGTGGTTTCCTATAAGAAGATTCAACGGTAATGTTATCTTCTTTATCAATGTAAATGATATAGGAAAGAATCATGGATAGTTTATGATAACATTTGAGAAGTTTTGAAAATGTACAACTCGAATGATTGGCTAGATTATCGAGCCAATCATTCCAGTTGTAAATTTAAAAAACAGCCTTCTCACGGTGGGCAAATGGACGTTCCCATAGCAAATATTTGTACCGCTATTGGCCATGAAAGGTTAAAAATATTAAATATCTAAATGAAAATGGATCTCTCAGGTAAACGGGATGCATGAACACGGGCGCAGAAGTTAGGAAGTAAAGTGCTTCCGTCAAGTCACGCATCATATATTCTACATGCAGTTTGGAAACTTGCTTAAAATAAAGATTATTGACTTTGAGTGATAATATAAGAATAACAGAACATGTTTGGCATTAGGTTTGTGTCGGGATCACGTGCTCAGTCTGCAGTCACACACGGTACTTCTACAAATGGCTGTGGTGATCAGATGGTGCGTAGATCCATGTATTAAAGCTTCACACGCTGGTGTAAAGGGAGCAATGGACCTTTCCATATTTAGCTCTGCCCCGCCCATCACTAGCTAAGCTCCACCCACACCTTGTCGTGTTGGGATCGATCGATCCTCAAATGCCCTAGCTATCAATTTCCTGAAAACTATACAGGGAAGATGTTGAATATTTTGTAACTAATTTGACTGGGCGCTGTTGCTGCCTATGGCGCCCAGTCAAATTACTTTCAAAATATTCAACAGAATATTTATTAAATAGTAAAAGCAAACAATTTGTAGAACAACGCATGGACCGTCTTCAAATATGCGTTCGTGACGTACTTATCGACGTCATTCATGACGTCATTCATTATGACGTCATTCTACACATCACGCAGTTCTTTATGACGTCATATGATGGGTTGGTACACTGGAAAGGTGAATTGGTGCAGTGTCAGTAGAGGAAGAGTATGTTAGAAACAATGTGGCTGAACGATGTTGCTTTTTCCAACAAGAACACCAGAGATCATGGGAAATAGAAATGGAATCGTAAATTTCACTGGTATAATTAATCAAAATATGAGGAAATTGGATTGGAAGTATGTAATGTGTACTTATAGACATGTATGGGGTTGTATCACCTGGTGTTTGATGGTGATGGGTGGGGTAGTAATAGATATGGGCGATGGCATTCGCGTTGTGGTGAGTGCAGACGTTGCGTACCGTCTGCATATGTAAACAAATATAAGGCACGTGCCGAGTATGAGAAAGAGTCGGGACACAGCAATACCAACAATAAATCCTGAAATATATCGAGACAATACGGTACCAAATAGTATAATAGCATGAATACGATTTCTCCACTAATCTAGCTATATCCCGCCCATTTGTAGCTAATGTCCGCCAATCTTTGACACGTGATTGAATCAATTTATATATTTTGCGGCATGAATTCCCATAATCCTAATTTCAAGTTAGCCATAAAGGTACCCTATTGAATATTTTGAAACTAATTTGACTAGGTGCAGTTGTTCCCCAGTCAAATTAGTTTCAAAATACTTAACATAATGTTTAATAAATAGTAAATCCATCAAAGACACTTATTCGTACACTTGGTGGACTTTTCAATGTTCATGACGGAGCTAGTTAAGTCACTATGTATTGTGATGTCAGCCTACATGTGAAGTAATTGATGATGGCGTTCATATACTTGAGTGGCAAATCGAATCTCCCCATTTTACCAAGACTGGCTTTAACCCTTTGAAATCGCATTAAAAACTTTGTAAACATTCTGTTCACTATTTTGAAACTAATTAGACTGGAAGCTGTTGCTTCCCTATGCAGCAACGTGTTTCTTTCAAATAAATGTTACAATATTCAACAGCTTAACTCTATAGTTACCTTGAAATGCATCTTTCTAGTTTTAGCTATGCCCCGGCCATCCCTAGTTAAGCTCCACCAGCACCTCGCACATGTTTGGATCGATCGATCCCGGTACGCACTGATTATCAAGCCTAGTCAAATTAGTTGCAAATATTCAACAGAATGCTTATTAAATAGCAAGGCCATACAATTCGTACAACGTGTCGGATTATTAAGATGGACTAATCGAGTCAGTCATGCTGATCGATGGATGGCTGGATGGACGGATGGATGGATGGTTGGGTGGGTGGGTGGGTGGGTGGGTGGTTTGGTGGGTGGGTGGTTTGGCAGATGGATGGATGGATGAATGTTGGTTGGGTTGGTAGGTGGGTGTGTGAATGGGTGGGCGGGTGAGTGGGTGAGTGGGTGAGTGGGTGAGTGGGTGAGTGGGTGAGTGGGTGAGTGGGTGAGTGGGTGGGTGGGTGGGTGGGTGGGCGGGTGGGATGGTCGGTGGGTGGGTGGGTGGGTGGGTGGGTGGGTGGGTGGGTGGGTGGGTGGGTGGGTGGGTTGGTTGGTTGAAGGGTGCGGGGATGTGAGTGTTGGGCTGGGTGCGGGCGGGTAGGAGGATTGCTGGCCAGCCAATCAGCCAGCCAGCCGGTCACCCAGCTAGCCAGGAGACTGTCACAATGGCGTAAGTGCACTAGGTCTTTCGGGCATGGTGAGCTAAAACAGAAAATAAATTCTATCAATTCAGTGAGAGATTCAAATATATCACGCTAGTTCTCTCACTCAAGCCATTGAATATAATATATGCCAATTATATTTGGATAGACATTTCATCCTTACAAATATCAAATTCGAATCCGGAACTTGGTTTTGTCGGACCTCGGGTTACGGCATTCTCTAGGGACTTTCCTGTCGATGTACACTGTATGGTCAAATTGTTCTTACCAAGCTCATCTGAAATACGAAAATGACCGTATCAAATTGCGCTTAGCCTTAGCACAAGAAGAAGCGACAAATGAAACAAAAGATTAACAGATAATTACTAAAAAAACTTTACTAATCATTTAGTCATTAGTAATAGCGCACACGCACGCACAGACGAACGCAACAACGAACGCACACATGCGCGCACACATGTTGAATATACAGAGAGAAAGGTTCTATTTAGTAAATGTTTAAAAATATTCAACAGCCTATATATGTGTACATGTCTGCACTAAAACTGAGATATCGAGGTTTCAGTGTGCATCTGTGTTAAGTGGTTGATAATACACTCACGCCATGCAGCAATGATATGAACTTGTTACAAGCACGTGGTTTAGTACCAACCATTTGAATCCTGAAATCCCCGAACCTCAATTCCAAGGTAACCACTATACAGGCAAGCTGTTGAATAATTTAAAACTAATTTGACAACAAGAGCTCCTCGGCAAATTTGATTCAGAAAATTCAAAATTATGGCTATTAAATTATAAATGAACTTGCAATTTCGACCTTTCGTGCCCAAAAGATTAATTTGTCATTGTTTCTACAGCGAAACTGATACTGTTCGGAACTGTGGGAAAAAAGTCAAGTATAGACTATCGGATGTGCTAAAGTAGAACGCTCTACAATTTTCTACTATTTGCTCATATATAAGTACCTACGTGACGTCACACATCTTAATATTGACTCATGTGACATGAATTGAACACCTATCTATGAACAACGGAATAAAAGAAATCAAATGTGGCATTATCTTTTATCAGAGATAAGATTAACATATTTAACTAACTGGCATAGCCGAGTAAATATAAGAGAGGATGTAGATGCGGTGACATAGTCTGGGAACGACGAATGTTGACATCAGTAATACTATCAAAGGATTGGGGCTTCGACAAGAAACGAGATGTCACGTGCATTTAATACCATCAACACCACAGATCATTCAATTTTTCTACCAAGCTGGGTGCGACGATGACGAACTGCGCCTCGTGAGCCTCTTATTGCTAAGCACAAAACTAAATGTGCTTGTCACATCAGCGCTTTTTGAACAGTTTGAAGCATCAATAAGCTCACCCAATGTGATGGTTGACCACCAGCGCTCTTGATTTGCTCCATCGCCGCAGCTCTATCATCTATTCGAGAGCATTCCACATGACCAAACACTCTAACCTCAATGATAGATATGCCACTAGAGATGGAGTATGCAGATGCCGCAGACTTTATATAAGGGGACAAATGTCCTCTTGATACAGTACTTCCAATAGCTGAGGAACTGCTCAAGGCTGCAAAACTCTTCGTGAATGAAGACAAAATACAAATCACTCACGCATACCTATCCGGCATCACAGAAATAAATGCTCTATCAACATTGGAACACCCAGTTTAACGGGAAATATCGCCTTCCATTCCATTTGGAAGTTGTGAATTCGTGACTCTAAAATCCCCATCAAAGTCAACTTGCAGCTATATGACGCTACATTTGCTCACATAATGCTATGAAATTGTAAAAGCTGGGCAGCTCCAAAAGCATTCTGGAACAAACTCGACGCATGCCGCTGCAAACATCTGCGAACCTTTACAAATCATCGCTGACCACACAGTCTGATATGAAATGCAGCACTCTACACACTGTGTAACACTGAACCACTATCTGTGAGGTTAGCGCAACGACGATGGTCTATATTTGAACATGCTCTTCGAATGCTAGGAAAGCACTAGAATTTGTAGTCGTCGGTGCCAACTGGTCTCAGGCACGCAAAAGATGCTACAACATACCTCAAAGAACTGCGAGGGCAGCTCTTCATATGGGTATGTGAGACATCAGTTGGTTTCGAAGTGAAATTGATTGCGTTTTATGTATTTCAATGCGAAAAGTAGGAGCTAGTCCCATAGATATTATTTCTCACGATAAGGAGAAAATCAAAGGCCCAATTCCCCGCAGAATGTTAGGAATTAATATTCTTAAAATGGTATACTTTCAGAGGCTTAAAGTGGGTGCCTCGATGTAATGAAGTGAAATAAATATTAACATATGCCTATGGCAGCAACAAACCCCAGTCAAATTATTTTCAAAATATTCAACAACTTTCCTGCATACATGTCCTGAAATTAAGTCACTTGAATTTCAAGGTTTAAATGGATAAAAATGAATTTAAAAGATAAATATATTTCCAGAACATACACTTGAGACTGCCATGGAGGTGCGAGGAGACTGCTATGACTTCATCCAGGCGATTGGTGTCAAAGAGCGATCAAGAAAGTTGTTATAATAAGCGGATGATTGATGATGGATAACAGATAATATTATAATGCTGATGGACGACGACGGCCATGACGACCAGCGCGGGATGACGCTCTATGCAAAGTGTAAGAACAGAGTCTTAACGCAGCTATGATCGCCGGTGAGACACGATATTATGTAAGATTGTCAGAAGATCAGGTGCATATTTGCCTAAGATTATCTTTTTGGTGAACATTTGGTTAATGCTCGTGATGGATCGGGAGACGCAAAGCGCACTGATGGATTATTATCTAAATAATTGACTTAGTTTCATAAATGTTCATTCTCCTGACTTATTGCGGTGTTAACACATTGTTTATTAACTTACCTCATTAACCTGTGTAATGTCAGTGTCTAGATTTCACGATAACTATACAGGAAAACGGTTGGATATTATGAAACTAATTCGACCCGTTGATCAGCTGCTCTCAGTAAAATTAGTTTCAGAATATTCACCATAGCACATCGCCCCCATCATAATGAATGTACCATTTCTGGGCTGTGAGGCTTAAAGAGTTAATCCAAATGTACAGCTTTTTATAAACTAGAAAAAAGGTCGTGCGATCTAAGATCCGGATCGTGTCACTCAGCATCACTGCTACCATCACTCATTGTGCTACAGCGCATAGAGATTTTAAATTTTAATGGCAAGCGTCCTTCTAAACCACACCTTGAGGTAAACCGAAAATCGGCTCGGTTAGGTAAATAGGCAATTTACTAATGATTGCCTTCCATCCTCCCCAGCCACACATCGCCATACGCTTTCACCAGCTTTATAGGATTTAAAGGGGGTTATATGTTTTGTAAGCCTGACGTCCCTGCGCCTCAATTTCAAGACAACAATACAGGTAGGCGTTTCGATATTCTGAAGCAAACGCAACAGCAACATCTCCAAGCTTAAAATATTCAATGAAGTATTTCTTGAACTGTAAATAATTTGTCGGACTTTCTTCGGACTCGGTCTTTCGGGGTTTACCGGGTTACATTAGCATCTCAGTCGGTTGTCAGAGGGGATAGGGGGTGGGGATGATGGGCCATTAGCGAGTATTGCTGACAGTCTGTTTTCAGAATCACCCATCACTCATACAAGGGACTGAAGGTATAATGCTTGACATTTGCTTAATTACTGTTTGAACATCTGTCAAAATACGAACCAATCTTGCTTCCAATGTACTTCCATGCACAAAAATAAATGTGACTTTCTAACCATTTTAAATTTAGTTTTTCCGAAGTCAACCTGGGCGTTCTTTAGGGAAAAACTATTCAACATACTTTGGTTAACCCACAAATTATGATATTCATTTGAATTTTCGAATTGCGTGTTCATAGCATTGCAGCGCGTGCAAAGCCTCTATGGTGTGCGACTCTGGTTTCAACGATTATACGCTAATTAATATGAAACAGAAAGGAGAAATCCAATTTTATCTATGCCCCAACCATCTTTAGCTAAGCTCCACTTACACTTCGCCGTTTTGGGGTCGATCGATCCCTGAACCTCCCGATTATCAATTTCCAGAAATTATACAGCTAAGCTTTTGAATATTTTGAAACTAATTTGACTGGGTGCTGTTGCTGCCTAAATTAATAAATGGTAAACACATACAATTCGTACAACAACGTTTATCCCGTCATCAAGTAAGCGTTCGTGGCGAACTTATCGACTTATCTTTTGACTACTTTCAGTACTTTTCAGTGGATCTATGACTTATTAACACACCAAGAGATTCATCCACTCCACTAGAACTAATACCGAGACGTTCAATAGCAACATAAGGTCGTTAGCGAGATGTACACGGTCGGGCGACCAAGGCAGACTAATCCTACTTATCGCGGACATGGTGTACACTTACACTATACATATAAACGGCGCAGATCGTGACCTTGTTATTGTCTATGACCTTGGCCTATTGACATCTACATGATGTTCGTAGACATAAATTCTGGTTCACATAAAATCGTGTTTACATTCCTGAAGATCATCGCAGACGCTCTGCGACAGATCCGGAAAGTCGAAACATGCTCATCTTTACAGGTTTGCCGCAGATGCCTTGGCGTTCTTCTGAGCTTTGTCGGCGATGGTGGCCACATAAATATCTGCATTATTCTACGACCATATACAACGATTGCAGACATTTTAACGATTTCGTGTATACTAGGATTTAAGGAATGAACAAGAACATTGGTAGTGCTACAACAACATGGACATCTTAACTCATTGCACATGTTTATGCATGTGCTGTGTGCGTTTTACACAAATGACAATTTAACCTCTTTCAGTTATTTGTTGTTGAAATGTTTGTTTATTGGAACAAAATGATCCAGCCAATTTCCCGATAATATATTAACCCGGTCTAATAGCGTAATGGTAAGGTCGCTCGTTATCCCCTCGTTAGGACTGACAGACGAGCGAGGCTGTTGACTTGATCATTGTTAGTGGCCTTGGAGTTAACAAACATCAGCAGGAATTAAGCGCCAGGGCCTGTTAACCCTCATAACGCACATGCAATTATGAGAGGCAGTTTAACCCACGTTATCTTATATAAATACCCACTGATAAGATTACTCCATTAGACAGAATGTTGGTATATTGCTACCATTCGAGAGCAAACAACATAATGTTGTTTTCCTTGATACTTATATGTACACGTATGTGGACTCCAAAATATTATGATTCATTGTATCGAGAGTGGCGATATGTAATAGAGGGATACATTTCTAGCTAGTCCACGCCTATGTCTAGCTAAGCTCCGTCAACTTTGTATGCTGGTTTGAAACCATTCATCTACATTAAACCCTGAACTGTGAGCCATTGTTGCCAATAGGAGCAACATATCCCTGTTAAATTAGTTTCAAAATATTTAACAGAATGTTTATAAAATTGTTATTTCACCAAAGACATACAAAGGCATACGCGTAAGTAACGGACTCTACTGCTTTTGCTAAGGTGATCCGCCATTTTGATTATGATGTCGGCTAAAAAGGGGCGCATGTGATTATAACGTCAGATACTTGACTGGCAGATAGGATCAACCAGTTGAATGTTTATCTTAATTGATGCCCTTTTTACCAATGATTCAATAACAGTACATCTAATTGAGGCATACGACGTTGAATTCACTAATCTCATATTATATGACCTATTAATATTCATCAGTGCCACTGTTGTGTTGAAAATCTAATAGCAGCATATATAAATGGACCATCTCTGACGTTTATATTTTTCAATGACATCGTTTTGCCGTATATGCAATAACTGTACATCTAACTGATGTATCATAAGTGAAATTCACGATTCAGATAAAATCCATTCGTAGATGGTCATAGAGAAAATGATTCATTATTAATCTCTGGGATTAAAATGGATCATGATTTACTAAAATCCACTAATTGTACAACGAAATAAAACACCAGAATGGGAATTCATAAACAGCACAGTTACCATTAGTCAGTGTTCCTTTTTGTCGAAAAGCCATATCTATCTCAACACGCTGCAACAACACGCATGTTCTCGCATGACTGTAGCGACGTTACAACTATATGCATTTCAAAACATTTGCGACGCATGTACACGAGATGGGAAGAGAGCTCCTTTTACCCTTCCACAACCGGAGAGCAGCATCTAGAGCTGGTGACATCCAGGTGATGTCGAGATACCGTGGAGCCGCATCTAGAGCTTGTGATATTGCCATCCAGGTGATGTCGAGATACCAGAGTGCAGCTTCTAGAGCTGGTGACATCATCATCTAGGTGATGGGGAGATACCTGAGGGCAACATCTAGAGGTGGTAACATCGTCATCCAGGTGGTGTTAAGATACCGAAGAGCAGCATCTAGACCTGCTAAAATTGTCATTCAGGTGATGTTGAGGTACTGGAGAGCAGCATCTAGACCTGGTGACATTGCCATCCAGGTGATGTCGAGATACCGGATAGCAACATCTAGAGCTGGTTATATTGTCATCCATGTGGTGTTAAGATCTCAGAGTGTAGCATCTAGGGCTGCTGAAATTGTCATTCATGTGATGTTGAGATACGGGAAAGCAACATCTAGAGCTGGTGACATCGTCATCCAAGTGATATCAAGATCCTGGCGAGAGCAGTATCTAGAGCTGGTGACATTGTCATCCAGATGATGTTGAGATAGCAGAGAGCAGCATCTACAGCTGGTGACATCACTACGCAGGTGGTATTGTGATACCGGAGATCGGCATCTAGAGATGGTGACGTTGTCATCCAGGTGATGTTCAGATAACGGAGAGCAGCATCTAGAGCTGGCGACACCACCATCCAGGTGATGTCGAGATACCGGAGGGCAGTATCTAGAGCTGGCTCCACCGCCATCCAGGTGATGTCGAGATACCGGAGGGCAGTATCTAGAGCTAGTGATATGAGCATCCAGATGATGTTCAGATAAAGGAGAGCAGCATCTAGAGCTGGTGACATTGTCATTCAAGTGATGTAGAGATACCGGAGAACAGCATCTAGAGCGGTTGACATCCAGGTGATGTTGAGATAGTGGAGACCAGCATCTAGGGCAGGTGACATTTCCATCCAGGTGATGTTGTGATGCCCCTAATTATAAACCACCCAACTATTCATCTACATTGTATATAGGATTGTATATGCTGGACTGGATCTCTGTGCAATGTTTCCATATGGCTGCTTGGCGGGTACGTCCATTCCTGAGCCGGAATAGTTGGCAACGCATCCCATTAACCACAGTAATACCGTTCAAGCAGCATTCCAATGACAGATATGCTCCTACAGGCAATGGAGGGATCCGAGTAGTGCCTTATGTATTTAAACACGTCACTTAGCTGAACGTCACAGTCTAAATGACAGCTCTGTTTCAACGGTCCGTTCCGAAAGTGTCTGAATTGTATTTCTTTGATTAATTTACAATTTAATAAACATGTTTGGATATTTTGACACAAATTTGACTGAGAGCTGTTGATGCCATAGGCAGCAACAGATCCCAGTCAAATTCGTGTTAAAGTAGAAAACAAACATGTATTTAAACCAATATCACTAATATTTTGCATGGTTGTATCGATGGATCCCAGCTCATAGACACCAAACTCAGTTTCATAACAAAAGTACATGTATGTTGTTCAATATTTTGAAACTAATTTGAACAGAAGTAACTGTATTTAGCTAAGCTAAACATCAACATGAACATTAGGCTATTTCACTTAATATGATTTTTCATATTTCGTTAATTGAGGTCAATGCGCTAATGCATCGAATTGAATACTTTGACCGCACCCATTCATTAACCCTTTTACATCCAGAGATGACAAACAACAAATTCTTGATGATGGATGGATTATATTGTTGATTACTTTGAAACTAATTTTGGAAAGCTATGACTATCATAGAGATTGAGCCGAGCTGGAGTCCATTAAAGCAAATTATTCTAAGACTCGGAGGTCTTCATATGGAGATGAGCTTCCTTGGCTGCATTGGTCACTTAATGGCAGGAAGCGGTCTTGCGCCTATTCTAGAGGTAGTCTACGCTGAGAATGCTGTCAAACACATTCTTAGTGGAAAGGCAATTTCTCGAGCAGTTCGAGGACACCTCATGGGTTTTGCTTCTCTCAGTACAATCTTGATTGCAAATGCATACAACCTACCACTACCTACAATTGCAGATGCTGAAGTTGACACAGTAGAATATTCCGCTGCAATGCATTCAAAAGAATTGTTTGACAATGATGATAATGTTGCAGGACATGAAACGATTGAAAGTTCCCTAAATAAAAGTCTGGTTAAAGTTAGAGAGCTCTATGATGACATTATCAAAAATCCGTATGTAGCTACAAGATTGTCCTCGGAAAATGCATTACATGATGTCAAGGACAAACTAGACTCAGAGAAGGTGGTCATGAAAGATAAGAGGACTGCACGACTCTGGCTTTTGTATATGGAGTTGGTTGACATTCTGCGCAAATTCATTAAGGCAGAACGAACTGGTGATTGGAACATGAACCTTCAGACCGTTCGTGAGATGCTTCCATATTTTGCAGCCGCTGGGCATAATCTGTACGCCAAGTCTGCATATGTATATTTACAAAAGATGTTAGAAATACCTGAAACTCATCCAGATATACACACCAGCTTCCTCAATGGTCATCATGTCATTCATCGAAGTGATAGGTATTGGGCAGGGTTATCTACTGATCTAGTTATTGAGCAGGTCCTTATGAGAAGTGTAAAGTCAAGTGGTGGTCTAACACGAGGTCGTAGAATGACCGAACTTCAGCGTCTTGTTTGGTTGTTGTCTATGCCCGCATGTGCAGATATGTGTAATGCAATGCAACAGCTCTCTGGGGTAAACTGTGATTCAAGTGAACAACACAAAGATTCCACACAATATCGAATAAAGCGTGATATGGATGATACTTACAAAATTCTCAAAATCCTTAGTGAACTGAATCCATTTGGACCAGACCCTTCTCTTAGAGGACTTGTTAGTGGATTGTCTGCACATGAATCAGTCAATGTTGACGATGCTAAAGATATTGGAGAATCAATTATTAATTCGATGTGTGGCCAATGTGTATCAAGCATTTCGTTCCAGAGAAAGAGACAAGCTATTACCTTAGCATCCAAAACATCTCTCAAGATTGATGATGAATGTGTACAAATTGATCCACAACTCCTATTTCAAAGACCCAGTTTTATTGCTACAAATGGATCAAAAGGGAATCCATCACCTTATTTTGAGTATGAGTTGTGCACTCATCCGCCCGCACTCTTTGATAATTCATCTCTTCCATGGGAAGCAAATAAGCCGGCAGTTGCTGATGCATTGTGGAAATTAATTCAAAATGAAGATGCAGTCCTTCCAGATTCTGTCCACTATGTGCTTGATGGAGGAGCTCTATTACACCGTGTTCCATGGTGATCTATTGTGCAAATATTGTGATCCACATTGTCGGCAACAAACTGAATGAACTCGCCTGATAATGGCTATGGTAGATCTCCACCATGAAGTGATGCAGTGCGCTCAAACCTCTGTATCTCCGCGTATGAACATCCAAATCCGTGCTTGTACAAGGTGTCAACAATAAATCTAGATCCAAATTTATGGTGCATCTCACATAACAGCCCGAACTGCAAAGGTGCCAAAATAACTCTAGGACGAGTTCCTTGCATAATAGCCTGTCCAACTGATGCCTGTTTCATTTCTGTGTCTTTTCCAGTAAACAAAATCCACAATAATTCCCGCAGTGTCTCTGGTAAATAATTCAATGCCTTTACTGGGTCGCTCATTTGCTCCCTTGATGGATAGCTTTCAGATGATGAGCATGAATCAATTAACTTAATATCGTGTCTAAGCAGTTTGTCAGCTGTCTGGATGATTAGCATGCTCTCTGATTTGGAATCCTTTCTCTTCTGCTCCTTATAGAAGTCAGTCAAAATAGTAGATGCTTTAGAACGAAAGGTAACAACGTTTGGCTTACCATTCACAGTGCTAATAAATATTTCATCGCCATAATTATCTTTTATTTTATCCTGCATGTATTTTGTACTGTATGCTTTATTCTCTTTATCATCGAGATACTCTTGCATTTTATTAACGAGGTCGTGCAGGGTCAGCTGCTCATCATCATTATTTTCAAGAAATGCCATTGTCGCACTAAATGCTCTTACTCTGTCCAAGTCTTCTGGCCTTCCATATTTTTGGGATGATCAAGATGAGTGCAGCTGAGGGATATTTTTCATGGTTCGAAAATGTACGCTGCAGCTTTGATGGTATACTGCATTGACAACGCATAAATCCGGCGTGAAGGCAAGCCCTACAAGTTTGCCCCATTCGTCTTTTCTCTGCTCACAGGCCTCGGCGATACTACATTGAAAGTCATGAGTACTTACTCGATAAATATCATAGCCACGTTTCTTTCCATCTTGAATTTTTGCAGGGTATCCGCATAGCAAACAATGTTCACTAAAACTGAATGTTGGACTTTCTGAACGGAGTGTTCGCATGGGTGGCGGAGATTGTTCAATTTTCTCTGCGTCACGGGCAATCCGCTTGGGATCAATGAACTCCCGTCGACATTTTACATGAACCCTCTGTCCTACTTCAGCTATGACATCGCTTTCACGGGCTCTGCTAGCATTGTTAATACCGTCACAGCCTTTAACTCAAAGCTTAACAGTTTGTGAGCCATTTTCTAGGCTCTGGTTACAAATAACGCATGTATCTAAATCCATGTCCATATTCTGATTGAATTGTATAGAAATCTATTCAAATTGTGAGATAAAAGTGAAAATTAAAATGCAATTTATTTTAGATAAAATTTTAAAAGCGAAAAACAAAATTAAACCTACTTTAAATATAATTTTTTTAAATTACCCCGGCCCTTTGCATACAACCATATTTAATCTGTGGTTTGGCGAATTTGTACAAGTGGTTCAAGGCAATATTGCCAATTGCTTACTGTCTTCCGTGACCATGAAATTCAGAGCTTAGACAACATTTCTACTTCGTTTATTTGCGGAATGAAGCAGGTAAGGGAAGTTTCATTACTCGGATAATGGCGGTAGCTAAATATGCGAATTTACCCACTTTCCCATCGAGGGATTTTGGAGGACTTTTGATATGTGACACCTGGCAGTCCCATGAATGCCGCAGAAAAGAAATAAATTCTGTTGCAATTTGTTCTAGGTTAATTTGTAGTTTTACTGGACTAATTGAGCGGGAGCTGTTGCTGCCTATAACAAATTAGTTTAAAAAATATTCAGCAATTTTACTGGAGAGGTGATTTGAATTTGAAACATTGGCATTTTAAAGATTAAAGAGTTGATTATTGGTTGTGGAATGCCTAGTATAAGACGTCAATCTCCCAGTGACGACGCAATTGACCACCCTCTTCTACCCTGGCACTTTCTGAAACCAAACTACCAAACTCACCGTCAATGACAAGCCAGATTCTCCCGCGGCCATTTTCCTGACGTGTCTGACTGTTCCGCATTAGCATCCAATCCTGGCCAGAATCTCTGCCGATCCGGTCATACCCATAATGCATTCTGTCGTTACAATCTAGGCTCACACGGGTATCGTTGTCTTGGAATGACCACACCGTGAATTACTGCTCGCATTCCTTAGGCCCACGTGCTGAAGATGATAATGGTATTTTAGGCGCCTGGAGTAGACACCGACACGTCTCGTACCCACCATAGAACAGAGACGGGTACTTGGGCGTGGTCAACAATAGACTAGGGGCTGTCTTGATATTATCGCTGCATAACTCGGCGATTGCACATTCTGAAAGAAAATGAACGTGTTTTCTGTGAATTATTGTAATATGTTCGACGCAAGCAATAATAAACCATGTAAAATGTAAAAAACCCATTAAGATTTCGACTATGTTGAATCTAATTTGATTGGAAGCTTTTGATGCGTATGCCACCAACAGCTTAAAAGCAAATTACTTTCTAGATAGTTGACGGTTTAACTGTGTATTTGTTCATAATATACACCTGTGCAAAAGTTAAGCACCACCCTATTTTTACGCACATGCGAGGGTATATTCATGTGCTATGAAGAAAGCAATAGCATACACATTTATGTACCCATCCATCTTAGTGCAAGAGGTAATAATGCAACTAGAGGAATGCTGATTATGATGGTGGGGAAACACTGTATGTTTTTGTTTGAACTTGAAAACGAGGCCTGAATATGGTTACGTTGACACAACTGACAACTATTGCCCTACAGTTGACACACGTGGCTAGATTGTCATTAATGGTGTCTGAAAACGAAGTTTAACATCTGTGCACGAGTTTGAGACTGTCATTATTAATACCGGGTATATCCACCTTGTGCCTGGATGACGGCCTGGACACGACGTCTCATGCTGGTCACCAACCGACTGATACGCCATTGTGGTATTCGTTGCCATTCAAGATGGAGTGCGTCTGTTAATTCCTGTAGGTTCTGCACAGGAGGATCCCTCCTTCTCACCATGTTTCCCAGAATGTCCCAGATATGCTCAATAGGGTTCATGTCAGGGCTCCTTGCTGGCCATGGTAGGGTTTCGATGGCATTCTGGCGGAGGTATTCATGCACAGCTCTAGCACGATGTGGTCGGGCGTTGTCATCCATGAATATAGGGTGGGTTCCAGGTGCATGATTTACAAAATGAGGGACCACAACTCTATCCAGTATGGAATCTTGATATCTTTGTCCATTTCCAGGTACAGTCAACAGATCCAGCTTACAATCAAATGAGATGCACGCCCATATCATAACGGAACCTCCACCAAATGGAACTTCTTCCATGATGTTACGTTGGTCGTACGCCGTTCGTCTGGACCTCCATACACGAGTTCGACCATCTGTGGCATGAAGCAGGAACCGACTTTCATCGGACCAGTGTACCCGTCTCCAGGATCTCATGTTCCAGTGTCTTCTTTCGTTGCACCACCTCAGACGCTCCTCTTTGTGGTGTGCAGTGAGGAGAGGACGTCTGACAGGTCTCCTAGCTTTCATGCCAGCAGCATACAGTCTCCTTTTGACGGTAGACATTGACACTCTATTGCGCGTTTCCCATTGCTGGCTGAGCACTCTGCTGTTGGTGAATGGAGATCTCCTAACAAGGCGTACTAGGGCTCGATCATCACGGGCAGTAGTCTTCTTCGGTCTTCCAGATCTAGGCCTGTCCTTCACCTCGTTAGTTTGCCCATGTTTTGCAATCAAACGACTGATTACAGTATGGTTAATGTTCAGCTGTCTGCCAATCTCTCTGCATGACATACCAGTGGTATGCATGCCTATGATTTGCCATTTCACACGATCACTTAACCTTCGTCTTGCCATAGTGGTTCACAATCAAGAGCTAATTCTCTCTGTACAAATAAACCACGGTCATGAACACAAAATTCCTAATTTTGTCGCCTAAATCTGTATGTAATGTTCTACACCTCAAACTGGACTTTTACATAACTGAACACGTGTGCTGTTTCCCGCCACGCACGGACATCAAGCGGCGTGAAGTCATGCATGCATGTGCATTTCGTACTTGGAATTATGTCAGCTAACGCGGGGACAAAAAGTATGGCAGCCTAGTTGTACCATCATGTTTCTACGTTCTATTGTTTTTGCTGGTGCTTAACTTTTGCACAGGTGTATACTTCTAGTGTAGGCCACTATGTCCTAAAAATAACTTTCATGCTAAATTCTTGTGAAAAGTGACCTTTCACTTGATTTTGTAACTATAGTCTGTAAAGGTTTATAAAGAATAGGGTGGCAATTCTTTTATTGCTTGGTGTTAGATATATCAGTCATGACTCGTTGACGTGTTTGGTGTTGTACCTCTTGTTGTTCCTTTCCTAACTGTAGCTCAAGACGATGAAGAATTGACGTCTTATCATAAGCTAGCACAAGTGACCCATCAAACATAAATAAGAATCGTGCAAATAGACCAAAGTTTCAAGGCATTCCTTCAGATCAAGCACTGTTCTGATCTTTGGACGGACAAATAAACCTCTGCAATCGACATCTTTTCTGTTTAGTTTTCAACTGCAGCTTGTCTCCTGTTTTTACTTATGTTTTTGAATTTTCACTTTTGAATGTTCCAAGCCTCCTTCTCTTCATTGGATTCCACATGAAAGCGTTTAACTCTGTTAAATTTTCTGCAGCAAATCCCTCACACTTCTGCTGTCCAATTCAATCACCATGCATGATACCGTTGATGACCATCTCATTCATGCTCTGCTAATCATGTTGTAAATATCATGCTCGCCCTCACCTGTCATAAACGGGTCTCCTTGTTCGAGAAATATCATGATGAGCTGGATAGAACCTATTATCATTTGTCCGTTGCCATGATCTCATGGTGTTACATTCTATTGTCATTAAAGTCATTTTTGTATTTTTTTTTGCAAAATCATGTAGTAAACTTGATAGCGCAGGTATAATGATAGATAACATATCCAGAGAATCTTCCCTTTGGAGTTTTCATACAATTCCTCCGATAATATTGAGTGTGGGATTTTCTCGTTTAATTCCGTGATCTGGAGCTTTCGATGTGACAAACAGACCCGAGTATATTACCCTTTTGATACACGCGAGGTATTAATAAATATGATATTGTTAATGTCATGGGATTCAGACACTAGATTTAACATCTAAAACATTATCAGGACAAGTAATTGTAAAATTTATCATCGTGTTATAGTGGCTGCTATTTGGAATTGGTACCTTTTGCAGGTTTGAAAAAGTGTCTGTAGATTATTTCTGAACCATGGAATCAATATATTAATTCCCTTTATAGCAATGGGTTTTGACATGTTTCACTTTAATATGCAAATTGATATTCTATAAGGAATATGAACAATGGCAGTATGTTGATGACTTATACGCAGTGACGTAAATTTGGCATCACGTACCTCCACTAGTTAGAGATGAAATAAGCTATAAACAATCGTTCTGATAATATATTTTATCAAGCTTTCCTTAGATATGCAACATGGGCTGATTTAATTTGTAATTAAATACGCTAAAGCAAAAAATATCCTCTTTATTAAGTCAAAAATGATATTTAATGACGTCTAAATGAATTTTTACGAAAGATTATCAACGTAGAGATAAGCATTTCAGTGAAAGTTCACATTTAACAAAAGATTCACGCATATTAAATTACATAAGAACATTCAGTCAATATGTTTCATAATGTTAAGCCACTGTATAGGCTTAGTTATTTCTTAAAGAATCAGTTTTGACATCTTAAACGAGGTCAAATATTACTGATGTAGTTTTATATACGTAAATAGACATACTCTAAGTCTTAACTGCCCTACGCATATTTGCATTCCTGTAAACACGCTATCAGCAAGAATACGATTCAACTTTTCCTGACTCGCCTGAAAGGAAGTCACATCAAACTAATTCTTCTGTGGGTAATACATATAATTCAGAGGTTCATAGTTTACCAAGATGGAACTGTCTTCAGATGTTCATAACGATAGCAATTGGTTAGGGTTGACTTTGATATACACATCTTTGTTACATGTTGTTAAATGTGTGTATATGCCTAAGCATATGCCGTTGTGTCTGATATGTCAATAAACTGATTTAATCAACTTTCACACAATGGCAAAAACTATATTCCAATAAAACAATTTTGACTAGTTTCATATAATTAAAATAAAACAGAAAAAGGATTAAAACACTTTGCAATTTATCAATAGAAACAAATAGCATAGATTGTGTGTCATAATCTTAGAACTATACTAGATAAACGTGTATCCAATACGACAATTAATTCATACATTTTCACAATCAAAATGCAATCAAAATACTTAATTGTCGAAGTTTTGACAGAGGAACCCTATGAGATGCGAGCTGTATGTAATGGAGGGATCCATATCTACCTCTGCCCTGCCAAATGTTAGCTAAGCTCCGCCCACATTGTATGTGTATTTGAATTGATTTATATACTTTGAGACACGAATTCTCAGAATCTCAATTTAAATTAATCATATAGTTAATCGGTTACATAATTTGACTCAGTGTGATGGCAGCAACAGGGTCCAGTCAAATAAGTTTCAAAATCGTCAACATAATGTTTCTTAAATTGTAAATCTATCAAAGACAAACCATTCGTACACTTTTTGAACTTTATGACGGAGTTATAATATACCATGTGATAGCATGTGATGTACTGGATTAAGACCTCATACATTTGAGTGACAACTCAGATTCAGTTCAATGGTGAACATTATGGGGTTTGGTTTTACATACTAGAAACTCGAATTCCTTCTCGTGTAAGAAATATCATGTTGGATACTTCGAATCTAATCTGACTTGGAGCTGTTATAGCCATAGGCAGCATCAGTTTCCAGTTAAATTAGTTACAAAAAATATCCAACATCTTTTTGAATAGTTGTCTTGGAATTAAGACATTTGAATTTCAAGTGTTAAACTGATACAATCGATTCGGACCTATAGAAGTTATGTTTCGATGGAGTAGACTCTGATACTGAATCTATGCATATTGAATAGCAAACTGAAGCACATCTACCAACTTTGCCATCAATCCATCAATGCATAACAAACGGGTATCATTTCCTCATAAATTTCTATACGTTCCAAGTACTACAAGGGCCATAACACTGTCTTTTGGCGTCCATTCAATTGTAGTGATACACGGCTGGTAGAAGACACTGCGGAATAAACTATTTCTGTGAAACATATCCCATACATATGAAAAAACATAATGCACAACGAAAGCTCTTTCGCATATTAGCACCACGACTTCACAATTTTTTAATATGAATATGTTCTCAAAATAAATAACGATGGCTATAATGGACACTTGTACAAAGAGTAGTATCGGTCGGCCGGGTATGATAGCAAAACGTCAAAACAGTTGATATCAGAAATATGGAGGAAATTAATAGAGAAAAAACTGGAAATGCCAACTGAGTTAAATATTTATTCTAAAAGTACTAACGATAGCTTGATCATCTTGAACATGTAGATTCTGAGAAGACATGTGGTTTGGGACCAGAAGACCAAAGAATACCAACCAAAGAATATCATTTTACAAGAATTAAATAAAGAGAATATCCCCTTCAATAACCTTACCTCCAAAGAATTGCTCTATGGCAATGCGTATTTCAATGAGAATTTAAATGCGGAAATAAATATGCAAGTATCCTCACTTCCTTGCCAGTACATCATCGATACGGGAGGCTTTGAATAACTTCCAGACCTTGAAACATTTAACGTTAGCCCACTTGCATGGGTGAAAATCAGTCTCCCTAAATATCCCTTATCTTTTTAAACTGCATATGTATTTTCTATATTTATACGGCTTTTATTGTACACCACTTCTTGATTTACATTCTTTTTGCAAGTGGAAGACACACTAAAAAGAGATATCTTACTATTCTCCCACTTCAACAACAAAATAAGCTTTGTTTAACCCAAGATGATGGTTATATGCCCTATCACATCCAAATGACATTTCCTATTGGAGCTGTTTGAGCTAAAAAGCTATCCACGTCTTTATTGAGCACAGTTTTGTGCTCCCATAACATAGCCCCTTAAACCCTGTTTGACTGAGTTATTTAGTATTAGCTATAGGCCACAATTCGTACACTTGGCAGACTTTTGAAGGTTCATGACAGAGCTAGATATGACACTACATATTGAGACATCAGCCTAGATTTGACGTATTTGAGTATGACGTCATGTCTTTGAGTGATAGATCGGATCCCTCCAGTAACTATCAATGTGATGTAGATTTTATCACAATGCAACAATATTGGTCTGTAAACATATTGTTTCTTATTATGGCAATTCTATGTCATATACGACAAACAATATGGTCTATATCGAGTTCAGATTGCTTTGGCATTGCCATGCTTATAGTGGAAATGCTTAGGCAATTAAAAGAGTACATTCAACCAACATAAATAATATTATATAACAAAATGTTGGCAATGCATCATTGATGCCATTGAAGCATTGTTAGGTAAGTTAGAAGCCATTTCAATAACAAGCAGTGTGTTATCGCAATGAAGCAAATGGTAGTCAAAGCAATTATTTTGTGCGTGGAATATCATGTGATATTTCTCATTGCTAATACTCATAGCAATAGCGAATTATACACACGTTTTCCAAAGCAATCACATAACAGATGGATGAATTCACTGCAGGCTGCATGGGGTTTAGGAAAAACGGCCATACGATACCCAGTTAATTGAGTTAGTTCACGAATTACGCCAAAGCTCCTAAAATGGGCAACAAACACATGTGATTGTCATAGACTTTAGTAAAACTTTTGTTAAAGTATCTCACTCAAAACTACTCTAGACGCTGGATTGGTATGAAATCCGAAGTGAATCACTTCACAGGATAAAGGAATTTCTTAGTGGGAGTTCACCGATGGTAATAGTCGAAGTTTGGCGGTGGGGTGGGTGAGGTTGGTTGGAGGTGGTACTTCCAGATCTGACGAAGTAACATCGGATATCCCGTAAGTTTCGATAATAGGACCGATACTATGAATTGTGTTTATTAATGATCTCCCCAATGCTGGAAATTCAAATGTTTCGCTTATTTACTGATAACACATCCTTCATAGAACTGTTAGCAGTGATAATGATGCCTGACTACTCCAGGAGGACCACCTTACTAAACCAGAAATTTGGGAACAAGACAGACAAATGGAATAGCAATGGCAAGTTATTAGTATATCTCAGCAAACTCCTGCCAATCCGCTTACACACTACATGGTATGATGGTCACCCACTAGACGTTCTCTCCAACGTAAATCATCTAGGACTCAACTTAAGCCAAGACCTCATCTGGAAGTACCATATCACGAATAAGATTGAAAGAGATATTAGGCTTCCTAAAAAAGAATTTGCCGATATAATCACCAAGATTAAAGGAATGTCATACCAAAGACTGTTCAGGCCATGATTAGAATACTGTTCTATTGCTTGGGCACCTCATATAAACTCTGTTATATGCAGCTAGTAATACATCCTGGTGAGCTCACTAGGTCTAGTCTCATGCATGGTGCCATTCAGATACCAACTATGAATGAAGTCCATCACATGTCATTCTTCACAAAAGGTGTGGTCTGCTGGAGTAAACTAGCAGAAGAGATAGTCATAGCTCCATCCATTGAACTCTTTAAGGGGCTTCTGGCCAGGTTAGGGCACCTCCTCACTGACTATGTCATGAAACATTGCTTTTAATTATATATATCTGTCAGGTTGTTTATCACTCAGTTCTTCACTAACTGCTCATATTTCATGATCATTACAATTAGGTCGTATTCTTGTAAAGCAATAAGGTAGTTCAAACTAAAATTCTAAATCAATATTTAATATGTCTCCCTCACGCAGCCACAGTGTAAGCCTCCAGCAAGTTGAAGTTTACGTAGGAACGGAAAAGAAAGGAAATAATACCTTCTATGCAGTCATAGACAATGAATTTATGAACAAAGTAACGAACACGTTCACTGGACATACCATGAATGCATACTTAACCAGGGAGGCACAACGTGACTTATAGTAGATACAAGTTTATAGAGTCTTAAAGCAAGAGTACACATTAGTTGGATTATTTTCCAATCGAATTATTTTCAAAATATTCAACAGATCTCCTGCACATCTGCATTGGTTATTAGATAATGGGGACTTGTCAGTGAAACGGTTAATAATATTACATTTATATCTGTTTATAACAGAAATACTGTCGCCTTTAAATAACTGATGACTAAAGGCAGAGATCAATACATTTTCTCTGTTATTAGAGAGAAACATTTCTACCTCTAAACACACTTAAGGTAAAATGCTGGTGGTTCGTTGAGTTACTGGAGCGTGATCAAGTTTAACGTGGCTGACAATGAAATGCGATAATCACTGTATCACTTTCCTTTTATTCATCATGATCATCATATGTGTTATTAATAAATAGCTGTAGATTATTCTGTCTTCTAGTAACTCTTTTACAGGGACATCTGACATCAGTGATGTGGCTTAAATCACATAGAATTTCTTATATCTGGTCTCTAGTCTTGGAGGGTTAATTAGCTGTCTTCAATGGTACATTTAAATAGCACATTTGCAAATCGAAGCAAATGTCATAAATGCGTTTAAATACGTCTAAATCCGCGTATTAACGTGGAGCCTAGCCTGATCAAAACTGACGATAATGAGAAAAATGTTATTGACGAAAGCAATGAGGACTAGGATCTGATAATCAGGAGTGTAGTGATAAAGACAATGAAGATGACGAAGATGTCCAATACGTAACGACGACGACGACGACGACGACGACGACGACGACGACGATCACAAATATGAAGAAAGTGACAGAAAGCAGCAAGCCCTCCCGAGTGCCCTTAGCTCAAGTTCTTGGTATTAATGACCCGAGGTTGACAGGAATACTGAATGAGTCTTGGCACCTCTAAATTTCTCAAGCTATAAAACAAATGGACGCTTTACATTCGGAACGATTTCCTTCTATAGCTGTGTTTAAACTTCACCACATAGTGGTATATAAATCACTACTGATTATTTTGAAAACAATTTGTCTGCTGATTCTCGCTGACTATGGCACTGATTACTATCAGTCAAACTATTTTAATATAAATAGCATATGTAATCGTTTAGGGCCGACATTAAATACGGAATTCACTAACTTCTGAGCTAACACGCTTAAGGATGGAATACGTTGGATTATAGGCCATTACTCATGGAACACCGGAGACAGAAACGAGCCCCTTGTGCGTACTTATATGAAATAAAATATTTTAGGCGTAATAATAGAAAATTATACATCATGACTAATAGGATTAACACAATTGGAACTGGTAATGGGGATCTATTTCTAGCTATGCTCCAACCATTTATAACCAATCCCCACCCACATTTCACGCGTGTGGGAATCCATTTATATACTTTGAATTTTGAATTCACAGGATCATAATTTCAAGGAAAGATGTTGCATATTTTGAAACTAATTTGTCTCTGTGCTGCCGGTTAAATTAGTTTCGAAATACTCAGCAGAATGTTTATTATTAGACTATAAATTCATCAAAGACATACAATCCGTATGTTTCATGACGGACTTTCCAATTTTCATGACAGAGTTATACGTCATAATTATTGTGACATCATCCCACTAGTGACGTAATCGATAATGACGTCATATACTTGAGATAAACAGAACGGATCTCTCCATTTCGTGACCACCATAGGGTACAGGAGCATATAGGAAAGGTTAGTAATGTTCTCTCAATGCCATGAAATCTCAGTTTTAATGTCTTTTGCACGGAGAGATCTCCAAAATACAATCAAGGACCAGCAAAGACGAAAATAACAAGAAAGAGCATAGCGCACGCTGCAGTGGAGGTTATCGAAAACTGATGGCAGCTGAAAGAAATTTCCCCTTGTTTCAACAGTTCCCAGTCAAATTAGTTTCGAAATATTCAACACAATGTTTAATAAATCGTAAATGAGTTTGTGAATTCGGCCTTTAGGGTTGTAATGGTAAAGGCAGATCACTTACTATCCGAAACAATATACTGGGGTCACGTGAGTATGACGCTTTAAGACAGGTGGCTGTCTAACCAGATTTTTCATCAGAATTTCTTCATCAACTTTTTCATCAGATTTTGACTGACAAATTAATTAGATCGTTGTTTAAACGCACGGCGGATTCGAGCTCTGTTGTCAGATTTTTGCTTCAGATTTTGTTTGATAGAGTAATCTCATTGTGAAAACCGACCTTTACTGATGAAACTAATTTGACAGTGAGCTTTTATAATTATCTTGTGATTTAAATTCTGTCAAGTCACAGATCAAAGTACATGAATATATTCAAATACACACAATAGAGTAGGCGGAGGTTAGCTAGAAATGGAGAGGACATGGCTAGAAATGGATCCCGTGTTCTCCAATGGAATACCAGGCAGCGGTAACATTTCTGGAAATGGTCTGACCATGAATGGTGGAAACGATGAAAAAAATGTGGCTGGTTTGTTCTATGCAAGGGCGAGAATAGGCATCTTTAATCAACACAAATGACATTTCTCTCATCCAAGCTATATAGCTCACATAACAACCACACCATTCACGTTTAATGCAGGTACACATCCACAGACTGTGAAATGGCCACACTAAATTAATATGTAACTCACCAATATCGAGTTTGCGTCCTTGACCATGTTGAGGCTGGGGTATTGAATTGGATATGGAACCTGAGTCGTTGACCAATAGGAGCGCTGGTATCTAATTCAAAATTGGTCTCAACGGGGCACATTCGATATTGACTCCAATGACGCGTTTCAAAGATACAATCAATTCAGTAAATTCAAGATATGAGACTCGGAGCTCTCCCAGTGCGCTGTAAATGCTGAGTATATCTAACATCACCGTTCTCTTTGAGCTTATTTGACAACCCCACCTACTCATTAACTTCGAATCAAATTACTCTAAGTTAACACTCTCTTGTCCAGATACTCCAGATGAAAGAGTTATTTAACCATTATACCGAGCTACATCGTTGATCCATTTTAAATCAAAATGAACATCAGGTCTCCTCACATAAGAGCTTCGACGATCTTGACGTATTATACAGTTGTACAATTTAAAAAAGACTTTCGGTAACATTATCGAAACCAGGTGGATATGATTGAAAACATTTCAACTGAAGGTAGCTCTACAGAACAGATCATAAATAAGTTAACATGTTTGCAAAGCAAAACCAGAAACATGCTTGTTAGTCAGAAATGTACTGTTGGCTATTTTGAACATAATTGGGCTGGAAGACATTGATGATTGAGGCAGCAATGTCTTCCAATCCAATTATGTTCAAAATCTTTAATGACTTCCGATCCAATTATGTTCAAAATCCTTAACAATACGTGTACTGCTGTTTGGGAAATATTCTAAGAAGTTATTTCTGAGTTTCCCTGTACCATAGGTCAAGTTCGACTTGCTAACTATAGTCAGTTTCATGGTTTACTGAACACGCGAAGTCGCTATGACAAGCCGAACGCTAAATAATTAACTATAGTTCGTTGGTACCCGGTTCCCCATTGAATTACTATTGCATAAAATTTGGAGCCGGGTACCAGTCTCCATTAACCCTTTCTGTCGCCTGTTTTGATGACCTACGAAAATGGGTTATTTTTGTCCGCTAAGACGTCAAAAAACGTCCATATGACATAAAGTGGAAATGAATAGGGGCTTGGGAACATTGACATACAGGGGGAATGCATAATTTCATCAAACCTAAGTTATTTAATGAAATATTTACACTTTTATATGCATTTATTCATGGCAAGCGATCGGTGTCCGCCATTTTGAAATTTACGCAAGTTTTGCACTAACCATCTGAACCTAGCTCGGGTGCTCGGTTGACTATAGTTGACTAGCTAGTTAACTATTTTTAGTTCGACTGGTATTCTAGTTAGCTATAGCTAACTATGGGTAGGAGTCGAACTTGACCCTTGCTGATGATGATGTCCATATTTTCGGTTGTTAATTCTGGAAGAACTATAATGTAATTATGTAAGCAACAGACAGGATACCAACTTAAACGGTTAATGAGGTGTGCTATTACAAGCATATGTGGCTGCCTAATATTAAAACATCTATATAAACACGTCACAAGTCATGTAGATGTGAGATAGGTTGGAAGTGTGCCCTGGTGTGTGCTAGCATTCGTTCGCACGTGAGTGAGTAAGCGAGCCCGTGTGGGCTGGTGGACGTGCATACGTACGTGCGTGTATGCGTGCGTGTGTGCGTGTGTGCGTCTGTGCGTACCTGTCTGCGTATGTCTGTATTTGTGTGCAAGGACATGCAGACTCGGGCAGATGGGCATGGGCGGGCGGGCGGCCGGGAAGGCGGGCGTGCAGGTAGGGGAGCGGATGGATTGATGGGCAGACCGGGTTTGGTGGACGAACAGGCAGGCAGCTGGACAAGCAGACGAGTGGGCGGGCAGGTGGGTAGGCAGGCGGGGAGCGATTGAGTGAATGAGCGGGTTGGTGGATGGGTGAGTAGGTGGGTGGGTGGTGGATTGGTTGATACGTGGGTGGTTGAGTGGGTTGGTGGGAAACTGTTTCAAATCATATTTCCGGTGCAAATTTGTGTGCAATAATTTACCTCCACGAAAACAGTTGACATGAGCTCTCACACCAATTTAGCAATGATATATGACTTCGGGACAAAACACACAAATTAAATGGCCCCCACTGTCTTACTAAAGACATTGAAGGATGTGGCTTTCCCCAAGATCCAAATGATTACCAGGTGATTGAGGATGAGAATGTCCTGTTCTATTTAATATCCAAGAAATTTCTGACAATTGTTTTCAAAGACAACGATTCTTCCTTAATATAGACGTGAACTTATAGTAGAGGCATCTATGTGGATTGCACTTACAACGCAAAACATTGCCAATGATCATGGTGATTTGAAAACAGGCTGACTAAAGTTGCGACAACCTTTAGACAAATTGTTTTTAAGATAGTATTCAGATATTTTCCTTTGATTTTGCACTAATATTATTGCACATCAATATCCACTGTGTTTAATAATGGTGGTGGTGGTGGTGGTGGTGGTGGTGGTGGTGGTGGTGGTGGTGGTGGTGGTGGTGGTGGTGGTGGTGGTGGTGGTGTGCGTGCGTGCGTGCGTGCGTGCGTGCGTGCGTGCGTGCGTGCGTGCGTGCGTGCGTGCGTGTGTGAGCGGTAAACAAATATACACTCAAAACTTTCAACATGTTACCGATGATACCATTAAGCAATTACAGGTGTAGGCCCCATAAAGGTTTTAATAATTAAATAATTATTTTGGGTGTGATATTTATTGTTAGATTTCATCAACGGAAATAGACAGACACTAGTCGGAAAAGATCATCATTTCTCAGATAATCATTGAATTCAAAACATAAATAGAATGTTGTCAACGACCACGTGTTCAGCTGTTTGCAACAGTAATTGATTACGCTTTATCTTGTATCTTGATTACGTAATCCGAATTACGAAAATGTGGATACTGTGAATAGATGTGGATTATTATGAATTTACGACAACTTGACTAACATGTTGTTTCAATAAACTGCTACAGCATTGACCAATACGTTGCTCCATCTTTGTGATTCGATAATTACACGACTTAGATGCCACATTTTACCGATCTGTGTAGAAATAACATCGTGCATAATAACAGTAGATATATGAAAATAAGGCATGCATAATTTCGTATGTTCAATTGTGGTCGAGAAACACTATCTTTCTGCATCTTTGTGGCCGGGTTGTAAGCAATGCTGGAACATGGAATAATGTTATGCTGATCTCACATACCGAGCCACCAAGACCACTCTCGTTCTAAACAATTTTAACAGAACACCAACAACACATAATCCATACCCACACACAAACCCACTTCACATAGCTGTAGTGTTTGGGGTTACATAGTGTGAAGGTTGGTCGTTTGATTACATCTGGGCGCGTCTCCTTATCGACTATAATACCGCGTTGACGCAAGCTATAATAACAGAGTCCATACTCCTACTACTAGACTCGAAATTCTGATTCTCTAACAACTGATACATGAATCACTGACTGGTGTTCAATTTCTGAATGGTGTTCCTTGAATATGTTGCTGTCCATCACAGCATCATCTTCCAGAAACAACATTCGCAAAATGAACACAAGTCGGAATGATCGTCCGATACTAGATTCTCTAAATTATTCAGCACAGTAACGATCTACTGTCATCGTGGAGCGACATGCTTCAAATCTAATCGCCTTGATATCTGTCCACCAAACGTAATCAATCAAGGACAGCCATCGTATGTCTGAGACGCTGCGTGTCATCGTGATAGGCACTGATTGGTGACGGTGATAGACATCCGCAGAGTAGAGGCGGTGGTAGAGGGAGGATAGATGCCTCAATTGGTACTACTTGCTGATATTTCGCTGTAAGAACTCCTTCGATATTGAAGCTTGCTTTGCCTTGGCGAAACTTTGCTCATCAACTTACACACATCTGAGTGTGAGTATCATTGCTTTGGAAATACTGAGCAGAGTTCGTGTAATGAACGAAACAGGCAACATATGCTGCTATGTAAAAATGGAAAGGACTGCCCGAGAGGCTGAATTATATTAGCTGCATGTCGCAGCTAACATGTTGTCATTAAACTGAAACTACTGACTAGTCAAACCTTTAAGCCAATGAGGGCTGTAGTACCATATCATAGACGGAAAAGAAAACAATCTGTTGTAAACCTCTGAAATGTCAACGGGGTCTCTTATCTATTAAAATGAGTATTAGAAAAGTAAAATTAGATGATTTGGTATGTATGTCAGCTGAGCTCCAAATTAAGCTTAAACGGTCTTTTAAAATTGGCGTGTTCTACGTTCAGTCATTACGGGTTGTTTAATTTAGCCCATACGTGGACGCACAGGCTCTCTGTAAATCACAGTGTTTGGTTTAATATAAGATGTCACGAGACCAAATTCCCATGTATAAGCAAGGTTGCAGTAAGCGTCCATGAGTTTGGTCTTCAGAACCACATTCACACTAGGCCGTCTCCGTTAGTGTTATGCTTTTTACGCATTTTCGAGACGACATTGTCCATCGCGATAACCGAGAAATGGCACCAATGTCTGTAGTATGCCGTGGACTGTGGTTAGCAACGACATTGCCCTCTAGTCGTGATAAAATAGAGTTATGACAAGTTCTTTCCTCTCTAATTCTCCCTCTCACCTTTCTCTCTCAGCACCCCCCCCCCCCCCTTGCACTCACTCACTAACTAACTCACTCACTCACTCACTCACTCACTCACTCCCTCCCTCCCTCCCTCCCTCCCTCCCTCCCTCCCTCACTCACTCACTCACTCACTCACTCACTCACTCACTCACTCACTCACTCACTCACTCACTCACTCACTCACTCACCCACCCACCCACCCACCCACCCACCCACCCACCCACCCACCCACCCACCCACCCACCCACCCACCCACCCACCCACCCACCCACCCACCCACCCACCCACCCACCCACCCACCCACCCACCCACCCACCCACCCACCCACCCACGGAATGAGCTAAAATTTGGTCAAAAGCAGCGGAGAGTGGGTCGCTATAACGTGTGTTCAAGATAAGTTAATAGCTCGAAAAACATTGGATTTCCGTATTGACCAATCAGCATCAAGCTTTCTGGCGGCCATGTTGAATTTTTTATTCAATGGATTCTGATGCCCAAATTGGGCCTATATAGGTTTTTGGGGGTCGAGAAATCCAAATCTGCATTTTCGAATTTGTTCGATCAACGGTTTGGCCGCAATCTTGGATTCGTTTCCCACCAAATTCCCACGTAGTAAAGCGATTGGAAATTTAAAATGCTTTCTCCACGGAAACCACTAGGTGGATTTCAATTATATTTTGCAGGAAGCATCGTTCGGTAATAGAGATCTGATTTTGTTCAAACAAGGCTGGTCGGCCTATTAGGCCAGCGGCCATTTTGGATTTTGTAGTATTTCAGGAAACTTTTTTAAGAATCTTCTCCTCCATAACCACTTGGTGGATTGATTCAAAACTCATGAAATATCATCTAGAGCATCCGCTTAACCAAGTTTGTTCAAGGGAATTTGATTGACCGAAAATTCAGTAAGTCATATACGCTGATAATTTAGCTTCAAAATTGGACTTGGAAAATCCAAGCTTCCAAAGTAGCTAGATTACAGGAGTATGACAATCTCTTTCATCCACATGTTGGTGTCTATTTTGAACATGCAGCAGCATCTTTCTGCAACACCATTTTCAAAATTGGCACCATTTCAATTTTCCCTATGCAAAATAACGACCAGTGTATTCAGCATGAAGTGTCTCACACAGGTACATCATGGGGTGTAATGTAGCTTGTGGGGGTACGCACTCGTCCGCCATGTCAACCCACTCCGTTGCACCGCAAATACACAGTGTGTTCGATGGCTGGTTAGCTGCGGTTCTCGGGGTTGCGGATCCCATATCGTATCTCTCCGGAAAGTACAAAGACTGGCATCTGTTGGTGGAACAATGACGTTCCAGTGGGGCCATGCGACCATTTTCACTGAGATTGAACCACACTCTCTCATCCATCCCAGCTGTTGGTGTCACCGATATGTTGGTCCATTCTAATTTTAGAGAAACGAACGAGATGTTAATAATTAAACAGTCACAAATTTATATACTATACAAACTATATCACTCGTTTGACAGTAATGAGCACAATAATACAATACATAGAGCCATCCGGTGTCCTTTCCACGTGGTCTCGCCGAAGCTACCACACAGAACCGTGAACCCGCAGAGGTATTCCCCCAAGAAAGTGCCGCAACGAAGTCACTAGGTAGTTTGATATAAACTAATATACACCTAACACATACAAAGAAAATATTGTTGTTGTGAGAGCAAAAAGGGACACTCTTTTGTTCAAACAGAAAATGCTAAGTGCTGAAAATCCTAGTGAAGCCATAATTATTGTGATGCACACTGGATTACGTGAAGATGGGACGAATGATTTCCGAAGAATTTCCAGGTCGCCGTCTTATGTAGGTCCAAAGTTACTGCATTGGTAGCTGCTGCTTTATTTATGCAGGCCTTCTGCTACATTCTAACCTACCAGTTAGTCATTAGAAACGAATACAAGCTTTGGCCGCAAGTGGCAGGGATTCTTACCTAACTTTAGATACATTTATCCAACGGGCGCGGATGCTCAGCTTCCGCTAGATCGCCCTGCATAGCATCTACCTCCGAAGAATAGTCTGCATACATGCTACGAAGCAAGGGTCCCGAATCAGATAATAATCTGGTTACCTTGTCCCGCAACCACATATAACATAACTAGGACAAGGGTTAAAGTTTACACAAGCAAGTTTAGAAAGTGACATGTCATTTATGGTGGGGATAGAGAGACGGATATCCATCGCTATTGTCCATCCCGTGAGGGCGTGGCGGATTCCAAGATCTCACCCAGACACTACAACGAATTGGATGGAGATCCACATCTTGTCCGTCACCGCGTTCTATGGAGTTAACATTTGACCTGTCAATAGGGTTAAGTTCCAGAATGACCAGAATTGCACTGCAGACCAGTATGCCACAAACTAACTCACCTATAATATTATTTATTTTCGCAGTGCTTCCTTCATTGGCAGGGGTATCTAACTATCAAGTATACGAAGATACAGGAGGAGATGTATGTGAATCGGCACTTTAACCATCGCCACTCGGAAACCTCCGATAGTTTCCCAGGGTCGGATCCGGCCAACATGTCGATAGGGAATCCGGACAATTATAAAGCCTTGCGGCTGGTGGATCGTGGAAAGAGACAATAACTCTCTCTCGATATATATATATATATATATATATATATATATATATATATATATATATATATATATATATATATATATATATATATATATATATATATATATATACAGCCGGAAAACAGGCACACACTATGCGTCTCTTATGGAGAAATTGTCCCTAACCACTTCTAACCTATCCTATCGAGCTAAATAGCCAGGTTCAGTCGATAACATGTCAGGCTCAAGCAATTAGAGCATGATCAGCGACCTCAGTGTAAAATTAATGCTGATGGTGATATAGTGATGCGGATATATATGTTGCTGTATAGTATTTCCTAGTGTACTGCGATCTAGATTTTACAAATAAACAAAACATTAACTAGATGGCTACTCGCCATGTGCACAACTAACTAATACACAAATAATGAATACGATGAGAATAAAGTATCACAGGTCATTGGACCCTACGGTGATGTTAGTTGGGAGCACCCATAGTAAACAAGGATAATATTCACAGTAAGAACAGAAAAGATAAGAATGCGATCTTAGGACCGGTAAGGCACCTATTAGTCATCGGTACCATATACGGAAATAATTAAATGTTCACTAGTATAGCTATTTGAGTACCTATTGGTCATCGGTACGGTAAAAGTTCATGAGTTACTGAAATTGAGGCGCTAATACGTAGATAGTACGAGATGGCACGATCTCTGATGCTGGAAAGATTTCCGCAGGTAGGTTTCCACAAACAGGGTTCCACAAGCAGGTTTCTGCAAGCAGGCTTCCGCAGGCAGGTTGGATACGGCACACTCTCAGGACAGCAAAACAGAACGGTTCAAGTGATGTCCATTATATAGTTCTTTAACTAATACAGAATTTAAACAGTTTGTTGAAAGGTTTCCGCCAGGCGACGGTAATATGAAAGTTGGAAGTTGGCCATTAACAGATAGGGCTAATGTTATATTTAATTATGCATGTACAATAACTGGCACACGGTGCGGGATACGTCACATAGCTCTTACGGCTGCGCACAGCTTTTGCGGCGCACCGAGTAAATTCCCACCAGACTGTGGTCTAAAAGTTAATGATCACACGCGACATGCAGCGCGGAAGTTTGAATCCACTTTTCAGCGTGGGCGGCAGATCTGGCGAGTCATCCACCAAGAATCACAATCAGCTCTACATTCCGTAGAATTACATTTGGGCCAGCAAGGACTGTCCATGGATAAACTCCACTAGGAAAGTCCGGATGCGGGAGTTATTTCTTTATTTATTTTGCCCCCGGATGGCCGTCAGGGAGCGTCCAAAACCTTGTATCGCGGAAAGTCGAGGACTGCTTACCGGCGCGGGTGAACTGAAATCCGAATGGCACCGCAGTGATGATGGAATCACCGTAGATCAGCAGTTGCACAGGTCTAGTCCGAGCAGGTCCAGTAGTCCTCCTGACGGGTCGGCTTTCACGCCGGAGGTGCTCTCGATCTTCGATTTTTCACCCTTTTATACTACTCATGACGTCAAAGGTAGGCGCCTCAGCCAGTCAGCGGCAGAACAGTAGCCAATCGGCGCGCAGCTAGAAGTGGTGACGTGGATATCACGTGCACAGTACATTCCTTATTCTTTTAATGCATACACGCGATTATGACGTCAAAAAGCAATATTTTGTAAATAATTTAACGGGAGTTTCGTTGATAACGCAGCCATTTCCGATCCGATTTTAAAATAGTAAAAAGTTCTGTTATCCTCGTTTTATTCCGGTGCTGATCGGTACAAAGAACAATGAGAATAGTATAAGCTAATAAAATCAGAAGTACCAACTCTATAGGCATGCACTCCTTCCCAATTCCGACACATGTCGTCATGGAAGCTCTGACGCGCGCGCATGCGCACTGCGCGTTCTAACGGACACCTCTCATAGGGCTTATATACGCGTACTATCCCCTCAGGTGGGGGGGCGTGCCTGGAGCGAATCCGGAACGGCCGTTCCGTACCCAGCTTAGTTGGGACGGCCGGTACCCGCCCGGTCGATCCGCGCTACAGTAACTCTGGGGAATAGCTTAATAATTTAAACAAATTATGTAAACAGCAGCATGTTACGCCAAAACCGAGCTCGCGTTGGCATTTTATCGCCAGGGTTCGCTCACGAACCAGGAACTATTGGAATAGGTAGAAAGCTGTCTATGGTCTATGTGCGCGTCTATCTTTTATGATGCATTACGGGCCGGATTTAATAAAAAAATTTGTGTAATTAGATGCTAGATTTCTGTTTCTATATAATGTACGTATTAATTAAAAATAATCAAGCGATAAAAAAAATCCGATTGAAAAAAAAGAGGACAATACTATATCTGTTGGAGTTACGAAAATTTTCGAGGGAGTAATCGCCTAATTGGAATGGCGCGAGATAGACTCACTCACTCGCCCTAACGTCTAGGCGCGAGATTGCATTATTATTATTATTATTATTAACATTATTATTATTATTATTATTATTATTATTATTATTATTATTATTATTATTATTAGGTGGAGTGAAAAGGGAGTAATCGGAAAGGCGAGTTCGTAAGGTCATTCGTGTTCTTGCGAGATCTCCTATTGACCGGCCATTGGCGTAGTAATTTTCCCGAGAATTTCGGGATTTGCTTTCTTAAGTACCAGCACGGTTAAAATGCCAGGAAATCAACTCTGTATATAACACAGTATATTATTTAACCTAAAATGCACCGATGTTAACTGAGTAGGATTCGATATAGACGGTTATTATAGAGAAAATAGTCCTCTCTTTTTCCGCTTATAATCCCAAATGGATGCGCCCATGACAAGCAAATATTTTCACGAGCTTTTCACATGAATATAAACTAGTGTTGCTGTGAATTTACTGGAAAAATCGACCGATGCATTTACTGCTACATCCGTCCATGGGTATTATGTCGCTGTTTTGTCCGCGAGATAAATCTAAAGCCATGCGTACAGTATAGTCGACTAGCCCAGTGAGCGATAACAACGCGAGTCATCATCTACTATTCAGTTATACAAGGCCAAGATATAAGATAAAGCAGTAAGTGTGTATAGCATATGCCTATATATTTATTTAACTTGGTCAGTCGGCACATTGACATTCCTCAAGACAACTACAGAGGCTGATTTTGAGCCGCTTCGCCATAAAATGGGTAGCCCTTTCAAAGACAAGTCCAAGTACATTATTTGCAATGTGTAACATATTTTGTTCAATATTTTGAAATTAATATGACTGAAAGCAGTTGCTGCCTAAGGCAGCAATGGCTTCGAGTCATATTAATTTTAAAATATTCAAAAGATGTCCTGTTTGTTTGGCTCGAGACAGAAATACATTGAATTTATTGTTGAAAGGGTTAATAATCAACGGCCAATTAACCGACCAAAAACCAGAATTTACAGTGAGTTTGGGAAATGTGCATTTGTTAATTTTGTTGGCCAAGAAGTCTATTTTAAAAATTTAGCCTCTGGAATGACTGCTCGATGACGGCGCAAGTCATTTGAGTGGTAATTTTTTTTTTTTAATAATGTTCTCTTGGTCCGACTAAAAAAGAAACAATTTGAATTTTTTGGTGTTTGTTAAAGTTGGTTGGTTGCTCCAATCTGTCCAGTGAGGTTCAGTATAATTTTTAGTTAACCATTTAATAGCTAAATTTGGTCCAAAAAATATTTGCTTTATATTGAATATACATAATTTGCAGGCCAAGAAAATACTCTTTTTTTTTTAAAGATTTACCACTGAACTGACCTGCATATGGACATTCCTCAAGCGCACTACAGAGGCCGGTTTTGGCCGGCTTCACCATACACTTCCGTTTCAACAACAAGTCCAAGTACATTCTTTGCGATATGTAACATATTTTGTTCAATGTTTTGAAATTTATATGAGTGGAAGCAGTTGTTGCCTAAGGCAGCACTGGCTTCCAGTCATATTAATTCTAAAATATTCAAAAGATTTCCTGTTTGTTTGGCTTGAGATTGAGATACATTGAATTTATTGGTGAAGATGTTAATGAACAAACTGACCAAAAACCGGCATTTACACTTTACTGTAATTACAGTGAGTTTGAGAAATGTGAATTTGTTGGCCAAGAAGACTATTTTTGAGAATTTTACCGCTGGACTGACTGGCTCAATGACGGTGCGAGTCGTTTGAGTGGTAAACTTAATAAAAATTGTGCTCTTGTATTACTTGTAAACGGTATTAACATATACATGACATGGGTTTGCATAGATAGGTTGGTAGGTGGGTAGGTTGGCCCAGATGTAGGTGGTAGTTTATTGGGTAGGCAGCTAGGCAAGTAGGTGGGACGGTAACGATGCAAATAGGTAGCTTGGATAATAGCAAGCATTAGTTCTAGAAACTCTGTCATTGATGAACGCACTGGCATTGCACATATAACTATGTATTTAAGTATAGCTAGGCTATCATTAGCAAAAACTGTAAGGGCTAGGTGACAAACAGTTGATTTCAGACAAAAGCTCCCTGTTAAATTAGTTTGAAAATATTCAGCAGAATGTTTTTTCTTAATTAGATATTCATCAAAGGCATACACTCACACACTGGACGGACATTTCGACTTCCGTGATGAAACTACGATATTTTGATTGTTAGTCAGTTAATATGTGAGGTATTTGATTCGTATGCCTGAGTGCCAGATCGGGTCCCTCTATTGAACTGCTTGTCTGATGCATCTCGTAATATATATCTACTTAACCCGAACAATATTGAACAACTTTTATTCGCATCATAAAGATAAACCAAATGCAACATGCAGTACAGCGCAGAAATTTCTTAAGACGTACTGGTGAATATTTCGAAGATAAATGAATTGGAAGACATTGCTGCCTAAGCCAGCAATATCTTCCAAATCAAATGTTTAAAATATTCACAAGACCATTTCTTACATTGTGTTCAATATTGTACTAACTAACATGATTCTGTTTTTGCTTTAAAACATGTTAAGTTATTTCTGAGCTGCACTGTAGCTAATCACCCTTAGTGCACTCGGCCATCCTTTGCTGCGAAACATTGTTCTTATTAAAGGTTGGCCGTGTGCGGGTCACTGAAACATTACGGTCGGTCATGTGCGGGGCACAGAAACATTATGGTTGGCCGTGTGCGTGTCACAGAAACATTATGGTCGGCCATGTGCGATGCGTGCAGAAAACCCCCCAACAACACTAACATTGTTTGTCGTTTCTGGTTCTTGTAACAACACGGCGTTCACAAAAATATTGCAAACTCGACTTTGAGACAAAACCTGATGAGCTAAATGAAAGGGAGATAATTTGGGCTATGTTTAAACCTGCAAACTTTCAGTCAGAAATTGTTAGCTCCTCGTCGGATTTATGCCAGCAAGTTAGCCATGTGTTAGTTACAGAAACAATTACACTGTACACCAAACACATTTTTTCCGAAATTCAGCAAATGTTAGCTTTATCGAACAGTACCAGTAAAGATGGCTCTTTGCTTTACTTCAACCAGACTGCCCTAGAGCGGGCGCATAGGCGAAATAACACACCCTAGCAAAACGTCTCAGAATGGTGAATTAAAGACAACACAGTGGCGAGCTTCACGAAACGATCGTGTAAATTATTAACTCACTTCACAACGGAATCATTCCCACACTGCAATTAACGAAGTAAGCCATTGGCACCGCCCCTCTCCATTCCCGGCACCTAATTCACTCGGGATCGATGAAGATTCTGTAAACAATGTTGTTTAAACTGTTGCGGTCATAAGCATCAACATCTATAACATCGTTTTCGAAAAGCGTACTAGGTGCAGACTAATTTAATCACAAGCCATTGTGTTGCTGGCTATATATTCAGTAGAAAAACTATTAGCCCCCTCACACAAGGAGTTCATGAAATATTCGGTAATCGCAGACATTCTGTGAGTCTAGAGGCACCATTCTAAATCACAACAGCTACACACGACAGTAACTATGCAAATACTATAGGCAAACTACATCTAAATTACCCAAGGGTATATCAAATTATATTTTCAGGAAGCCGTTAACATAGACCAACCAATACCGTTCTTGAAATATTCCGAGCATAATCAAAAAGTGCTACGATTTGCCAAAAGCACTCTCGGTGGAGACATTAATTTTTAACGACAAACACATTCTAAAAGACTTGAGGAGATCCTACATGTATTATTCCGCAATGTGCCAAGATTCGTAAACGTCTAAATTGCTTTAGTTTCACATCAACGTGATATTTACATAGGGTGAGATATTGGTCGACGCAGTCATACATTTATCTTAAGATTTACAATGTGTTAAGGCCGTAAATTCGTCAAAAGTCACAATACACAATGATGTCAACTGGACATTATTGGTTTGGTGTTGTGACTTTTTAACGAGCCTGGGGGCAATCCTCTAATCTACAATTAAACAAAATGACCCCATGATTATTAAGTGAGATTTGATTTGTGTCTCATGCGGTCATATATGCCCATACAGTGATGGAAGGATGAAGTTTGATTAACCACATTAGTCATATACCTTGATTTACCGTTACACATGCTTGAACTGTCCGCCTGTGTGGATGCGTAAATGGGCTAGCCCGCCAATAAGCACGTTCGTGCATACGGGAGTGTGTTGGAGTGGGCCTCCACCAGTCACCAGGCTGGCTGAAACTAATAAAATTGTTAAACGACGTCACATTTTAAAATTGACAAGGGACTATTTTCTGGAGGTATAAGTCAATGCGTGTGCGTTTTTTGTTTATGATTGTGTAAAAATGTATGTGTCGGCGCACCTGCACTTGCTATGTGCGCTAGCTAAGTGTTCAGTCACAAGCTAAGTGTTCGCTCACAAATAAGGTACCCCGGCGTCCAATTAGTCAGTTCTCTAATGCCACAAATGGCACATACATTATTCGAAAAGATTCACCATCCTTGATAAAGGTACATTAAATAATCATATAATATTATTTCTATAAATGTTATAGGCTGTCACGCAATCCAATAACGCAAATACTTCACCTGGCGCCAGATGCTTGGTTTGTAAGCATGTGGTCACCATACCACCTGTTTAAAGGACTGCTATATTTTCTCCCCAGAAAATACGTGCCATTATTGACAGGCCTAACAACACAGACACTTCAAACAGAAAAATTAAATCTTTATGCACCTGTGTACTTTGCATCTCACGCAGCACTCCATCAACGATATTTCCATACCAGTTTCCGCCCTATTGAATCCAGTACGGTGTCCTAACTACATAGCGGACACACTCACACACATTGTGGTCCCCTGATAATTTGTCCAGTTTTGAACGAATTCGGACATGAAAATCGAATCCATTGATACACTGAATGGCGTGTAGCTTTGTGGGTTTGGGGGTAATAAACGGCTCCAAGATTAATCATTGCAATTTCATTACTGACTACGGTACTCAGTAAAACCTCTGTATAACGGACACCTCCGTATGGACAACAAGGTGTGGTGATTAAAGGCAGGTGGTCGCTTGTTCAAACTCATTTGCATCGTAAGATGTCTTATGGAGACAAACAATGGTGGTATTTAAAGACGGGCGGTCTTACGACCGTAAGTCTTAAAGAACCACCATATGTTGGCGCTAATGGCAGGTATCCGTTATAATCAGATTTATCTGTCCAAAATAACCTCGACTATCTGCTATATCTGCTATAGCAGTTTGTCTGAATGTATCAAAGACTAAATCTATCAGATATCGGCTAACAATATCGATTCTATAATTTCTTGGATATCGCTTCCAGCGCGCCGAATGGCATTCCTGGAACGTCAGCCGAGATCATAATTCACTCAGCTGTAGTAATTTCTTTGACTTTATACAGGCATGCATGCTGACACGATTATGATAGGATTAGACACTAGTGGAGTATTATCTTAAAGATAGCAAAGAAAATCCGTTATTGAAACCGTGAATAGCATCAAAATAACAACGGAAGCAGCAGCAACAGGAACAAACACAACAACAACAACAACAACAACAACAACAACAACAACAACAACAGCAGCAACAACAACGACGGCAGCAACAAAAAGCAGCAGCAGCATCAGCAGCAGCAACAACCGCACGCTTGCCCGATCGCCCACCCGCCCAACCCCGTCAGCCCACCGACGCCCACCGCCACTTAGCCTGCCAGCCGCGTGCCCACACAAACATACGGGCACACGGACAAACCACTGTTTGATACTTTTGTACGCCTATGCTGCTGATCCGTTATTTACAGTTTCATCCGTTCTACGTTATTTCGAGTGTGACGTCATCTTACAAGTGCCGTAGTTGGTTATGCCGAATTGTCCAGTAGAGACTGGTGTAGTGATGGACAGAGAATCAGCCTTTGGATCAATCATCATAGATAATAATCTCGTGCCACCATTATTTGCAGATGAAGTGGCCTAAATCCGCAAAGCTCTTCTAACAATTTTCATCCAGAATGCACATAAAACTGTAATCAAGAAAGAAAAACATCTTGATGTTTTTTTCACAATAAATTAACCAGCTTTGTTTCTTCCCGAGCCTCGATGCAGATATTGAAGATAATCGGCATGCGGTCATTGATAGCATAACTAATCTCATCTTCGACTTGAGCAAGGGCCTATATAGAATGCAATGCGATAGACATTTACAATCATGACATGCCATATTCATGAGAAAACCAAACATTCCATTACAGTAAGTGACTTCAGTAAGGGAAAAGCAGGATCGCGTATATGAACTCTATACATCTAAAATGACGTAATCGTCGTGTGCCCGCGTACATGGCAATCTCTCTTGACTCAGTAATTACACAGTAAATGCGTGAATTACGATCTCTGGTTAACAAGAACTCGAGAGAGAATTTTGACCTGTTCGCAGCCGGGTGTAGTGAAAACGGTCGATCGCTTCTATTGTTACTTCAGAGGGTGCTGTTTGGTGCGAGAGACGAAATTAAGACACTCCCGGGATTGTTCCAAGAATCTTCCAATACATCTTAGGAAGCGCTATAGAAAACCGAAACTAAATGGTTGATCGGATCAATGGATAAGGGGACTATGATCTAATGGTGTTTGAGATGATCTCGCATCGCTACATTGGACCTATCCCGGCACCTGCTTCGAAATTGCAAAAAATATTAAAGAATTGATAATTGTGTCATTTGCTATGTTTCACCTAGATGTGTCGGCCATATCCAATATTTTTTCTAGCAAGATACGCTTGAAGGAAACATGATTTAATGTGTCAGTTTCCATTGGATGGCTGGATTATTACACCATCTGACATATTGCAGAGGTTTGAATTGGCATCTTAAACGAGGTTGTGGGCGTTTTATGTGCAAACCAAACAGTACTATCGTACTTGGAAAGTTGAGTGGAAATCAATCTGAATCCAAAATGATTTACTGCGATGGATTTTTACTCTGTTCCATGCCTGGAATCGCCTCTGCCAATTTGTATGGCCACTTATTCGTTTCAATATCACATGGTATCTCAAATTAAAGGAAAACCACCGGCATCTCATAATTACGACTCATGTGATATAATATGCAACTCGGGAACTAAGCATCTTAATTCAAACTTTTTATCACACTGTTTTAATAGCTAACTATTGATACATTTCTCTAATCTATGAAGGCTCCCATGATTTACTTTTCAACCAATCAGAAAACCTCTAGACTGTATGCCTCGGTAGTAGTGCTTGATCAGAGAAGTGCCATCGATAGACACTAATCAAACCAATACTGCCATCTATGAATTAGCAATGTGGTGTAGAAGCAACCAAACATGGAATGCGTTGACTATCCTGAAACTAATTGGACTGGAAGCTGGTGCTGCAAATTAGTTTCAAAATATCCAAGATAATTATTATAATAAAATAACGAAATTGATTGTATCAGCACCTACATTACATCAATTACTATCACTTGAGGAGACAAAATGGTGGCGACCTCAGTTCAACAGTAACACGATGTTGAACAGCAAGTCATTGTGGTACAGATAATGGGGTACCATGGGAAGTGTATGATATACATCTACCAGGATAGTAACCGTCCGAGTTAGGAATAGGAATCCGAATATAAATGATCTTGTTGCAGTTATTTTTTAGTTCAGAGGTGTTTTCGTTCTGACTGTTGTGATATATATATATATATATATATAAGAACTGCAACAAGATAATTTATATTCGGATTCCTATTCCTATCTCAGATGGTTACTATCCTGGTAGATTATAGCAGTAGTACCCATAGTACTCTGATGGACACTTCCCTGGTGTGGATCAAGGACAAGCAGATAAATCAGAGAATGGGTCAGGGATTAGATAACAAACACAGAGGATAATCCCTTTCCCACCTTTGTTGGACAGAAAAGACACAACACAACCCAATAACAGAAATAGAGATTAGAAGGCGCAATGGCATCGCTAAAGAATGGTCGTGTGTGAGCTAAAATTATGTCAAATGTGACTTTATCTTGCATCAGAGATAAAATTGACCAACAAAAAATAGGAAAGCAGAGGAGTGGCTTTAAATGAGGACACATGCTGTTATACCGACATAGCGTGAGGCAACATGTATGCTAACATGGTTAGTTCCATCAAAGCATTGGGACTTCTCCAAGATGAGAATCCTCATGTCACATGTATTTAATACCATCAAGAGACCGCAGATTATTTAATTGTTTAGAATATTTCTAGCAAACACAAAATTAACTGTTTAGATCAAATCAATGCTTTCTGTAAAATAGAACCCATTAATAGTATCACTACAGAAGATGACTTCTCACCAGTTACCATCCTACAGCTCTAACTTCTGTTTTGGAACATTTGCAAGTCCAAACCCTCCACTGTCAAAGCAAAACATGCCATTAGAGATGGAGTATTCGATGAAGAAATCGGCCCCTTTGATGAAATGCTTCCAATAGGTGCAAAACACCTTAAAGCCACAAAGTTCTTCACGAATGAAGGTAAAATGGAGTACACAGATGCATACTGGTCAGAAACAAGAGATGAATGATTAAGGCACCTCAATTCGCGGGGAAAAGTGGAGAAAGAGCAAAATCTTTAGGTTCACTTCTCTGCAGTTCAACGGACAATGCAAGTCGTTGTGTAAGAGGAAAACTTGCTCGTGAGCCATTCCGAATCACCAGTGACACCAGAGCATAACCTCAACACTCAGTCCTTCACAAACTGTCATCAAAAATCTTGGAACTGCAACATAGCTGCACTACCTGAGTTGCCATAGAATGCTAGAACATATGCCCGTTCACACCACATTGAGGCTTTCAGTACTGGGCTGCAACACGTATCATCCTTGCACTGAACGCCATAGCAACAACGTGTTAGGTAATTTGAGATCAAACCTGAAAACGTAATCTAAGACCACTAACGAGTAAAAAAGTGATTGTGAAAAGGTTTGAAGAAACTGATTGCAGCTAGAAGACGTTTTTACTCCCGCCATACGTAAAACACTGTCACTCGTCATCGTCATCGTCATCATAAGAGAAGATCGGTCGAGCGAATACAGCCTGCAATCTCTTTGTTGTGTAACATGCGCACTTGGTTAAAAATTAATGAACTACGAAAATACACATTTGAAGGCACCATGATCAATTATTTGAAATATTACGAGAGATCAGGCGTATCAGGTAGTCTAAAGACCAACTATCCTAAGGAATCCTCAGTTTATGGCGTCCAAAACATCTCCTTCTGAAAATTAATTTGCATCAGGAATCCAGCATCTTCTATTTTCGCTTTAGGGCAATGACCAAGACATCGACAAGCTTTAATCAAATTATTCGGAAAAAGATATTCAGCAACCACCACGTATTAATCAGTAATAACACTATATGGCCAATGGAACTGCAAAATAGGACTAACAGAAAAAGAGTGAGTAATCTTCAGCGTGGCAAATTTGCATTTAACCATTTAAGCCTTGAAATGGCAGGGTCGTAATACTAAGCAAACCATACATGGAAGCTGTTACATTTTTTGGAACTAATTCAACTGTAAGAAGCTGTTCTGCCATAAGGTAGCGATCAGCTCTCAGTTAAATTAGTTTCAAAATATCGAACACCATATTCTTTCCCTCAAAAAGAATTTGTCGCGGCTGGTGTGTAAGAGTTACGGCTGTTAAACCGAAGCATAAATTTGATGACACTTCAGAACAAGATATTAATCACCAGATGTTCTTGGTGCGAGATAAAAAAAATGCAACCCAAAGCTATTTATTATATTGTCAAGGGAGATATTACTTTGTATCTGCCAGATAATTTAATCTCGATCGCACACTGTCACAATCTAGTCTCAGTTTGTACCCACAGACGTGTGTGGAGGCCGCCTTCTCTCCCCCCCCCCCATGCATCGCAATGCGTATTGCATTCAACAGTTGATTTATAACCTTGAACGGCTCTGTATCACAATTCGCTTGAATCCATTTAAGGGATTTTGTAGCTATGACTCACAAAGTAATGCATGCTATTGGGGATAGGGGTTTGGGTTCCAATTTCCAGCACGCGTGCATCAGAATGCGACGACCTCTGATTTCGCGTGCCAAAGATATATTTCAGTTAAGGGTTTAGACTGGAGTGTGAGGCTCTGCGTGTTTTATGCATAAATAACAGCTTAGTTTGAAAAAAGAATATGTATCTTAATTCTTAGTTTCATCGCAATTTGTGGTGATGTATAAACTATTTAACCAATGGGTAACATGCTATCTCAGCATTAAAAGATACTATTATCGTTGGCTTGACTTAGTCGATGACATGGAATGGGATGTGGGGGAGTGGGTGGGGTGGGTTGGTGTTACATGGAATGCATGATGATGAGAAAGCAATGGCATTAAACGCTATGATGAGTCAGCAAGTTGCATTTTCACAGATTGTCAAAGCAAAAATGGTATTTAAACAAGTAGAGACGACGCCAAACTAGCGAAGGGCACGGTATTGCAGACACCCTGTCGTTTAATGACCAATTGCTGGCTAACTATGGGTAAAGCAATGAAGTGGAATCCATGGGCTGGGGGTAGGGGCGGTAGCAGGAATAGTGAGACTCCCTATGATGAAACAAAACGTTTCACCCGAAAATATTATCAACGGGTTTACACATGTCTAACATCGCGTCTGCTCTAGGCACAGTTGCCTTAGTCATACCAGTAGTCTTGCTGCAATAATAGTTCCTATAATATTTTTACTTTCTCTCCGCAACACTAATATGGAAGTGTGATATTATACATCGAGCTCTGCTGGTTTGATTGTATTAGATGTATGTTATTACATTTCAAGTATAACGGATCTTCTTTGCCACTAACATCGTATTATCGGAACTTGAGTTATAAGGCCATACAGAAGTCCATAATTTAAAATAAGCCAGCTCCTGCTATAAGAGATTCTTAGCATCTTTCTATGAACAAATGTATGGTTGCTGTATTCTGCGGCTGTAGTCAGGTAGCATTCCAGTGGTAAATTTAAAAAAATCGCCTTCTCTTGACCTGCAAATGGACATATCTGGCCGGAGTTGTTCTTAAACAGTCAACACCCAAAAGAGAGGTGGTCATTTTAGTAGGCTGTGAGAGTAATGTTGGTGAAAGACATCAACAACTTTTAGAATCAGAGCTCTCAAACAGTTAGCCTCACACACCATCTTGCTTCAGCCAGTGTTTCGGTTATACGACCTTGACATATACGCGAAACAGAATAACCGATTAGGGGAAACGTATTCTGATCACGGTATGTGTGGGTGTATTATACTGCCATCAAACTGAGGTTTTGTATGAAAACGAGCTAACAGTTAGCTTCCATTGACGCACACATGCTCAGATTCATGTTCCTGGTCGATTTGTTGAACAACAGTCTCTGCGCCGGTGTATCCACGTGGCAAATTTGATACCGTCGTTACCTTAGAAAGTGGGGCGACAAACAGATCTGGTTTGTGTCCATAATACATATTGCCGAGTGAACATATTTCAATATCAATGCATCGCTGGGATGACGTGCATTTTCAGGGGAAAGTGAATAAAAGAATAATTTCACAGCCATCCGAAGATACATTTTTACCTACAGAAATGCATGAACGTGCCACAATTTCCAAGCCGAAGACTCATGGTCTTCTGTAGACGAAAAGGCGAATCTGCTCCTAGGCCCGTAAGGAGTCCGCATATGAAGTCACAAGTTTGAAGTTGCTACCCTGGCTATTGCTAACATAAAGCTGGGATGGCATTAGTCCAGGCAAACGTTGACGTTTAGCATGGCGGGGAGCAAATGGTGAAACAGAATTGCTGAATTATGACTGCAAAATACCGTAAGCAACACGTTTTACATAATTTTCCATAATCAACGTCACTAGCACACATACTCCACTTAACAAACACTGGGAACAACAACAACAACAACAAAAACAACAAAAACTGCCTACTGGCAGCAGCAGCGGCACCACCACCCCGCCCCGACCCCCAACCCCACCACCACCACCACCACGACCGCCACCGATACCGTCGCTGCCACCACCACCACCATCACCACCAACACCACCGCGACCACCATCAACAACAGCACCAGCACCACCACCACCACAATCACCACTACTAGCAGCACCACCAATGCCACCGACACCAACACGGACACCGACACCACCACCACCACCACCACCACCACCACCACCCCACCGTCACCGGCATCACTACCGCCACTGCCGCTACCGTCGCTGCCACCACCACCACCACCACCACCACCAACACCACCACGACCACCATCAACAACAACACCAGCACCACCACCCCACCACAATCACCACCACCAACACCATCACCATCACCACCAAAACGACCACACACTACCACTACTACTACTACTACTACTACTACTACTACTACTACTACTACTACTACTACTACTACTACTACTACTACTATTATTATTAATATTTTTTTTGGTAACATGATCAAAGGATCATGTGGAAATCATTTACTACCCAAAAAAGTATACTGACTGACAAAAACACAAAAAACATAACATAGAAAACCTAATGATTGTGTGTCAGTCTAGTGTATATATTTATTTAAATCTCACCTTTATATTTAAATAAAGGGTAAAATGTAAGGTTATTTAAAAATGTTAAAACAAATCCATTCTTCACTTAAAAACTATGTAAATGTCATTTAAAACGTATCATTATGTTTATCCAAAATTCAACAAAACACCTAAGAACAATACATTTTCATAGGTTTAACATTGTCAAGTTAGTTGGCATTACCTCTACTATATTATTAGCATACCAGATACCAGATATAGCACAGCGATATTTCCATATCGACCAGAGGCTTATTATTAATACACACATTAGACCATCTTTCATATTTGTCGCAATATGTCTTTTGACAATCGAGATATCTCTAAACAGAATTATAACCGCATCTATTTTTACAAATAGGGATCCCAAATAACAATATAATTTCCTCAATGTATTTCCAAAATTCTTTAGCCTTTTCACAATTTACGAAAATATGTTCACACGTTTCTTCTCCCATTGTGCAAAAAAGCATTGGTTTCTGGTCGTAATATGACACTTTTGTAGCAAATGGCCAACCCACAACCTATGATGAAGGAGTCGCCCAGCTACATCCTGTGCTTTATGAGGCAAAAATTGCAAATGTAATACTTTCCAAGCATTATCCCAATCTAACGGCTCATAGTCTTTTACTTTCCATTTATCAATGGCCTTTGGTTGTTTAGTATGTTTTTGGATCAGAAGTCGGTACCAATCACGAGAAGTCATATGCCATTTAAAACATCACTATTGCAAATTATAACTTGAGGGGAAGCATCGTCACCATCTTTGGAAGTAGGCAAATTGAACCACTCCACTGGAACTGCTTTCTTGTTTTGTATTAACAATCTCTTAATATTAATGTTCCGTAACGTATATTTAGCTGATAGGCATATGGTAGAAAGCCAAACACGTGTCTGTGAATTAACCAAATCTGATAAATACTGAATTCCAGGACATGCTAATGATCTGAAGTAAAGTGCCTTGTTCTGTAGCCGAATAAGGTCACTTCACCACAAAGCCTGGCACATAGCATGTTCTCAAACTGTTGGTGATGGAGTTTCTTTGGAGAACATGCTTAGAGCCTTTCCTTGCTCTTGGTAGACCTCCGGAATTGTGGAGACATTTGGTGGCATTGTATTTGAGAAAAATATACAGCTTACATCAAAAGGACCTATATATTTCATAAGCAATTTCCGTGAAATATTTGCCCAACTAGCTTGAGAATAAATTAGGTCATTTCAGAATTTTAGCTTTAATGATGTACATTTGGTCGGAATGTGAACTAAACCCAGCCCACCCATAAGTTTCTCATTTATACAACCTGCTTGAGATACGAGATTTGATTTATCTTCCCACAGATACGAAAGGATTAACGGGTTAATTTCTTTTTCTACATTTTTCGGCATGGGTTTGACTGAGGCTGTGTACCACACACCAGACATTATCAGATTATTAACCTCAAAAGTTCTACCAAAAATAGATAAATGGCGATGTTTCCATCGGGCAAACGTTTGCTTGACCTTGCTAAGACGATGTGTCCAATTTAACAAAGCAATAAAATAAAATCCGAAAATCTTTATATGATCATCTGACCATTTAATACCCATAGGTTGGTCTGTTCTGTTATGCCAAGAACCAACAAATATTCCGACAGAGTTTTCTCTGTTGATTTTGAGGCCAGACGCTGTCCTGAACTTGTGTAATATATTAACAAGTGAGGGAAAGTCTTTATTTTGTCCAATAAAACAGTAATGCCATCAGAGTACTGCGAAACTTTTAATGATCTCGCAATACCAGGTCCAAATATTCCTGTAAATGAACTATCTTGCCTCAACGTTGCCCCTAGCCTTTCCATTGCAATCACAAATAAGAGAGGTGAAAGGGAACACCCCTGTCGCACTCCACGTGCTAAGTTAACGGGTTCAGTTAAACAGTTGTTCACCAAGTATCTACTATTAACATTGGTATACAATATCTTTACCCATTTTATAAAACTTTCTCCTAATCAAATACATTTTAATGTTTCAAAAAGGAAATCCCGTTTAAGGCGGTCGAATGCCTTTTCATTATCAAGCCCAATAATGGCTACTGGGATTTCATCTGTTTCAACTAATGTAATCAAATCTCTTATAAGGAAAGCATTTTAACCTCATGTACTACTTCACTCAGTTTCATTGACAAAGCTTTTGAAATTATTTTATAATCTACGCACAGTAGAGATATACGTCTGTAATTTCTCAAATCTTCCCTCTCACCCCTCTTGTATAAAATGCGGACATATGCTTAAGACATTGTAGGAACAAGATGGCCATTTAAAAAAATTTCCATTACCACCTGATGCAAAGGAGGACTAAGCAAATGCCCAAATGTGCGATAAAATTCTACAGTCAACCCGTCACATCCTGGACATTTGCCAGACTTCATGCCTTGTAACGACTTGGACAAGTTATCTAATGATAAAGATGTAGCGCAGCTTTCGCGAGATGCATCTGGCACGTGTTCTCTATATTATCTAGGAAGATTGAAGTTGTCATAGCATCTCTCCCTTCAGATGTATACAACGATTTATAAACGTGACAAACTACTTCCATCATATCTTCATTAGTATTATGCGCCGCGACCAGTAATTGATTTTAGAGATCTAGTTATTTGCTCAACGCCCCTTGCCGTTTCTAAATTACAAACATATTTGGTTGATCTTTCCCATTCTGTTTGCATCGTGACCCTTGATCTAAATTTGGGCCCTTCATATGTATATTGGTCTAATTCAGTTATTTTTTCCTTCAATTCAAGCATAAGGCTGCTTAAACCATCTTCTCCCGCATTGATTTTACAGGAAACTCGATTTAAATGTTTTCTAAGGCTTTCCTGTGTTTTCGCCTATCTCGTGGTTTTTTAATCGAGTACTGTCGTGTTATGTGTATCTCCTGCACTAGTAGACTTTGGACTCTCGGCATCATTTGCAATTTCTGAAAACTGACTTAAAGGAACCGGGCTTAGAGGAAAGCCAGCGACATCATCTGTAGATTGTGATCGGAATTTCCGTTGCCCAAGAGCAAAAGGCTGTGTCAGAGAGAATTCCCCTTCACTTAAATTATTATTATCATCATCATCATCATCATCAGATACAGCATTAGCTGGTTCATTGGATTTTTTACTGTCATCTGGTGTAAGAGAAGGCTAGTTTCCAAAACATCAATGCAGTCACTTATGGGTTTTTTATTACTGGATTGTTGCTTACAGTTACTGGCCCTTGGCTAGCTGCTGGATGAATATCAGCAAGAACAGTGACAACAGCTTGAGGGGTGGTCGTGGATTTTGAGACTCGTTGCCCGCTCTTCTGTTGTAACATTGGATTCTTTATCCAATATTGGTTTGCGTGACTTACTATTTTCTGGACATTGTCTTTTAAAGTATTCAGTGGACCCACAATTTAGACACACGTTCTTTCTTGGATAGTCCCCTGCCAGGTGGTTGGTGCCTGAACAAATCCGGCATTCCTATACCTGCCCTCTGTACCAAAGAGGCAGGATAAATTTGCCATCGATAGAACGTTTATTAGGTAGCGGTTTATCTAGCTTATCAAAATAAACCCTCCTTATTCCATTCTCAAGCGACATGTCAAAACGGTATGTCTCCCTTTCAATCTTCAAGACTTGTCCATACTGAAAAGATTCAGCCATTAGACGATCATTTGGAATTTCATATGGAGTCTTAGTTTTCACTACCGGTTTGTCCGCCTCAATTTCCTCTACCACACACACTGCACCCTTCAATATGAGCTCACTATCCAGCAGCTTATTCCTTACGTCATCATTACCAACCGTGACATTCCAGACAGTACGAGTAATGTTGATAAGTCCCTTAAGGACCAAAGGGCCAGCACCGACAACGTCTTTCAGGCCATGATAAACATCAATGGCTGCAACGTCCCATCCCTTCATTACGATCTTTAAGCTCAATGTCCTCTTATATTCTGAAGACATTTTTCACTAGAAAACGGCCCGGGGGATAATTTCCAGAGACAATAGCTTATGTAAAAAAAGATTTCATTTTCAAATTAGACAAATTTAGAAGGCGCCTAAAACACGCTGTTATTTATAAATAGACACGTCTCTAAACTCCGGAAATAGCACGAGCAGCGTGTCGCTTCAATGCTACAGATAGCCAACTGATCAGCATAGCCTATCGAAAAGACCACTTATAATAAGGGGCAATATACATCGCCAAATTAACACCGACGAGAAACACGCCACAAACGCCAGAATTAGAAACTACTACTACTACTACTACTACTACTACTACTACTACTACTACTACTACTACTACTGCTACTGCTACTGCTACTACTACTACTACTACTACTACTACTACTACTACTACTACTACTACTAGCGCTATAGAGTGAGTGGGACTTTTATTACTATTGATGCAATACCCTAGAATACCGTCATGGTAGTTCGGTGCTATCTTTATTAGAATGATCGCAGATATATGCATGGACCTTTATAATGTGGTTATATAAAACGCTTGCCGCTCAACCCCTCTTCTGTCACCTTAGCAATTTAATTGTTAAGTCAGCCAAAACCAGCCTCTGCCATGGTCTTGAGGGATGACCATTAGCAGGACAAGAGAAGACTATTTTTGGAAATTTACTTCTGGAGTGACTGGCAGTCATATCAGGGATAATTTATCAAAAATAGACTTCTCGTGCACGCCAGGTTGACGCTGAGTATGCAAAAATATAGATTTTTTTAAAACCATTAAACCTTTACATGTCAATCTCGGTCAAAACTGCCTCTAGCGTCGTTTTGGGAAATATCCATTAGCAGGCCGACAGAAAGCTTTATTTTGTAGATTCCATTGGTAAAATAGTTTTAATTTTCTTGAGATATGTATGATTACTGTGTTCTGCGACTGTAGTAGTAGAAACATCCTACAGATGCAATCAGTCCTTCTTCGCTTTTGCCCACCGTGTCTTGTGCTAAGCCGAAATCCTTAGCTTCCTCAGGTCCATTCTTGACTTAAGTGTGCCGAGTCCTACTTTCTTGAGGCCACCTCGTAGCACGCTTAGCAGATTTATGCAATGACGTCCTCTCCTGGCTTTGTATTTGCTGGCTCCGAGTAGGGCGAATTCCAAGGCTCTCTGTGCTGGCGTGTCTTCTGGCATCCTTAGCACATGGCCAAACATGGACCATCTTTGCTGGGAGACTTTTACAGACAGCGGCGACGTATTACAGATCTTGTATAGTGCATCATTGGAAATTATGCTGTCTGGCCATCGGTGTCCAGTCATCGGTGGCATCGACTTTGTCTAGCGCTGTCTTTGGAGCTGCCCAGCTGTTTACAGTATCAAGGATACACCGGTTGCATCGTATAAACGTTGTCTTTTCTTATCAAAGGCATCTTTGATCTACGAATCCATAGCTTCCTGAAAGACTGGAAAGCTGTCTTCCCTGTCTTCCCATGACGCAGCGTGCAGCAATGTAAGCAGTACTACAAGGCAGTGAGACAAGGATTTTACTTTTTGCCCATTGAAGTGGAACGTCATTTTCTTTATTTTCATGCTTTGTAGATAGGTATATGTGGGCGAACTCTGTTTTGGATTCATTCATAAAGGGATTTTCAATTTTTTGTTTGCTTGCAGCTATTGGGAGACGTTCGTCAAGAGCTTTCCTTTCCTCGTCTATGAAGTTCACATCATCGACATATTCCATCTCTGGTGGCAAACCCAGTATTGGCATTGGGGGTGGGAGTGGGCGTGGGGGTGGCGATGGGGGTTGATCTTGTGGAACTTTCCCGCACGGATTTCAATGCAACAGCAACGTAACTGGTGAAAAACACAGGAGATAGACCATCTCCATGTCGGGAGCCGATTGATGTCTCAAACTCTACAGACTTCACTAACATACTCCTACTCTCAGCTTGGTGTCTGCATGCAGTCGTGTCACTAATCGCAGCTCAGCCTCTTTGCATCTGGCCTGGCGTAGTACATCTAGGATCTTTGAGCGTTTAATTATGTCGAAGGCTCGTGACAAGTCAATGCCCATTTTGTGGAAATTCCAGTCTTTAGACATGACTACCGACACAAACATGCGTTGAGCCCATACAATGTCTGCACAGCTGCGTCCACGTTTGAAGCCACTTAGACATGATCCGGTGAAGTCATCGATCTTGTCTCGCATGTGGCATAGAGTAACATTGCATAGGATTTTCCCTATGCTCCTGAGGAGCACAACGGGTCGCAGATTGGGTCAGGTGTCAGGTGGCTTCTTGGGCTTTGGTAGCGCGAAAAGGTTGCCTTGGCCTACGGCGTCGATCAGAAGCTGGTGCATAAATGTTAAATTGATTAGGTGCGTGATCGGTTTTGAGATAATGTTTCTTTAAATCTTGACCATTGAAAGGTTACTAGATATGAGCACCGTTTTGAGTGCTTTGAAAGGCTCCTCACACAAGGATGGGTTAATACAGCTCATCTGCTATTGGTAAATAGGTTTTGATGGCGAATTACAGTAGTTCCTTATAATGGGTGGCCGTTGACCACTCGTCTTAAACAACCAACATCATTTGGATTCAAAGTAAGTATATATAATACAGGGGTATGGCTGGGGTTACCAATAGCTACATTCTCCTGTAATGGTGTGCAGATTATGCCGTTAGAAGAAAAGTGTCATGAATTTATCTCCTATATTGGATATCTGAAGGGAATACGACATCAATGTGTTTGAATCGGATTGGGATCATTCAGAGCAATGATGGATCCATTCCTGAAGTATTCTCAACCATTTAATACTTACAGACCAGAAACGGCACACTCATTATAACGGAAGGAATGGTCACCTAAAGATTTTGATAGCAATTTTCTGGGAGCATTCAGTCAAATTAGTTTTAAAATATTCAACAAGTTTCATGTATAGGTGTCTTGAAACTGTGAATCTGTCAGTTCAAGTGTTAATTTTATATTTTGCTGGCAGTTACCTATCTCCCACCACCAATCCACTTGCACACCGCCCTCATGCATACACACTTTGACCTTGACATCCCACTCTCTTAATATCAAGGCAACTGCTTAGGAAAACTGTTTAATATTCTGAACCTAATTTGAGCACGATAGAGAGAGAGAGAGAGAGAGAGAGAGAGAGAGAGAGAGAGCAAGAGGGATGTGAGAGAGGGAGGGCAGGACGGATGGAGGAACGGTTGGATGGACAGGGGAGACAGAGTAGTGAGATGTGAGACGAATGGGATTGGGGGGGGGGGAGGTGGGTGTCGTTGCGTAGCAAAGCGACGTGGAGATAAATTGAGGGCGATTAGCTATAGAAATGTATAAACAAGATTTCGTGATTAGCGAACTCCTCAAATACAAAAGAAATTAATACCGCAATACTATTTGCTGACGCGAATAGCGCTTCCATTAGAATAGGCTCATTATCGGTTGTGCAAGCAACTTCACCGACACCATGCCAGACAGATTAATGTAGCGTGGGAAATGTGTCGCACAAACAAACACAATCCCCAGGTATTACTAGAATTCTTGTCGACGTTACTGTCAGTCTATCCGACCTAGTTATTGGTGTGAGAAATTGAATTGCTTACCATCTAAAGCCATTTCAGACGGCAACATCGATTTGACACGCGCCGGAATGCTAATAGAGTGGTGGAAGACAATAGCGGTGAATTCCAAGCAGAAGACGACGTCAAATAAACCCTATTTAATAAATCTTCGTCCATACCATTAAATCATCGATTGGAGTTCGTTCAATATTGACAGCAATAACTACAATTGGATATTTTCCTGAACGATTTACAGCTGAAGCAAATTAATTAGCTTCACGTTTCTTTGCAGGACTTGGTTCCACAATACACGCTTATGTGTATCATAGTCCACTTTTCTCTGCCAGACAACACAGTGTAGAGCCAATGATCGTGTAGTTTTCGGACCTAAATTGATAGATTTAACGGAACGATCCGATCTGTCATTAAAGCATATGACGTCATAATCAATTAAAACATGATAACTTGATGTCACAATCAAAATGGCATAGCACTCTTTGAAGCTTGAAAAGTCCATCAATTATATGAATTATTTGAGTATCTATGTCCTTGATGGATATACCTATTTAATACCCATTCTCTGGAATATTTTGTAACTAATTTGACTGGGAACTGTTTCTGCATTTGTTCCAGCACCAAAACCTAAAACTGGCCTAGACTCACTACTGAATAATGGTATGTGGGAAATTAAAGAATCTAACTGCCATATTACATTAGCAGATTTATTTGGTAACATTCCACGAGATTTTAAATCTGTTGGGGAGAAAAGGGCTGGGAACCGAAACTTGAGCTTTTAAATCCAGCCATCACTGACAGTGAAAAAATCACAAAGGGTTGGATATGCGGCCTAGTAGCTATATGAGATAAATATAATTTATCTGTACAAGAACCCTAGGCACTAAAGAGTTGATCAATCTTATCATCAAACCAGCAGATAAGGACTCGGCTACAGAAATAATGACAAAAAAGGAAGCTCTGAGACAGCTGAATGACATTAAAAACGACAAAAAATTGGATGACGCTATTTTGCCAAAACACTATTTATGGATATTTAATGAAATTTTCGAGACATTATTGAAAAAGGATTAGATCAGTAAAACAATTTAAGTACTTGTCTGCCTAAAATGATTCCAAGCTACGTGCATTCTATTTACTGCTTAAAATTCACACACCGATAAGCTCTTTAAAACACAGAGGATTTGTTGGTGAAACTGGCCTAATAGTGGAGTGGCAGAATGAAAAAATGTGACAATGACAGGCAAGGTTTAGTAAGTATCTCATCCATGTTCGTTGCATTATATAGGTCATTAGTAACATCTAACGACGGATGCCACCTTTGCTTTTTACTCATGGTCATTTCGGGGTCGGAATTACATCATGGGCATCCATTCTCCAGCAGCGTTCGTCAAAAATAGGAGCACGTCTCGCCATTTCTTAATGGTTTAAAATTAAAATTTTAGAAATATGTCCCTAGCGACATGATCTGTTAGATGGCGGAAACTGAAGTGCATACAGCCGGAAAACTAGAGTTACGGTCCTTGCAAATCCTCACTGCATTGAAACATATGGGGATTTCTATATATTAGATACTATGGGAAATACATTTGTGGATCATTCTCTTATTCTTCTATGTAATATTTGTAAACCTTGTGAGAGTATTGTTATTAGCAATATGTTTCGGGCTGGGGAGAATCGAGTTAAATTGTGGATATATTGCAGTGTTACCTCCCCTTATTTATTAGGAGTAGGCCTATTGAGGTCTATGAGAAAAATGGAAAACGAAAATAATGTCTTTATTTCTTTATGCATTTCGAGCCAACTTGGTGGGTGGGCACCTTTGGATATAGGCTACCAGCAATGGCAAAATATACCTTTGGCCTATATTCTGAAGAAACTATGTCAAACTGACCTAGTTTATATAGAGCTGGTAGCCTTGGTTCGCATTTAATCACAGAGTAATTTTCGTTCAACTATATCAAGACAGCTAAAAATTACAGTCCTTTCTGAATTCTTTCTGTAGACCTCAATGCTTAAAATAAGGGGCTGTAACTCTATACCATGCTGACAATTTAACACGATTCACACCCTTTGATACATATTGCAAATATTTACAATCTTCCAAAGCTTAGCATTAATATATTGAATAATAAGAACATGAGCCACAAATGTCTTTCCTATGGGATTAAATGCTTTTTTAAAAACCCCATAGGTTTCAATACAGCGCTAATTTGCAAGGCGCATAGCTCTATTTTTAAGGATGTATTCGCATAATTTTCATCCTTCTACTAGATAATTTCACTAGTGACATATTTGCCAAATCTGGTTTTAAACCAACAACAAATGGCGAGACGTGTTGCTATTGTTGAAGAATGCTGCTGGAGAATGACATAATTTCGACCCCCAAATGACCCCGGGGCAAAAACAAAGGTATCACCTGGCCTATTGATGTTCCCAATAACCCATATAATACAAATAACATGGATGACATATTGTACTTAATTTTGCCTGTTAAAGTTTATAGAGGCATCTTTCTGAATTGTGCCACTCCTCTATAAATTAATCTCCCGCCTAGTGAACTCATAGTAACTATAGATGTCGATTCAATGCACACAAACATTAATATCGAGAAGAGTATGAGCTCAGTGCGAAGGCCTTTAAGAAATACCTAGGTATTTATATGATTATTTAGATAATACGGTTTATTTCAAGCCCACAGATTCACACCACCTACTCCAAACAATTTGTCCACCTTCCACACACTTTCAAATGACTAGTAAAATCATTCGATTTCTTAGGAACAGCAGCGATAAAGAAAGTCTAAATTCAGCATGATCAACCTTGTTTCATGCACTGAAAACAAGAAGCTACCCCGCCTGCCAACTTGAGACACATTACATAAGATAATATATAAACAATATAATTCAACAGATCAGGCCACCACTAAGATTAGGTACAACCAACTGCTGCCTAGGAGGGGGTACCCCAGAACATCTGGAAAAACTAGATGCGAATTACACAGATCTCTCCCGAAACAAGATAGTTTCACCCGCTTTCAAATGGAAAGACATCTTCCAAATTTAATCATGCGTGGATTGCGACACGGAAAATCTAATTTACTTAATTAAGTAAATATCATGTAGGCTGTAAAATAATATGTAGAACGAAAAAGGTCCATACAAAGTACGTGGCACGCGGCATATATCAGACATAAACATGAATGAGGACACTAACGTAGCTGAACATTCACTCTGCCAGACCATTTTATCAATTGTGATTGAAATCTAACCAATTGAGCAAATGCCGATTTAGATTCGGAAGAAAAAACAGAAAGGTTCCGACTCCTCAGAGAATCATTCCGGATTAAAGACCTACAGAGAACATATCCTGATTATTGCTGAACTGTACTGCAGAGATCAAGTCCCAGGTAACGTAGCTTACTGGACCGAAGCTGGCCGATGCTGGGCCAATACTTTCAGTATCGGCCGGTTATCAGCCGACATCAGCCCAGGAAAATGCGTTATCAATGGTAGTTCAATCAACCGTGAAACCAGAAATCGTTCGACTCGGTGTGTGCAGATTAAAACTATATGCATATGTTGCCAGCAGTGGTTTATATACCACTGCTGTATAATGGGACACAACGTTTTCTGACATATTTAGCTCCAGTGACATCAAAAAATACGCTTAGTATAAATAATGATTGAAATTAGAAAGCAACACGTGCTGTGTTATGAACGGGTATGTACTGCTTACTTCTGAATTGTGCTGAAATACTCTCAAATAGGAAATGAACTCTATAAAATACCCAGAGCGTGTAATTATAACATATATTTAGTAATTGTACTAATTGTAGCCTTTCATTCTAACTTATTTCATAACTATTGTTGTAACTATATTACTGCTAAATATCTGAATATTCAGTTCCGATTTATATGAGAACCTAGGGTTATATCTAAACAGTATTTCTGTAGCACTATTACCACAATTAACAATAAAGGGTGAGGGCAGAGTGAATGAGAGGGAGAGGGGGGGGGGGGAGGGGGGTGGTGGGAGAGAGCGGGAGAGAGAGACAGCAGAGATAAACCGGGAGGGATGGTGCGAGAACGTCTAAGCACGTATCATGACCTATCCAAACAATATAATTTAATGCATTCATAAGAGTACAGCCCTTCTGCTGGAATGCTGGCATTATCATGCTTTGGGTGCTACTCCTCAGACAGTATGTCAGACAGGTTAAGCTGACTGGAGAGTTCATCAACGGAAATCTCACTATGAATACTGTATGAGAGAAATAGAATTTCTTACAATGAAACGCCTTTCCAGACGGTTTCATCGATTTATTACGCGAATGAAATCTTATAGAGAGTGAAAGGTCCTGAATGATAAATTCCGAGCAGAATACACTCTGAAATGATCCCTATTTATCTGGCCCATGGTGTCCTATATACCAGCTAAAGGCGCATAAAGATTTCAATTTTCAAGGAACTCGTCGCATTACGGAAATCACCAAATATATCTATCTTCAACAAATTATTTGTCCGAAAATATAAATACCACACTTGTTAGCATAAGCAAATTGTGCAAAATAAGCAAAAAGGGTGTTCCTTTAACTGCCGCTCTGCTGAATTTCTGCAAACTACAGTTTCCCTGGTAGGCCATCAACAACTGTCAGTCAAATAGTTTTGAAAATATGCAGCAGGCCCAGAGATTATTACTTATTGAAAGAATATTGGCTGGTGGATTGAAGCAGTCAGACAGTCACAACAAATTGGAATCAATAATTGAAACTTGATAACACCACTAAAACTAATTTGGCATAGATCCGAATTAATTAATTAGAATTTGGTCGTGCGAATAGCGTCATTATTAAAGTTTCTTATCAATTTTGAGAAAAATGCCTCTCGCAATATTCATTGGGCAATAATCTTCTGCGGACATAATTACAACGGAAATTGTTCCTTGGATCTCCTCTGTAAGATATTACTCTCTATTTAGATCAAAGTGTGGGTCAAGATTTGACCACATTGTGAAATTTCCATCAAATTGCACTTCATTTGAAGGGCTAAAGACCATCCCGATTACAAACGTGCATTGCAATAGAGGGACCTGGTGTATCATTAAAGTCTGACGTCAGAAGCAAAATACGTCGCTTGTTAGCTGATGTCGCAATCAAATCGTAGAAGGTACACGAAGCTCAGCAAGAAATGGGAAGGGTATAGCTAGAAATGGGCAGGGTATAGCTAGAAATCGGCGGGGTATAGCTAGAAATGGGCGGGGTATAGCTAGAAATGGGCGTGGTATCGCTAGAAATGGGCGGGGTATAGCTAGAAATGTCTCCCATATCACTGCATGTTTGATGACGGCTGTCTTGAAGAATTAAGACAGAAATTCACCTCCGACAAGGCATCAGTCCATTAAACTATAAAACTGCTTATGCAGATTCAAAATCAGCAGTTTTGTGTATTTATAAATAGTATCAATGCTGCTATGCGTAACTTACATATCAATGTTTAACATACGGCAGCAATTCGATAACTCATTTTGTTGATACATAGATTCAATCTATTCAGTTCATATCTATGCTATTAATTCACTGTGAAGCTAGAAAGTATTGCCACCACCTCATTTACTGGAGTATATTTGGACTGACGCCCGCGTGGCAATTCTGTAACGTACTGGTGACATAGATAACAGGATACACATTTACCTGACAAACTCTGCCTTTGATTTACATAAAGTTACTATTACTATAAATCATAATAGAATATCATAAAACACACATGGTATGTATGGCGTGGCCTCGTGGATGTGTGGATTCTGTGTGAATGACGTTATATGTCCATAGAAATCTACATATATGAGGGTTATATTTCTATGTATAGGATAAGCACATCTATATTTCATTGTATTTGTAATGAGCTACATCGAAATAGTAAACTATATGTACACTATGCACAGTAGCAGCGCCGTGTATCATATATAAACGACAGATGATGAGAGATGGAGAGAGAGAGGGGGAGTGAGGGATGGAAAGAGAGGGATGTGTGGAGGGAGGGAGGGAGAGGGAGAGAGAGAGAGAGAGCGAGAGAGAGAGAGAGAGTGAGAGAGGGGGGTGTGGGGTGGAGGGAAGGGGTGGGGTGGAGAGAGAGATGAAGAGAGAGAGAGAGAGAGAGGAAACAGCGAGACGAGAGAGAAAGAGGGAGGGAGGTCGAGAGAGAGCGGGATAGAGAGAGGGAGAGAGAGAGAGAGAGAGAGAGAGAGAGAGAGAGAGAGAAAGAGAGAGAGAGAGAGAGAGAAAGCGAGAGAGAGAGATAGGGGAAAGAGAGAGAGAGAGAGAGAGAAAGAGAGAGAAAGAGGGTAGAGAGAGAGGGAGAGAGGGGGCAGGGGGGAGGGAGGGGGGAGGGAGGCAGGGGGAGATATGGAGGGAGGAGGGGCGGGCGACTGTAGAAAATGGGCAGAGAGAACATTCGTGTGTATGGATGTCAGAGGAATCGGGTGTCTTATGATACAAATACGTGCCAGGCGGCGTTATCGAATTAATAAGCGAAATATGAGTTACCAATCTCATCTCGAAATACCATTGTTAGAAAGTAGATCTATGAATCAGAATGGTCTAATTATTATAGTAAATATATTTCATAATTTTTACCTTATGCTCGACGTACATTAATACAGCACAGAAATAACTGAAAATCTTTCCAAGAGAAATAAATCATACTGTTGAATATTTTGAACATAATCGGATTGGTAGCCTAAGGCAATACGTTTTCCAATCCTATTATTTTCAAAATAATCAACAGCACATTTCTTACTAATGAACATGTTTTTGTTTTTGCAACATCCAAATGAATTTATGAGCTGTACTATGTCCACAAGCTGTCCTGTAGTAAATACGTGTAATTGGGTGGATGTAATGCATTTAGAAAACAAGAATAACCTCATCAGAAAATGAAGAAATGAAGGAAACAATTCTCAGTGTCATTGTTTTATTTCTTTATAAATTATCGAACAGATCACGAAGAGGAATCGATTTCCAGCTAAACGCCGCCCATCACAGAATCTCAATTTCAAGGTAACTATGCAAGTAAGTTGTTGAATATTATAAAACCAAGTTGGCAGGAAGGTGTTGCGCTGTCATTTAAATTAGGTAAAACAATTTTCAACAGAATGTTTATTCAATGCAGTCGGTTACTAGTGGACTCTCCACATACGTATCGGGCGTAAACCATTTGACTATTACGTCAGTTAAGCGTAAACCATTTGACTGTTACGTCAGTTAACAAGTGCATTAGTTTGATTATGACGTCAGACTCTTGATTAACAGACTGGATCCCTCAATTAACGACGTAAACAAGATGGTACCCTACTTTACATAGGCCCATATTTCCATGTTGAAATGAGATGTCCATAGCAACTGATATTGATTCTGTCACCCGTATTTCCAGGTCTACACTTACATGGACAGTACTAACAATTCCGGGGTCGGCACGAAAATGATTGGCGCCTGGAGTGTAGCCAGAATAGGTAATTTGGCAAGTGTGACAAAAAATTTTGATTTAGATTGCTGCGTTTTGGCACCTTTATTAGACTGAATGTTCTCTTGGGATAATAAATCGTCCATATTTTGTGTAGAATCCAATAGACGTGCGGTACACACAGCTCATAGACTATGATCCATGCCAGTTCAACTCGATGTTTCCATGTACAGTACAGAAATAACTTAGCACGTAATGTTCAATATTTTGAACGTAATTGGTTTGGAAGACGTTGTTGCCTAAGACAGAAATATCATCCAATATAAATATGTTCAAAATATTCAACAACACATTTCTTGCATCTTATTTTAAATCATACTAACTTCCATGTTCCTGTTTTTGATTTGGCGATACGTTAATTTATTCATGTCATACACTGTATCAATACATACATGTAATGTCCTAATGGATTTGAGAGATATCTGTGAGTCTATACGTGCATGTACATGCTCAGCATTTAAAAGGAGGTGGGGGAATGTGCTTGGTAGGTGGGTTGTGTGTGTGTGTGTGTGTGTGTGTGTGTGCGTGCGTGCGTGCGTGCGTGCGTGCGTGCGTGTGTGTGTGTGTGTGTGTGTGTGTGTGTGTGTGCGTGCATTGGGGGTTGGGGAGGGGGGGGGGGGCGGGTGACAACATGGTTCATAGCGATTCTCGAACGAACGATAAAGCGCTTGATTTCAGACTTTGTACCTTCAAGACCCTTAGAAAGTGCTGGCATGAGTAAATTGACTTGTAAATGCCGTTATCCCATTGTGGAAGAATCTGGTGAAACTACGTAAACAACTAACCCTGTAATGACCGTTGACCAAGTATTTAAAGATAAAAGTATTTTGTGTTGACTATTTTAAAACTAATTGGACTGGGAGCCGATTATGCCACAGTTGCCTTGAAATTGAGACACAAACAGTTAATAGATGTAAGAACGTTTGTTTTGGAAATACGTGCTAAATATGAAATATTATTACGTTGATTAATTTTGTCCAGAATTGTTTTCCCTCTAGGTCAGCCCCGCCCGTACACCACTCCGCTACCATATCCAACTGTAACCACACCTCATTACAACCTCTCTTATTATAAATTCTTTATGGAATTTACTGAGAAACAGCCAAGAACAATTTACCTGAAGCAGACCAACGTCGCACTATTTTAAGTCAGTGCCATCAATAGAGTAAGGTTTAAAACACATTTGCTTCAATGTAATACGCGATGCGTGTATATCGCCTATTACTAAATCCTGTTATCATCTTTTCAGATGATACATAATATAAAGAACCTGGATAAATATCGCCGCCATGTTAATATATATACAAATTCAACTTAGTACTTGAAAATTGCATCGTGACGACATATGCGATTCTCTTTTCAAATACAATTTCCATTATTGGCGAGATTTTGTGTGACTTAATCATCCTTGCACTATTTTATTCTTCGGGTCAAATACTCCATGACGATCTCATTGTGATGTCATCATCGAATATCTAGATTCTACGGGTTCCTCCAGAAACTTTGACGGTATAAGACTGGTGCAAAATAATTGCAATAGAGGGACCCGATCTGTCACTCAATTACCTGACGTCATAATCAATTACGTCACTGGGCAGCTGATGTCACACTTATAATGACGACGAGATTTCTGTCATTAAATTCGAAACGTCCCTCAAGTGTACGAATTCTGTGTCTTTGATAACTTTACAATGTAAATATTACATTCTGTTGAAAATTTTGAAAGCAAATCAGTTTCAAAATATCCGCTGCTTACCTGTATAGTTATCTTGAAATTGGGATACCAGGAATTCAGGATTCAAAATAAATAAATCGATTCCAACACTAGCAAACGTGGGCGGAGCTTAGCTGGAAAAGGGCGGGACAATGCTAAAAATGGACCCCCTCTATTAGAGATGTATTATGACAACCGTACATTTTCTATATAACCTTTTAGCGTCCGAATCGGTTGCGTATCTAGCATTGGCACCAGGCTGATAAGGCACCCTGAAGGCAAGTCTTGCTTCAAATGTAATCTCCGTAATTGATGACATGCTGAGCGATTTCCGCTACAAGGCTTCTAGCAAATCAAGCTAACCTCTAAGATGGTTTTGGAAGAAAATGGATGTTATCTTCGTGGCTATATCATGAGAATGTCCTTGTGTCATTGCGCAAACTGTATAATCAGACATTTTGGCGACATTACATTGGTCTATAGGATAGGCACACATCACTGGTGCTGCTGATGCACATTGTCAGGCTAACATAACATGGTGATTGTGTACCATTTGTAGTGCTCAACCACTGGAGCGATCCGATCTGTCACTCAAGTATCTGACGTTATAATCAAAATACGTCACGTGTTAGCTGAACTCGTAGTCAGAAGATGTAGATCAGTCACGAATGTGGCAAATGTTTGACAACAAGTGTTTGAATTTAAAATGTAATAAATATTCTATTGAATATTTTGAAACTAATTTGATTAGGAGCTGTCGCTGCCACTAGCTCATAGTCATATTAGTTAAATATTCAACAGCTTACCTGTATAGTTACATTGAAAATGAGATTCTGGGAATTCGAAGTGTGTTCAAAGTGTTGATATCGACAAAAGCCATGTATTATTCTTCAGTTGGTAATGTTCACTCGCCTTCGGCAACTAAGTTTCTAGCCGCGTGTAGCAGCGTAATAAACAGTCATGTCGGTCGGTCGGTCGGTCGGTCGGTCGGTCGGTCGGTCGGTTGGTTGATCACAAATGCGTATTCCCGGTTGTAGCTTTTGTTAGGCCTACACGGTAATTTGACTTTGTGTGGGTTTCCCTTGGGCTCCTGAAGATGTGTGGTACAGTTAGGGTATAAAGGTCCACGGTCAAGGCCACGGCGACCAGATTAAAAACATATTATTTTGCCAACTATTCAGAATACTACCTCTAGTTCTATTGGAGAGATCTTGACGAGACTTGGATTGAACGTTGTCTGTGGGGTGGCGAATATTTGTGATATATTTGGGGTCAAAGGGTCAAATATCAATTTGACAATTAAAATTTATTTCTTCGTTAGTTAGTTTTGTTCGTCGTCAGCCAGTCACAAAAATTTGTTCCAGGCTGTCGTTTCAACAGTTTTTCGTACATTGCAAATACGCGTGGCGTATGTATTCATTTTATGTTTAAGGTATGCACCATAAGAAAGGTTTGTCAGTATGACCTCAGTGTGACCGGCTTTTCGCGCTTCACCCGCAGCTACCGATATTCTATCGAACTTGTTTACCTATGTAACCGTAGGTGGGGTGATAGGTGTGTGATTTACAAATGTATCAATAACTTTAATACATGACAGTATAAATGTAACTAGCTTAATCGGTACAGAGATGACAGGTTTCTTCCAAACGCAGAACAAATATTCAGTAACGTATTATCTTCTAACATATCATTCAAGGCACCTGTTTCACAAAGGGGTTGCACTGTGTAGGTGACCGTTACATATTTCATTTAGGCAAGCTTACCATACTTAATTACGTCATGAATGATGTAGATAGATAAGTTCGTCGCTAACACTTCATTGCTGACGAACTAAGTGTTGTTGTATGAATTATACGTCTTTGCTATTTAATAAACAACACCCAATCGAAATAGTTCCAAAATATTCAACAGCTTACCTGTAGAATTTTCTGGAAATTGATAGTCAGCGAGTTCACGGATCAATCGATCACAACTTGGGCGAAGCGTGGGTGGAGCTTAACTATAGATGGGTGTGCCCAAGTTGAAACTGGCTTCCTCCATTAGATAGGACTGATGGACCAGGTAGATAGGACACTTTGTGCCTATCCTTGTATCTGCCATACAGCCGGCTGAGAGACAGCCTCTGGTTAAGCAGGTTACTGGCCAGGTACGGGATCAGTACCTGGCCTTATTGGTCCAGTACGTCTCAAGTAAGCCAACGTAAGATAAGTAAGACCCGAACTACTGCATAGGCATCCAGATGTGTACGAGCTAACTGAATTAATACTTGCATGAATATTAAAACATTTTGATTTCACAAGTCAGCTTCAGCTGTACGGAACAAAAAGAGAGTGACAATATGAAAAGTCAGTTATTAATTGGGCAGTAATTAAGACATTGTTCAATCTATTCATTCATGCATGCTTGTCTTGATAATGAAGGTGCAATAAAATTGTGATCTTTATTGGTTTCTGCAAACTGCTACGTGTAGTGCTAGATAATATTAATTAAATTTCCTTGACAATGTCGTTTGTAAGCATGTGGTTCAGAAATCCTTTTCCATGTTGCCCACATAAAGATAATCGAATCCAGAAAAAAACGTATTTTATTTCACGATGAAGTGCTTCGTGGTGGTAACCCTAGGAGATAAACCATCCTTAGCCAGAGGAGTAGGATGAGAAGTTAGCTAGGTGTCACTAGCTATACTCATAAAACAGGACATGGTAGAAGGACAGGTAGCTTAACATTTAACTGGAGAATGCATGTGTCGTGTCAATTGACCAAGTATAGCATTATTTTAGAATTCGATTTAATTAAGTGATGCGTTTTAGTTAAACACGAAATATCGATTGTGTATAGGTTAACTGAAAGACATTTTTCAATTCCTCTCAGTATTTAGTGCAATGTCAGCGATTAACTGCTAATCTCTATGTTATTGCACATTTATTTATTGATATGCATCGGGCTGGATGACATATTTACATTAAATAAAGCTCAGTCGTTTGATAAATTATACACATAGCCCCATTTTACCTGACAAATTTTGTTGCATTTACAAACACTACTTATTACAATGAATGAGAAATTGAAAGCAAAATTACGTATAGTATTGGACATACTGAATCGTATCAAACACATTGCATACATCATCCTAGACATACATACATATGTACTCATTCTCGTATTTGTCACCATTTGTAGCTAAATTGTCAAATTGCGTTATTGAGTTCTCCTTTGGATGATGATGACCAAGGTACATTCCAAAGCAGTGTCGTTGAAATGCGTTGCTGTTTGCACAGCAGATATCTCTTATTATCCAAATTGGGGTTACACTGTATTTGTGTCGTGCATGAAACAAGAAAATAATTTAACCGAAGCTTATTTTTATTTATGTATTTTTAGATAAGTGTATATCAGTTAATTCGGACAAGTGTGTTGCATTTCAAATGCATCTTCTCAGTAGTCACTGAAACATGACAGGATAAGCTAGACATAATTACCAAATTGTGAGACACATTTTATGGGGGCCAGATATTCCCTATTACCATGAATTTCGGTGCTGCTTATGTTGGGCATGTATTTTAAAGAGTGAAGTGCAGTGGTTGAAGAAGTACAGGAAATGTTCTGCCGTCCATAACCACAATTACACACTGTCATGTTTGAAGTTGTTTAAATCACGTGAATTTAGCTGGTTGTGACAGGACTACAGTGGAGATATGATAAGGCGAACTGTTATTCTAGATTTCTTGATGTATTCCAATTGAGACCTAGGCACTGCCTGTGTCAATTTGACATAATAATACAGTTAATATCGTCATACTCAGAAAGCTTTTCTTCCTTTCTTTTCCTGCGACCTTTTTGTAAGCTGCTCCCCCGTTTCGTTTCCAGACACTCTTGCAGTGAGCTGGTACTCACAATATTTATATTCTGGTTTGCAAGCTTATTGTCACAAGAGCTTTTACCAAGGGGACAAATTTATCATTCTTGGCTCAAAGTCATAGATATTGCAAGACCGGCTTATAATCTTTAAGAAGAACTATACCTGATAATGCAGGTTATGGGGCTTGTGTTGGATTAATGTTGTGCTAATTCGGACCGGAGTCCATCCAGTACCGGCCCAGTAGCCTGCGTTTCCAAGATGTGTGTTCGCACTAGAACTTTGTTTTTCAAGATGCTACCATCATGGATAAGTGCAATTATTGAACCAATATGAGAATTCTCAATCCAGTGTGATCAAATAAACAAATGTACAGGCTACCTCAAGAGCCCACTCTCCTATAAAGGAGAGCGAGGTGAGAGACAGAATGTCTGAGAATGGAATAGCGAGGAAAGAGCAGGTGAAAGATGGTGTCGGGTTGGTTGGTGGTGGAATGATGGAATATCGATTGAGTAATGGATTGAAGGATGTGGAAGAGAGTGTGGGGGAGAGCTAGAGCATGCAGAAGTAATATGGAGAGAAAAAGAGAGAGCAAGAGAGGGAGAGAGAGAGAGAGAGAGAGAGGGAGAGGGAGAGAGAGAGAGAGAGAGAGAGAGAGAGGTGGGTGGGGCAGAGGGAGAGGCGGTGATGGTGGTGGTGGTGGTGAGAGATAAATGTGCACGAGTATGTAAAGAGTACATGGTGAATGAATAATACTGGATTTGAAAACAATGCAGGACAGAAATTAATAAGGGGTATTCATATTGTGACGTCTGTAAACCTTTTACTCGAATGTTTGTTGTGTGTGTGTAATATCTGGTTTTCCGATCAGCTTCGGTGGTGCGATTCCAGACAGGTTAATATACCGTGATATGGCTGTCAATCTGGCAATTCACAGATCTAGCTGGCTATCTTGTCAATCCTTTTTTCTTCCCGTAGCCCTTGAAGACTCCCAAACCAGAAGAGACAAATTCTTTCTGATGTAAGGACTATTCTATTGAATCCTTTGAAACTCATTTGCCTGAATAGTGTTGAAGCTTGTCGCAGCAGCATGTTCCAGTCAAATTTGTTTCAAAATATGTAACAATCTTTCTGTATGGTCTTGAAATTGAAACACTTGGATTTCAAGGATTAAAGGGTTGATATACGCATGTACTTATTGCGAGAGAAATCTATTTTTACTAATCATAAGGCGCTCCAGATGGCTTCGTTGATTTAATAAGATACACACCTTTATAGAGTGACAGAGCAATTTCAGTGATAAAGGATAATAGGAAATTTGTAGAAACGCGTATAAGAACAGATTAACTGAGATTTTTGTGAATATTTCGAGATCAAATTGACTGGAGATTGATGTTGTCTGTGATACGAGATACGAGCACATGTGTCGGGGTAGATTAGATATATTACACATAAATTATAGATAGAAGAACACATTATTTTTGCAACTTCTTTAAGCGGGTATAAATCCGTTGAGCAGCCAGTGTAATTGAAATCCCCGTCAAGTGTACGAATTCTATATTTTTGATGGATTTACGATTTAGTTAAAAAACTCTTTTTTACATTAATTTGACTGTACGCCCCTGCTGCCATAGGCGGGAACAGCACACGGTCAAATTTGTTTCAATATATTCAACAGTCTTTCCTGTAGGGTTACATTGAAATTAGGGTTCTGGTAACTCAGTGTTCAAAGCATATACATTGATTCCAACACAAGTACAAACTGTGTTGGGCATTTCCAGAAATGAATCCCTCTATTAATTGTTTCATGTTAATGTTAATATCGGGATAATGTCTAGGACAATATCATTCAATGCTAGTGAAGATATTTAATAATAGAACGAAAAGAAAACAACTCTTTGTATCATTTCACTGTGTGGCCAGAATTACTTGCTTCATGATGGCTCTGAAGTATTTGTGAGGACAAGCATCGGGTTTGTTCAAAAGCGTATTGGGAGTTGCCCAGATGCCATAGTTGTATATCATTGTGAGATGTGCACGGCATCGTATAACGCGCATCTTATCATTCATAGGAATGGACCTTTCCAGTTTTAGCTATGCCCCGCCCATCTCTAGCTAAGATTTCTGCAACAGAGTCCAGTCAAATTAGTTTCAAAATATGCAACAGCGTGTTTATTAAATAGCAAATACATACAATCCGTACCACGTGTCAGAGTTTTAACATTTAAGACAGACTAAATCGTCTCAATCATGCTGTAATTGATTATGATGTCATCCTACACGTCACGTAGTTGATTATGATGTCATATGATGGATGGATAAACTTAAAAGGTCCAGTGAAAGCCGAATCCACAGCTTCCAGGACGGACGTCACAGAACGCTTTTCAATACTGGTGTAATTGCAGATGGGAGTGCTGATGAAACTATGGAATGTCTTAACTCTTTCACTCCAGAAGATGGTGTGCCTGAAGTCGAAGAACACGTGCTTCCTATTGAGGACCGATTTGCTGAAAGTTGCTTGTCTCGTTGGCAATACCAGCTAACATTAATAAATAAACAATAATTAGTTATAGTTGGCGATTGATCTTAATGGCCGAGAGACTGATACACTGTTCACAAATATCTGGTTTATGAACATATTTGTGTAGCTCTGAGAGTTGATAATACCTAGCCCAATCAATATACAACTGCTATAGTTCTTCCTCAGGCAAGACAAATCGACGACTATGTAACCTTTTAACTTATGAATTGGTGGCCACGCGTAGCTTTGGCGCCATGACGGGTACAGGCAACCTAAACGCGAGTCTAACCTCAAATGTAATTTCCGTAATTGATGACATCCTTCATGACTTCAGACGCAATTTATGTAACACATCCAGCAAAATTCTTACAGACATTTACATCGAAATTGATGTCGGACGTTGTTGTGCTAATGGCACGACAATGTGGTTGAGTAATTGAATTTCCGATTACATACACGATATATATGTTCACAGCAGTCCAATTGACGCCATTGAATTGACATAGATTCATTGCAATTAGATGTAGGGCTACTGCTGGTATACTGCGGTCATATTAGGTGACATGGTCATTGTCGCTTATTTTTATTAAACCTGCCATGACGAAGCCGGCGAAAACGACATCGGCAGTGGTTTTGAGGAATGTGCATTTGCATGCCATGAGATGACCATTTTCAAAATTTTACTACTGCATTGGCTACACTAGGCCTGCACATGGACAGGCAATGTTGTTGTTTTGTCCATAGTTGGTACTACACGCGACATTACCGTGGACACTAGCGTGAAACTAAAGAAACGTGAAATAACAGTATTATGTTGATTTGGTGCGTACTTTCATTGTTGCCACCTACTTGATGCTGCAATGATGAATTTAAGGTAACGGCTAGAAGAGGTGCACTTTATTGGAGAGCTAATTGGATGAGGGATCCAATAAGACGTCTCAGGAAAAGAAGGAGGTCAGAGTTCGTGCTGTAGAAAACATTTTTCCAGATTAGATAACGGATTAATTGGTTAATAACTAGATCCTGGCTGAGTACTCTGGTTACCGAATTGGATGATTTGTTCACATTTATTGGTAAATGATTCCAGCCTTGGGTATCTAACTCATGGGTTAAACAACTGCTTCTAATCAATGAGTGGTGATATCACGTGTATGTGAAGATATACTAGTCATCTGTATTGAATATTATTGACTTCATATCGAGTCTGGTGCAGATGATAAGCACAGACTTATTTAGCAAATGTTAGGGTACGAGGGGCATCGTAGACTCATGGTACCGGATTGGCGATTTCAAGAGAGACGCACCAATCATATGTTATATGCAGTATGCAATATGATATATGTGTTGTTGATAAACGGTTGAAACGAATCTACATATCAAATCTATGTGGTGGGTGCTCGGCCTGTGAGAATAAACAAGGTCCGACTGACCAATACCTATAAGCCATGAAAAGCTAGACTCTCAATTTCAAGACAACACTACGGAAAATCTGTTTAATGTTTTGAACCTATTTTCTAAGCAGAAAATAGTTAAACGTCAAATTGGTTTCAAAATATTCAATGGTATATTCATCAGTAACCTTCTGATGTCCGGCGCTAGCTATTGGTCAGTATCCAACGAAATCGTGGATAGTAATTGCTGTAAGAAGATTTCTATGTAATCTATTAATGCATTACTGCTACGTGAAAAATATTAGTAAGAACATAAGACTATTATCCTTGTATATTTTGTAAATGTTGTTACTGACAGCTGTTTCTCTGACAGCAACAGTTTGCAAGAACAGAATTCATAAAACAGTTAGCAAACTCGCTGCGGACACGTGAGCAGCTTAACGATACTGATCGGCGCTATTTGTAAGGAGAAAGAATCAATCAATGTTATATCGATTAGTGGAGCTAAGGCGACCAGATCATGATTACTGACACGTTTGTGAAAATATATCTGTCACGCGTCGTTCATTCCGCTGTTTAGATAGTTAACTACTTGAACCCGACGACCGAATCTCAATACATATTGCCAATTTAATACATATTTTGTTGAATATTTTAAAACTACCTTGACATGAATCCATTGCTGCCGTAGGCAGCTACGGGTTCCTATCAAATTAGTCTTAATTCACAGATTAGCTATCTATATATGGATACCTTTAGATTGAAATTCGGGCATTCGGATATCAAAGGGTTAAGAATCAAGAAAGTGTCAAGATCACTAATTTGAGAAATACCGCCAGCATCTATAATCCAAGACAACATTCACGACCACCGCCGCCAGTAGCAGTCATTGCGTGACTAATTCCTGGAATTCTTTCTGTTATTAAAGGCACAAACCAGTATGAAAGTACCTACATGTTGTGTAATCTGAAATTCAATTATTCAACGACGCCTTGGGGATGATTTCGCGAAAATTTGGTCTAATGGCGCGAAGATTTAGCAGGAATTCTTGCAGACGCTCTGATTAAAATCACACAGGGCAACAGAAATTAGGGATTTTACTATAAAAATTCGAAGCCTTCCAGGTATTTTTGGTGTCACACCATGCTCTGCGATATATGTACACTAACATGCGGACGGAGATACTATGACGTCAAACCATTGTCAATAATGTGGACAACAGCTTGGCTGAAAGTCGATGCCGCCAATTAATTTGAAACCATGGCAGCGAATCAGTGTCATGTTTATTTGCTAAAAATAGCAAAGGAAACATGTTCTTATTAATTAAAAAATATTATTTGATTAGGGGTTTGAGTTCCAATCTGGCCCCGATTTAGTAAGAATGAATCTTGTTAAATTGTATATAAACGAATATGGATTCTAAAGTCATGAAAATGTTAACTCTAAGCTGTGTCAGTATAGCGAGTATGAGAAACCTGGAATTATGAATCACAAATTACGCATTTGCACTATAGCTACAGACTATCTAGTGTGTGCTTAGAATGCCTTCATCATATCCTTTTAACCCTCAAAATCCAGTATCTCAATTCTAGTCACATATACAGGAAGTCTGTTGGCTATGTTGAAATTAATTTGGGTAGGATCTGTTGCTGCCATTGAAACAGTTCTAAGTCAAATTAGGCTTAAAATAGTCAACTGAATATTCCTCATATCATTGGTGTTTTGATACAGTCTTTTCTTGAAGGACAGAAGAAACTTCTGGTCGTATCAAATTATCTTCCACATATTTGGCATGTATTTTACTGTATGATCGACAGTAATTGCATTTATTATCACTGGATATAGAGAGGAACGTTTGTTATGGGTCGATTAAAATTGCATAACAGTGGCTGACGATGTAAAGTACGTTATGCATTGATAAATCGCTATTGCACTGTTATATCAAGTCTGAAGACAAGACAAATATACGAACACGCGGCTATTGTATGAAATGCTTTACAGCGTTTGTGCTGTATACTTCATTTGTGGTAAACGATGGAAATAGAAATTCCTGTCGATGGCACTTATTCATATTGACATTGCAATTACATGGCAGAAACGTGTAGCATTACCTCGTCTGTAATGGTATTTCTTTGTTACTTCAGAGACAATGGACGTCAAGAATTTTTTTTCGCGGTATGTAGTAAATGCGAGTGCAATAAATGGCTGGAATATGTATGCTGTCTGGCGTTTATAAGAGATGATGCTACAGGCTATTGCATCTCCTGCTGTCTGTCTGTTTTTTGTCTGCAAGTTCGTGAGTGTTTCTCGGGAATAATACTATTCGAACCAAATTTTAGCACAAGAAGGTTGGCTTCCTTAGATTTAAGATTTGCTATCTTTGGTAACTTATCGACATGGAACGTACCCGCCACTATGACCTATTTCTACATCTACATACCGGTCGATGGGCCATCATTTATGCCATCTCATGTTTACTATGTGATATAATCCCGATCAGATCATATAAGCGTACACGTTATCCTGAGAAAGTAGCTATTGAACAATATCATCGACATCCGGTTAAATTGCTTTCGGTATGATCATCAGAATCTTAGCCGTAGCGAGACAATCGATATAACCTTGTCAATCGTAACAGAGTGCTGAACATGCATACAAACTATGAACCTGACTCGGCGGACTATGAAATGGTTAAACTGTCTGATTACTCCATTTCTCAAGACTACATTTTCTATATGGTTTAACTCTGTATATGCTGATTGTTTAAAAAAACCATTTGACTGAAATGCCAAGCCACCAACAACTTTCAGTCAAATTGTTTTCAAAATATTCACCATACCCAGAGCTATTCCTTATTAAAATCATTGTCTGGTCCCTTGCAGGAGTCAGATAGTTAACAGACCTTTGTTGTATAAAACCGCAACACAGAATAATGGGTAATGGGGATTTGACCGCCTGACGTTGGACATTATGGTTGTTGAAAATGCAATCATCATATGGCCGAAATATGTCGCATTTCCGTTTCTCTAGCAGTACTTTGGCGCGTCAGATACAATGGAGGTCAATAGGCTGTGTTCAAAGTTCTAGGAAACGTAAGGGAAGAGAATTAGATATAGTGATCGCAGACGAGAAGAGTTGGGCAGCACATAAAACTAGTTAAGCAAGATATATAATTCTGTTTTATATTCAAATCGTATAACTATCCACAATCGGGCAATAACAACTCTTACTATCCTAATGCCTCCTACCCCAACTAAATAAAATAGTTAACAACATATTCAGGTTAAAGTTAGTCCTAGGAAGTGCTTGCTATTGAATAACAATGGAATCCATTTCGCGTATCTTCGATATAATGGTTAGACATTGACTGTAGCGACACAGTCCAGTCGATATCTTGCCATCAGACTGCAAAACAAACAGCAGATACAGATGCACATTCAATATCTTTATAACGTCATAGAATGTATTAAGAGACATCTTTCGTGCATGCCTCTTTTAACCTGAAAAGGAATGGAAATTGGAGTTCCTGATGTTGCTACTTGTAGATGTTGCCACGATGATGATGAACCTCTCTATTGTGGATATTCCTTGATGTCACAGGTAGATTGATGATGTCAATGGAATATTTTAAGATGAAGTCAAGCTGGCTAAGATTAATACAGACCTCCTGGAATAATTTGGACAACGATGATGCAATGTCAGGTGGAATGCAGTGGCGCGAGGGGCTTATGGCTCCCGGTAAACAGCATCTAGTAGTGTATCTCTTGTATTGCTTTAACACAATGAACGAGCTGCTTGTCCGATCAATCGTTTCTAATAACAGCAACATATCGTTCATTAGATGACATCCTATACTAGCGACCGATTTTTTCGATTATTTCATTTTACACTCGATTATATAATCGGCAGGAAAAATAATCGCCTATTGATGAAATATCGATTAACCGAACTTGCCTAACCACAACAAAGAAAGTGGCTTTTCATGGCGATATTTACCACTGAGGAATTCAAAAGTATGCAAACAGAGTGCCAGAGTACGCATGCACTTGCTATGAATGGCGTTGTTGCTATAATCTGGTGCTGGCGTACACATTTATTTCAATGCAAGCCCTAGCTATTATGCAACAAAAAAACTTGAAAGAGTTCGGAAGAACATATTTTCTGGAAACTATTCAGTGATATAACAGCCTATTTGCAGATCATATGACCTGTATAGAGCCGACATTTAACATAACCGACTGAGGTCTTGGTGTGCTCGGCACACATCTCTAATTTGTCGTAAGTTTTGCAACACTTTCAAGACAGGTCTATTGACGGAGAAGAAGACAAGAAAGATCTATACCCAAATGCGATCCTAAGAATACATAATGAAGCGTTACTTATCCTTGTTATCCGAGTTAGTGGGTTTTAATTTGAGTCAAACTGATCGTGTAACCGATAGCGCGTCGCGTCCGTGGCGTTGTTTTTCACGATATCTCAGTTGCATAACACAGCACGCATGGTATATCTGTAACCCTGAATACAGTCACAACTGTCGATGGCTGACAGTCCCAGACTGATTATATAAATAAGTTAACATGGTTCCAAAACAAGAACAGAAACATGTTAGTAAGGACATTTGTAAACACGGTTTAATAAATATTCTATTGAAAATTTTGGACTTAATTTGATTAGACGCCATTGCGGCCTGAGCAGTCAAGCTAAGTTCAAAATACGCAACAGTACTTTTTATTTGGAAACATTCTAATCTATTTCTCTTCTCTTACATAAAAAGTATCCATCTCACGGACAAATACATTATAACAAACTTATTTACAGACACAGAAAAACGATATTTTGCCTCAATTCCATATAGAAGAATTTTAGCATAGAGAATTTACACAGACAGAAACAGAAACCTTTTTCCCCCATCCTTAAAGGAGTGTTTATGACATAAATAATTTAAATAGACGAAGGACACATACATGTTTTTCCTTTTTCCTTTTTATTTTCATAGACATATTATAATAACAGGAAGCGATACACACCAGGTCTGGGTAGAACCTAAATCGATGCCAAGAGAGTACATGTGGGGACCGGAAGAAGGGAAATGGACTCGTACTTCCATATATGAACAAAACAAAACCGTGAATCAAGGTATATACATTAGGAAACTTAGCAACTTGAGAAAAGAGCCAAGTCAAAAGAGATAACCAGTATAGGGGAAAGAAAAGAAAGAGGGTTGCTGAAGTCCATAACTAGGAACCAAAAACCACATATTTAATTATATGTCATAGGAACTAGGTATACAGGTGACATCATAGGCGCAAAAAGCATGCATCCTATAACACTAAGGGTAACGAGAGGTCCCATAATGACTCACTCGATTAAGAGGAAAATAGAAGGGTAAGGGAGGGGTAGAGTCAAAATACATAATTATTTCAAATAGTACATGCATTTCTGATCTAATCTATTTCTGCGCTGTACTGTACCAAGCGCTTTAAACACGGAGCATGTCACGACTGTATTAAAGACTACTTATGTAGGTTAGGGGTAATTTCACGAAGATTGTGGCAGCGATAGAATGAGAACAAACAGGATTAGAAACATTAATTTCGTCAGATAACAATCTTGACGATGCCTGATATGCCTATATAGCCAATGGCCTGGAAGGGCACACCTTCCGCCACCACTAATTTAGTAAACTATATTTACCTTAAAGCTTTTGATGCCCTTTTTCAGATTGTGTAAGTTGCTTTAATTGCGGTTATCAGCATGCTTAGGCGTCGCAATAGGAGTGTATGGACAAGATAGATACTGCTGAATAATAAGAAACAGTAGTTCATCTGTTGCTTGCTCTGCCCACTCGAACTCCACCTTTTAAATCCCATAAAACTGTGAATGCATATATTGCCTTCATCATTCCTAGTATAACCTAACAGACTTTCTGACATACTAAATCGCTGCAATCCTATCAGTCCACACCTGTTATGAAACCAGACACCATGCAACAAAGGAATCGCGATGATATATTCAAAATTAGTATTTTGTGATTCTGTCTATTTGGCTATTAGGCTATAATAGAGTGATCTATTTCTAGCTATGTCCCACCCATTTCTAGCTACCCCCATCCATTTCTAGCTATTCCACACACATTTCTAGATATGGCCCAACCATTTCTGCCCATGCCACACCCATTTCTCGCTATGCCACACCCATTTCAAGCTATGCCCCACCCATTTCTAGCCATGCCACACCCATTTCTAGCTATGCCACACCCATTTCTAGCTATGCCACACCCATTTCTAGCTATGCCACACCGATTTCTAGCTATGCCACACCCATTTCTAGCTATGCCACACACATTTCTAGACATGGCCCACCCATTTTTAGCTATGGCCCACCCATTGCTAGCTATGCCACACACATTTCTAGCTATGGCCCACCCATTTCTAGCTAATCCACACACACGCGCACGCACGCACGTACGCACGCACGCACGTACGCACGCACGCACGCACGCACGCACGCACGCACGCACGCACGCACGCACGCACACACATACACACACCCACACATACATATATATATATATATATACATATATATATATATATATATATTCCCCACCCACCTTTACGTGTGTTGGAATCAAGTTATAAATTTTGAATGCTGAATTACAAGAATCCCAAATTTAAGGTAACTATACAGGTAAGCTGTTGAATATTTAGAAACTAATTTGACTGCGGAATATTGCTGCCTATGGCAGCAACAGACCCCAGTCAAATTAGTTTCAACATGTTCAACCGAATGTTTATAAAACTGCAAATCCTTCAAAGATATACAATTCGTGCACTTTACGGACTTCTTGAGCTTTATGATGGAATTATAATACGCTACGTCATAGTAATTGTAGTACATGTGAGGAAATATATTATGACGTCAGATCCTTGAGCGACAGATCAGATCCATATATTACCTACAGTACTTTCTCTCAGTGAAATATGTGGACATCATTGCTTCCTTCACTCAAGTGACGTCACGTATCTTCAGGTAACGGCACGGTATTTCATAATGAGAGCCATGAAGTCACATGAAGACATGTATATGAATATAGCCATGATGATCATTGATATTAGAATGAGTCAACTGTACAGTACAGCTCATAAATAAGCTTACCAGTTTCCAATAATTAAAATAATAATTCCAATAATAAATTATTTTGGAAATAGAAACATTTTAGTTAGTAACAAATGTTCGGTTGAATAATTAGAATATAATTGGGTTGGGAGGAATTGCTGCCTTAGGCATATACTGTCGATAGCTATTGATGGCACTTTGTCTGAAATGGTGATTGTAGTCATCCCTAGAACCAGCAAAGCATCTCAGTCCAGGAATACATGTTTATAATGGCACATAAACTACAATCATCCAACCACTCACAAGCGAATGGGAACTCTGGATTTCGTTGCAAATTGGATGCGTGCTTTGAGGTTATTAGAGAAATATTGACGAGGCGCACATGCCAAATCGCCCGTGCAACTCCCAGGCGATTTGCATAAGGACGACATCCGGCACAGATCGCAAAATTACCGCAATTTAGCACTGCATATTGGATGCTACATTTTGACATTTGAATCTTGCATACAGGCACAACATGAGTCAGAGATGTGTTGTGTTGATTGCTGGGAAACTAATGCCATTTTGAGTCTTCGTTCAGTTCGTTGCGTAATCCAACAACGGCTTCCAGTTACAGTAATGCCAAATATCAAGTCCATATCTACGGTAGCTGAAGAAAATACGAGGTACTATGCCTTCTGAATTCTAGGTGTTAATAGCTGTTGATGAGTCAGTGGCCTTTATGTTTAGAATTACCCATTTTCATGCCGATGCGATGAAAATCCAAGCGGTAATTAATTAAAAGAATGCGAATCTTGTAGAATATAAAACAATAAAACAATTTGACTGGCAAAGAAAATGGAAATGATTCCCCCTCAAAAATGTTTTCAAGGTAAGCAGTGTGGTTTTAAAAATAGAATGTTGAAAATTTTCGTCCCGGATATATAGAACTACATGAGTTAATAATGTAGCTCTGCTTTCCAATAAAATTCTATTTACGCAACTATGATGGCCTAGCTGACAGGGCGGGCTTTCAAACTAGTTGTCCAATTGAGAGGAAATGGATGGATCCGATCTGTCACTCAAGTATATAACGTCATAATCTACACGTCACGTGTACGCTGACGTCTCAATCATAATGCATGATGAAGGGCGTATCTAGTTCCGTCATGAAATTTAAAAGTTCGCCAAGTGTACGAATTGTATGTCTTCCAAGGAGCTCCTAATTAGTAAACATTCTGTTGAATATTTTGAAACTAATTTGACTGATGCTTTGTTGCTGCCATTATATTTATTCACACTGATGTTACCATCCTGGAACCACTGTCACACAGGCGGGTCACTGTGTTGAACGTTGTACACATTCTCCTTACATACTCCGGCACACAGTCTGCATACTTTAGCCTATTTGACTGACGAAATATGTACATAACTTCTCCAGTGAAGCCAGGGCTAAGTTCAAGAGTCCCTGTCTAGTAGCTCGCCAGAACAGTGGAAATGTCAGCACCATCTCGATGTACATTCGATAGAACTGAAACACAGGGTATTTGCTATTGTTATTATCAAAGTGCGTCATCTTGCGTTAGCCTCTCTTTCTCTGCCAGCTATCTAACATCTCTGCATCAATTATATTCAGACCTTCACCGTTCATATGTTTGCCTGTCTAGACTATTTGGAATACATTGTAGATTATTATGAATGTCAGAATCTGAATCAAGATATGCATCTAAATCAATGTCATGAAGACCTGGTAGTGTGGTTACATGATCTTGAACAGCTATATTATATGCCTTTCTTCAATTATTTGATGTACTGTAACCGTGGTGTACAATCCTGCTTCAATCCATGACTCATCAATAACACTACTGTTAATACAGGATCCAATTCCTCGAATTCTGCGGAAAACTGTATAGAATTTGCATATGCGCAGAATATATTTGTTCATACCGATCCTGATTTAATGTTATCACAGTTTTCCTTTCTGAACCAAACACCTGAGCACTCGTTCTCGCCTATTCAATCATTGTAACTAATGTTGCATACTCATGCCATGTCTATTACTAACTGATGGATACTCTTTTTCACCTCAGACTGCACGTTCCTTGACATATTTTAGATATTTCCTGAAAGAATCTGATCTGTATGTGGAATTGACATTAATTGTTCTTTTGTCACATGCTGACAATTTACACACAAATTGTAGTTGGTCCTAGCACACAGGCGTTTTCTTGGAATTTGGTCGTCAACGGAATTTGACATGGTTGTTGTAGCTGGTATCTGTTCATTGGACATGTTAAATTGGGGTTGCCACTTTAAATTAGTATGTATGTTACTTTGTGTTAAACTCAAATTTCACCAGACAACAAATTCAATGGATATTTATATATTTTCACCCTATGTTTCAAAACATTGAAAATCTAACAATAACCATAACTTTGGTCCTTGGAGGCGCGAGAATTGCACATTTATAGCCCTACTAGATATTGCAGAGATGAACACGTCTGGCAAATTTGGTTTTATTCCATCAACAAATGGCAAAACGTGGCACAACTGTTGGCAAATAGATGGCAGCCGGACTGGCGACAGACACACCGTCATTATATAACACGCCCACGTGAGTTGTCAATGCTATATTTTAATATTATTTATCAATATCTGCAAAATACAATAGCAATTGTAATCAAAATACAGATTCAAATGGTTTTGTTACTATTTCTTAGAACTATCTCGACATTTCACGCCGCGACCGTTGTTTGACCTTTGCGTGTCCTTGAAAATGAAAACTAAAATTAACACCAAAACTCTTAGAATACTAGACGTCCCAAAGAGCATAATGTTTATGCTCATAATTCCATGTTGTGAACATTTAACACCAGGTGCATGCTGAATGGCATACGCCCTCGCACTACAAACAGAAATACTGTAATGTATGTTTATAATGGTCATATCAGGAGCACTAAACCATATACTACAAGGCGGTTGCATTGCACACGCATCACACACACACATTGCACACATATCGCACCCACACACATTATACACACATTGCACACACCTTTCGGTCACTATGTGGTAATTCACATATCACAAGAATATGATCTTTGTATACAGTTTTCACGATTTGTACATTGCTATGCTTGTATTATATTATTATTCATAGACAATACTTGAAAATCAAAGTTTGTGTTGATTCACTTCCAACGTATCGATCAGTTGAAACTCTGGAATTTGTTTTTACACACGATAACACATCGACTCGTTTCGTGTGTTTATACTGCTCTCCTCCTTCAAAACAAAATAAATTGACGATTGCTATGTTCCACGAAGATATCGCTAGTTTACTAGATCAAATTTGTATTCATAGCGGTAGACTAATCCTTCTTGGTGATATAAATATTCATTTCGATAACAAATACCTCAGCGATACTAAAAAGATGCTAACCACTCTGTCAAATCATAACCTTTACCAACTGGTAAATGAACCAACACATCGACTGGGTCACGCCCTTGATTGGGTAATTTGTCGTGACTCTGAGGATTGTGTTCAAAGTGTGACAGTAACTGACCTGCAAATGTCAGATCACTACTTAATAACATTACGTCTCAATGCACACGTGCCCTCGCCTCCTAAGGTATCAGTGCTCTGTGGGAATATCAAGAAAATCGGCACTAGTGCTTTCCGTGATGATCTTGAGAAATCAAATGTAAAGCAACACTAACTGCGATGACCTAGGAAAACTTTTTAATTCCGAGTTATTAGAAATTCTAGATAAACATGCTCCAGAACGCCTAAAAACAATCTCACAGAGGCAGGTATCGACGTGGCTCTTCACGCCAGAGGTAGCTAAAGCCAAAGCAGGTAGGAGAATAGCCGAGCGCAGATGGAGAAAGACTCGTCTAGAGATACACCCACAAATCTATTGCGCTGCTAGAAACTGCGTTTCTAGTACTATCGCCAGAGCTAAATGTGTATCCCTCAATGATAAAATAATGGCGGCGATGGTCTCGGGTCGAAGCTGGGGCGCTAGCAGCCCCTCTACGGGTGGCATGCCGGGTTCAGCGTTTCTCTTGGGTCCCGTTGCCATTCTGTGTTTACTTATAATGAAGGCCAATAATAATTCTGTGAAGACGGGGTTGCTCGGGGCAGACGACCTCGGTGGTGATCTTTACTGCGGAACCCTCGCGATACTCGCGATGCTGGGTGATCTGGGTGCTGTCGGATAACCTGGCTGCGTCTAGGAATACCTGTACGCGGTCAGCGACTTTCTGATCATGTAAACAGTAACAATCTCTACGAACCTTTCCAATCTGCCTACCGACATGGTCACAGCACGGAGACTGCCCTGCTTAGAGTCTTAAATGTTCTCCGCTGTTCCGTTGATAACGGCAATGTAGCATTATTGCTACTTCTCGATCTTAGTGCAGCCTTTGACACTATTGACCACCAGAATCTCTTGTCACGGCTTCAAAACGAATTCGGAATAAAAGGAAGTGCGTCAAACTGGTTTCAGTCTTACCTAGCAGATAGATACCAAACGGTCTATGTAAATGGTAACTACTCCGATTCGGTTGAACTTAAGTGTGGCGTGCCTCAGGGCTCAGTACTGAGCCCTGTGCTATTTACTCTGTCCACTAAACCGCTTGGCTCAATCATCGACCGTCATGGTCTTCTCCACCACTTCTACGCGGACGACACACAAGTGATAAATAGCTTCCTACCATCCGCAGGTGATGCGGGTGTAGCCGCTGAACAACTATCACACTGTTGCAGTGACATAGAAGAGTGGATGACATCAAATATGTTAAAATTGAATGACGATAAGACAGTAGCTCTCCTAATAGGTCCTGCAAATAGGCGTGTGAAGTCTCAAATAGATAGCGTAACTATCGGCTGCAGCTCAATTCAGGTTGTAGATATGGGAGTGTCTTTGTGGGAAGTCATGACCCCACTGGACGTCTTATATGTACGAGTAAGTCCCGAGTGAAATTCATGTTTGAATACCAGGTGAGCTAATAGACTATGTCACAATGTATATTTGGATGCACTGATTGGCATCGAGCAGTGTCGCAGAAACGATGCGATCAGTGGCTATATTTAGATGTTACCAGCACTGATCATCATCTATATTTAGATGCATTACCAGTAGGTGTATCTATATATTTGAATATGTATTAGCAGCACTGGATGACTGGCAGTGGTTACGTCAGCTAGTGCGCAGTTACAGTTTCGCAGAAACTGAATCGAGTATGACTCAGAGTGGTTAGCACCTGGTGGCAATAAATCAAGGGATTAGATATGACAGACGGACTTAGTTAGTTACGTAAGCGGTCTATGTTCTCACGGAAGCGTGTGACAAGATAAGCCGAATATAATCCGGCTATGATGAATGGTAACTTGTATGCCAATTAACTCTAGCATTCTACAGGTTTCGGCTAGTAGGCAATGAACAAGACATGGACATTGTAGCGTCCGGTAGGCAATAGGTGCACAATCGAGAGTTGGTATCAAAAACATATCAATAGTATAGACATGCTAATCCACCAGTAATCCTTGTTATCAAACAAGCGTCCATCATTTATGGCAGGTCGTTCGTCAGGAATGACATGTTAAGCCAGCTGGAATCCTAGAATGTAGGGAGGAGAATGACAGATCCCATCACTCCAGAACCAGCCAAACCGCAAGTGATAGGTAAAAAGCACCCTCTTTAGGAGGGAGGGTCGGAGTTTTGATTGGTCAAATTGATGTCATAGTCCAATGAGAATCTGATAAACCTCCGACGGTACGAAACCAAGATGGCGGTAGAGTAGAAACTGAGATAGTATATAAGGGGGACTTTAACTTTTATCGGGGGTTCGGTCCGCCTCGCACCTTGTGAAACGCTCTTGCTGAATGGCTTTAAGTAGGCAAGAGCTGGTTGAAGTTTAGGGAAGCTTAGGAAACATTGAATGAATTTATTTATTGCTGTAAATACGTAAACTGGTAACCGTATAAGTTGCCGACTTTGTAGGTTTTATTGTACAGTTAAAATAGCAAATAAAACTATCACCTTGTGGTATAATGCAAGGCAAAAGTTTGGCGTAGTTCGTTGTTAACTCTGGAGAACACGGAAGACCACCGTGTCGAACCAATCACTCTGAAACGCGAAGTCAGATCAGGCCCAGGTACTATTAGAAATATCGTTAGGTCTCGGTACCTACGAGGCGAGCTAGTGTCGGGCTCCATCTTCATCGATAAAACCGGTTGTCGCAGCAGCCAAACATACAAGGTTGTATCGACGAAGGAGGAGCCCCAGAATAAGGGAGTGAAGAGGATTGGGAAATCTTCAAGGTGTCTAACTCTGTCAACGATTTGGGTGTATGGCTAGACAGTGAGCTAACCATAGAAAACCATGTAAATTACCTATGTAAATTATGCTACTTGCAATTACGAAACATAAGTAGAATCAGGAAATTCCTAACCAAAGAGGCCACCATCAAACTTGTGCTAGCCACTGTAGCATCTCGTTTAGACTATTGCAACAGTTTATTGATGGGTGCCCCAAAGGTGCTCATCAATAAACTGCAGGCAATTCAAAACACTGCTGCCAGGATTATTTCCCGCAGTCCCAAATATGCCCGAACTAACAGTGCCATATATTCCTGGACGGTCACTAAGATCTGAGAACAAAAATGAAGGTTCCTCCAACCCGTATGACATCCGATGGGTCTAAAACATTTTCACACGCAGCTGCAATCGAATGGAACTTGCTTCCACTCGTAGTTAAATCCTGTCCTACATTGGCCTCGTTTAAGCGCAGACTGAAAACCATCCTTTTTAGCCAATGTCATCAAAACTGTTAACTTAAAATTTAGGTTTTTCGTCGTTTGTAAGCACATAGAGCACGCCTTTCGATATTTGATTCTACTAATGTGAACTTTCCAACATGGTTGACATACCACTTACTTATAGGTGACTGACTATCTACCCCATGAGACAGTAAACCGTCAGTCATTATTTCACACAGCCCGTGATATGAGTGGCAGACTCCATTGTTAGTAGGCACAAGGTACTAACACAAATCTAACACGATTTGATCATAAAACAGTCATGCTTTAATAGAGCAATGGCCACATTCCACAAACATATACAACTGAGACAGATGACTCACAAAGGCATGGAAAACATAATAATTTGCCTCGGATCGACCTCACATTGTAATGGCGGGACTCTGGTGCATTTAATTTTGTAGCGAACAATGGCACTGCCCTCGACTGTACTCTTGTGGGCAAGCGAGCCGATCATTGAGAGAAAGTATTTAACAGCCGTTAATGTCATTGTCATATCTGTGAGAACTGAATGTTGAGGACCAAAGTTAGACTCTGGTATACATCCTTATAGTTAGGACAGAAACATCCGATAGAGGCAGGTTGATATTGGCAACGTTAGGGAAGTTCGGCAAGTCACGAAGTCTAGCAGTCTAGCGATCCAGAAAGGAACGGTGTTATAGATATTCAAGCGGAGACGACACTGCCACCAAGTCATTCTATCATTATCAGACAAACAAACAATATGCTAATGTAGACGGTTCGATAAAATCCTGAGCGATATAGAAAATGTGCCGAACTTTAAGAAGTGTGTGGTTGGAGGGACGGGGTCTCAATGCGATAGAAAGAAGTTGATTGCAGGGACGAAGGCTAATTTAGCCATTGACAGTAAATGCTTGTTGACAGTAGAAATCGTCCAGATAGAGATTTGCAGACACCCTAGGAGAAGCCTTGGATTGCCACGAGGTATATCTCTTTGTACAGACGACGACAGATGGATCAACAAGATGGTCATTGTGGGGAACAATAGAGGTGCGTAAGCAAGGAACGTGGTTGAGGTGGGAAGGAGGCAGACCCAGTCTGATTATATAGGATGACTCAAACAGGGAGAAGTTTGCCCTTCTCAATTCAGTTCATGCCGAAGAGTGTTTATGATGCGCCTCCTTCTCCAGACATAGGAAAATATAGGCTATGGCACAAGATGGGAAGTGCTGACGATGTGCTAAGAAGATATCACTGAACAACATTCTCACAGGATGTCTATCTGCATTCCGAGAAGGAACGTGCCGCTGCGGATCTACACTTTGCTCTCAGACCTGACAAATGATTTAGACCGACCAGAAGAAAGAACAGAAGCTGTGCCATCAATTTTGTCAGTGAAGGGAGTAGGCAAGCCCCTGCAAGTAACTGACTTCGTCAAACGGAAGTGAAATTTGTGCACAGCAGCGGCACATGAAAGTGGACTTGAAAGGCAGCTGGTTTACCAGGAACACATATCAACCTAAATCCTATGGCCTGATATCATGCTATGGAGAGAAAGACTGAAGCAAGTGGTGTTGTGGAACTCACAGCGTCTTGGCCAATGAAGTTGATGTTGCTTTGAGAGGACGCATTGATTTATTTACCAGTATGCAAAGAGAGACTGCGTGGTCTGGCCCTTTCCAGTGGAGGTATGGTGCAGGGCACTGTCCCTATATAAAATGATCAGATCACTAAAGACCCACGTGATACTTAATCAAATGCTTCATATTTCAGTCATTCCCCTCGGAAGCATAAGATGCAATGGATAATCTGGGTTCTGTTGAGCAGCATATATGGCTATAAGTAACCGACAATGCTTCTGAAGAAAAAGTGTTAGTACTTTAAAACGGGTAATCGAGATATATAGCAGTATGTTTTGTCTAGTGGGAAAAAGTGATATTCTCTATGCCTACAGCCCCCACTCATCCCCCACTTGCCAACCCCACCCCTTAAAACTGTAACGCGTTCAGACGCAATAAACGATAGATTGTTTATTCTATGGAATATTCTTGAACAAAATATTTATGTATCACTTGGGTGCTATAATCAGATGCCATTATGGAAATTTTAGAGATGATATTATGCAAAACGGATGAGAGACAAGGTAGTCCGGGAGCCAATTTTCAAAAGGGGTCTAGAAGAATGGTTTCGTAGCACACCCAGTATTCAGAAGGTTTGTCTCTATATTATGCTAGACCGATGTCTTGGGTATATTCTGAGCCATGTTGTACAAGAAAATTGTGGTATCACTAACCCGTGAGAAGCCCATTTACAGTAGGTGTTGAATGTAGCTCTCAAACAATTTTCACAATGGTAAATTTTTCACAAACTTAAGCGCATGTTATATCAATACAATCTTAACCAAAATGGAAAGGAGTGATCGTATATCGCAGATTTATACATAATCAACCTCGTTTAAGACACCCGTATGTTGCTTTGTACATATTGGGGCACTTAGGTCTTCTTGTGACTAGCAATACCTTAGCTACAACAATGCCCATGTTTTCTACATTTTTCATAATAAAACTTTTAACTGACATGCAGTGCATGTCTACACAAGCTGGCAGGACATATTTATCACGTGAGCAAATGAGAGAATGTTACTCATCCGTGTCAGAGTCATCTTCGACAATTGTATGCTGAACATTGTCACACATTTCACCTCCCATACAAAGGCATGCTTCAGTGCAGAGTAGATTGTTAGCCTTGCATTGACAGAGATCTGTTCTTTTGCAGGCAGACTTTTGACATCTACATGATGTGAGTTCAATTAATCCAAATGGAGCAGGATCCTTTGACATTAGAACAGGCTTGAGTAGACCATCCACTATACTCCAGCCATGTCCATTTGGAGATGGAAGATTCTGAACAGCTTGCAATGAACGTCTCCAAACAAGAGCTTGAAAATTGGCCCTTTCGGTGTGATGCTTTAGACTATTCGATGTAGGTGGAAGATTTTCATTTCTTTGTCTCTTTTGACAAAAGAGCCAATAACGGGTTTCATCAGCTGTCTTTCCCACATCCCTGGTGGTATACAACTCACAGACAAATTTCTCACATAGAATTGCAGCATTCGCTGATAAGTCAACATGTTCGCCGAGTTGGGCTAAGCTAAGCTGATGACATTCAGATGACTTTAAGAGATTGAATGCTTTTCTCTTAGCGACTCCAAATAATGCACTAGTGCTATCACAACCTGTAAGAGAATGAAACCCAGGCAAAGACAGTCAGATAGCTGGGCCCAGTACTTGAGCAACTGTATGTATTGGTATATATCGCAATTTGTCCTTTGTGCCCGTACGGAACCATAGTTCAGAACAGTGAAGCGAACGATACGTATATATACTAAGTACTGCCACGTCTGTATCAGGAGACTGCATAACAACACGCATGTGGTCTTTTGAAGCATGTAGCGCGTGCAACATCATACGCGTATCTGCTTCCTCGTGATCTGATCGAAGTTCTTCCAAATACGACGAATTGTTCGCTGAAATGACAACAACATCCATTCCATCGTTAAAGCCACCAGCAAGAATGACGCAATTGTCGGCAGATAGCATATTTGGACCAGTATCACGCCACCGCTTGCTGAGAAATGCAACCAGGTTACTTTTGTTGCTTGGATTGCTGATGTACTTGGCCCATTGCTTTGGAACGGGAGTATTTTCTCCAGCAATCTTTACTTCCAATGCTGTTGATGACCCACGTTTTAGCCGCTCTTCCGCATTGAGAGATTCCAGTCTATCATATCTGTCAAAAACTATATCTACTCTGTTGCAGTCTTCTTGATTCAGTGGAACTGTAAAGATGTGCCAGTATTTATCAGCCAATTCTCCAAATGTAGACGTACCTCCAGTTTTAACCATTTGCACAATTGCCATGCCATCTACTACATAAGCTGTTGCGCCTGTCTTGTCAACAGGTGGAAGCCGTTCATCAACATTTACTTCCATTTCTAGTTCACTTAACAAAACACTTTTCACATTCTTTCTTAGAGTCCCATCCGTATGTGACAATGATAGTGGAACAGCAGACAGTTCATACGTCATCACTAGTTTTAAATCAACATCTCTGGACCTTGCGGCAATAATTAATCGACCAAATAGTTCGCGGTCAGATCTCACATTGTGAATTTTTTCTTCTGTGCTAGGCTTGCAAATGTTTTAAGTTTTAAGTGTGGCAACGTGTCCCAAAAGCTTCTCGTGTTAGTGTCCAGCCGCTCCTGAACAAAATTTTCCATAATCTCCTTACCAATGTCACAGGCGGAAACAAGTCTGTTGGCGATTTCACTAGGCAATACCACGCCAGTTGCAATGTTTACAAGCGGAAGACACTCGCTGTCGTCGTTTTCCGCAATATTAAAGGGATTGGTAATTATATCTGATGAGAACATCGAAAGTATCTTCTGCACATCGGTTTCATCCCTGTTCATTCGATTAGTCCCCATTTCCTTATGTACTCCAAACATGTGACTATCGTGTAACCCACACATTTGCTTTGTGACCGTTGTTATGGCTGCCCTCTCGTGGCTAGTTAAAAACCACCTCTCCAGAGCTCCTGGCTTTTGTGTTATTCCAATAATACAACCTCGCTTTTTGGAATCCAAATTAATCGATTGCTCTAAGGCCATATCTGTCCACACTTGATTGAACGGATGGTCTGAGCGACTTACGGAATGATTTCCATTCAAGAATTGTTCATATACATGGGGATGTGTACTTGGAAGCATCTTCATGTCCGCAAGATATATGGCAGCCATCTTGCATAATTGGTTCTGTCCATTCTGTAGAGATATGGCGCCATAGCAGCAGTAGCAGATAGGTGTGCCTGCCAATCTCCAGTTCTCTCAGCTCTTATTAATCCAAGCAGCAGCTCTACCATATGATTATATGAGTTCCAAAATGCGAACAGGTGTGATTTCGAGCTTGACTCAACTTTAAAGGATTTGAACAGCTGTTGCAATTTATTCACGTACATACACACCTCTTTGAAATTTTCTTGCAGTGCGTCTAAGTCGTCAATGCTGCTTCGGCACATCTTAATTTTCTCATCCAGGCTCTCCAATTCTGTTGGAGTAATGTGGTCTTCATGTTGTCCATTTTGATGAACCCATTTGGAAAAAGACTGCCATTGTAATCGCAGCAGCGCTTCCATAACCAATTTGTGAACCCTCACTCCTCGATTATATGACTTCCCTTTAAGTAGAGCAGCAGCCGTGCTGCTACCATATGTGTTGGCCTCTATGAGGAGATCTTCTAAGCCAGAGTCATCAAACATCTTTCCAATAATAGCTAAGTAGTTTAGCGCAATGTGGAATCCCCCCAGTCTGATCACAGTGTCACTAAACTCTTCTTTATATCGCCACTGTATCTCCTTTGCCTTGACATATATGGCCAAGTCGAATGTAATGACCGAGTCATTCTGTCCTAGTGTTGTCATCATTCTTTGAACTTGTTTCATGACCGTATACACCGTATTGAATTCAGTTGGTGATCCGGAAATCATTGGACAGTAACCGATTTGTGTAAAAGGTGCGTTAGCACATGATACAAGTGCATTAAATCCACTCCAACTAGGGACTGTTTGTGTTTCTGTGGTCATCATGGGTACAAGATCTACGCAAACAATTTTATTGGACACATTCGAACGATGGCCCATGCAAGATCCATGACTAATGCCTGTTCCTGGATTGAGCTATCACATTGGTACCAATCCTTCTTGACAGTGTCTATGAACGCGGTCACAACTGGTTTTCTACCAAACACCCCACTATCAAGAATTCTGTTTTTCAGTACCTGGTGCTGTCAAAACCCTTCTCCTGACTGAGTGTTCAGCATGTATGACACGCTCTGGTCTTGAGTTATGACACGATCATGCTTATATCGTTGTGCACTGTGGATACAGCCAAAGCCTAGACCCCCTATGCAAAGAAATCAGGATAACTAATTAGTGCTACCACAATTTGTTTGTACAACAGGGCTTAAAATGTGTGGGACATGTCCCCCAAGCCACAGCAAGTGTCAGACCTTCCGAATACTGGGTGTGCTACGTCACGATTCTGACCTAGCTTTAGCTCCTGGACTATAGGGAAGAGAAAATACAATTGGTGACAGAACAAACAGTGAAAGAAGCGACATCTGTATGCCAATTTATTGGAAATCATCAGATGGAAATATACGCGATTGCTGAAAGGTTATTGTAAAACAAGGTCGATAGAATCTCGGTAGCTTCCCATTTCGGAATTTTTCGGATCTTCGAGATTCTTTCGGAGAACCTGCAAAGTTGTGTAATCCTTGTGTATGGTCACACCCTTTCCTGTGTTAAGATTCGAGCCAAATCGCCCAGTAGTTTTCGAAATATCCACATATCGAGAAATTGAGCCGATCTGGATCCGGGTTATTTTATCCGGATCAGGGTCAAAGTCTGTAAATTCTCTGGCATCATGACATGGCACGTTAAAATTTGAGCCAAATTCGAAAGGTAGTTTTTTAGATACAGCCTGCATTATGCATTTGTGACTGACGAATAAACTAACCGACCAACTGATCGGCCACCCAACTGACTGACCGACTGAGCGACCGACCCACTGACCGACCAACTGGCTCACTAACTAACAAACTAACAAACTAACTAAGAGACATGTCGGTTTATTGAGGTGCTACTCGCAGCTCAATGCACACTGAGTGTTAACATATATGTGTAATGAATGCTGATTGTTCTCATAAACTAGAAAACTGTGAAGTTTATGATATAATACGTACTCATTGGGATCGATTTATATACTTTGAACCCCATGAATTCACAGACTCAATTTCAAGGTAAGTATATACGTAAGCTGTTGGAGATTTTGAAACTAATTCGACTGAGAGTTCTTGCTGCCATAGGCAGCAACATGGACAGGAACATCTCCCAGTTAAATTAGTCTCAAAATACTCAACAGAATGTTTATTAAATTGTAAATTCATCAAAATATCGTACACTGTAGTGATGGTATTTTCGATTTTCGTGACGGAGCTGCGTGGATTTGATCCTGTAATCAGCTAAAATGAGGCGTAATTGATGATGACGTCATATACTTGATTGGCAGATCAGATCCATCCATTGTAAGTGAATTGAATATGAATTAGAAATGTACGCTGACATTACGTGGAAGCCCTTTCTCTGGAATGGATCGATCCGATCTGTCAATCAAGTAATGTGAGGTCATAATCAATTACGTCACATGTAGACTGGTATCACAATACAGTGACGTATCCAGCTCGGTCATGAAAATTGAAAAGTTCGTCAAGTGCACGAATTGTATGTCTTTCATGGATCTCCTATATAAATATTCTGTTGCATATTTAGAAACAAATTTGACTGGGCGCTGTTGCTGCCATCGGTGTATAGTTACCTTGAAATTGGAATTCTGAGAATTCAGGATTCAAAGTGTATAAATTGATCCCAATTGACGTGGGAGGAGTTTAGCTAGCAATGGGCGGGAGAATGCTAGAACTGGGTCACTCTATTACTAGTGTCTAATATAACGTTTCAATGACAGTTACAGAAGCCTGCCAAACATATATTACAGACTTCAGTATCATCAGCGCTATATGCGTGTGACATTTGTGTCGAAAAGTTTGAACTTCGTTTGATTGATGGCTTCGAGGGGGGATTCTTACGTACTTGCAATAGATAACATAAATATGGCCATGCACCGAGCTGCTGGCTTAGCATGTGCATTCAGGCTGGATAGTTTCAAGATAAATGCAAATTCAAAGCGCTTTTAACCCTTATTGTGCTAGGAGTTTATCAAAAGGTTCACGTATATCAATTAATCTTTTAATGGTCACAATTTTTAGAGACAATTGATACACAATTGGGCAAAAATGGAATCACATGGTAAATAAATAACAATAAAATTAAATAATTTAAACATATTTATTTCGTTTGTTTTTATTTCAATATGACTAAATGTTATTCTATATTACATAATTGTATTTCGAGGGAGAAGAAGCAGATAGATAGATAGTTTGATAGACAGTTTGATAGACAGACAGACAGACAGACAGACAGACAGACAGACAGACAGACAGACAGACAGACAGACAGACCGACCGACCGACCGACCGACCGACCGACCGACCGACCGACCGACCGACCGACCGACCGACCGACCGACCGACCGACCGACCGACCGACCGACCGACCGACCGACCGACCGACCGACCGACCGACCGACCGACCGACCGACCGACCGACCGACCGACCGACCGACCGACCGACCGACCGACCGACCGACCGACCGACCGACCGACCGACAGACAGACAGACAGACAGACCGACCGACCGACCGACCGACCGACCGACAGACAGACAGACAGACAGACAGACAGACAGACAGACAGACAGACAGACAGACAGGCAGGCAGGCAGGCAGGCAGACAGGCACAGACAGTCGGTCAGTCGGCCGGGCATGTGTGCGGGCGCGCGGGCGTGCAGGCACGCAGGCAGCAGAAACGCAGAGAGAGCGAGAGAGAGAGAGAGAGAGAGAGAGAGAGAGAGAGAGAGAGAGAGAGAGAGAGAGAGAGGTGCATAGAATGTATTTTTAAACAGTGATTATCCCATTCTATTCCATATTTTGCACACGGCAGGTTTATCACATTGTCAAACACATGCTGATCATTCTGAAAGTAAATTGAATGAAATGACGTTCAGACAAATTGCTATCGGGATAATTAGCGCGTGTCGTACATAGCTTGCATGGAAATGGTATCTTTGATTGCAGAATGAATAAGGTTTTAATGACGATTGGACCATTTTAATATGGCTAGCATATATTACGATAATTTGGAGGTATTATATACATGTACGTGGTACAGAGATCGAGTTGTATTGAACACGAATTTAAATTGACGTTTATAAATTAATATAGCATACATATGGATGAATCGAACATCAAAAATATCATTATTATGAATTCATCGATGTAGTTGATTTGATTTATGTCGTCGTCCTCGTCGTCGTCGTTGGTGTCGGTGGTGGTGGTGGTGGTGCTGGTGGTGGTGGTGGCGGCGGCTGCGGTGGTCCTGCTGGCGTCAGTGCTTATGATGATGGTACCGCTGGTACTGTTGAGAGTGATCATTAGATGCGCGTTGTTGCTGTTGGTATCGGCGGCGGAACAGGTGGACATGGGGGACCGTGCCCCCTATTAAAGGAATAACTTGGAGGGATGCATAATGTGGTGTTATCCCGATAAACCGTGATCCAGTAGTACAATGGTCTGAAAGGCCCCGGAGAGACAAATTTTCACAATTTCCCCATGTTGGGTTGGGGTGGGGGTACTCTGGACACCCTTACTCGGGCAAGGGAGACCGTTCCCCCCCCAGACCCCCTGATACCCCAACAGTTGAAATAGTTCCACCTCCCTTAGTTGCTGCTACTGCTGTTGTTACTTCTGCTGCTGTTGCTGCCGCTAATGTTGTTGTTGTTGTTGTTGTTGTTGTTGTTGTTGTTGTTGTTGTTGTTGTTGTTGTCGTTGTTGTTGTTGTTGTTTAAACTGAATAGAAAATAATAATGCGGATGAAATAATTCATAAATTTATAATGAGCTTATCAACATTTCAACGAAACAGAAAGTCACCATAAATTGGGCCATAACAAACAATAGACCTATTATAGCAATGGACCGTTCCGCTTTATCCACCCATCATATGACGTCATAATCAACTACGTGACGTGTAAAATGATACCATAATCAACGAACGCATAGCTGAAGACGGATTATACGTTGTTGTACGAATTGTATGTATTTACTATTTAATAAATAGTTTGTTGACGATTTTGAAACTAATTTGACTGGGCGCTGTGCTGCCATAGGCGGCAACACCACCCTGACAAATTAGTTGCAAACTATTCAACAGGTTACATGCATAGCTTTCAGGAAATTGATGGTCAGGGCATTCTGGGGTCGATCGATCCCAAAACGACGAAGTGTGGGTGGAGCTTAGCTAGAGGTGGGCGGGGACTAGCTAACACTGGACAGTTTCATTGTACTGCCTCAGAACAGCGTACATCAACATTTTGCAGCGACTGAGAAGTGTAAGAGTATCTATGTAGACGAGGCCTGTAACACGATGATATTAATTATCTTTCTGTTCACATATCTCATTTGTTCATCTTGAGTGAAGTTTCACAGATACACATTTTCACGTGACGTCACACTTGAACTATTATGGGGTATTACACAGATTATGAGTAGATAGCCAATACAATAAAGTCGATTTGTGCAATGGTCAGAGGTAGTACGTAGTTTCGCATACTATAATGCTACTAAGACTTGCATTATCCAGAAATCAGATTCCAATAATCGTGTCCTTTATATAATACTTATTGGTTTCTTCTTTAAATGGTGTTACAAAAAGAACAATGGAGAATCGATTACTAGCTAAGGCCCGCCCATTTCAAGTACACTGATTTGAAGCGATTTTAATACTTTGAACCCTGAATCCCGAGAATCTTAGTTTCAAGAGGTAAGCTGTTGAATACTTTGAAACTAATTCGACAGGGGGTTGTATCTGCATAGGTCCACATCAGTTGCCAATCAAATTACTTTCAAAATATTGAACAAAATGATTCTAAACTTGTAATTTCATCAAAGACATGCAAGTTAGCCACGGAGTATTGCGACGCTCGTGACGGACGTATGCCATTTTGATCGTGACGTCAACTGATATGTGACGTATTTGAATATGACGTCATATACTTGAGTGAAAGATTGGATCTCTCCTTTAAAAGAGCTTCCAGCAACGCCAGCTTAAAAAAAATACCAGGTCTCCTTTCACCACTCCCACTCACTCACCCCAGCTTGTTAAAGCTTTATCGTTGTGTGATGAGGTAACATTGTCAATGATTACAAAAAAGTATGACGGGCAGGTCAGTGTTTAAATAAGTATGCATAAATACAGTACAGCTATGAAATAACTTCAAATGTTTTCAAAATAAAAACATAAACATATTAGTTAGTGCAATTTTGACCGCAATGTAAGAAATGTTCTGTTGAATATTTGAGGTGTAATTTGATTGGACGCTATTATTGCTACCTTAGGCAGCCATGTTTTCCAATCAAATTAAGTACAACGAACTCAACATTACATTTTATTTTATTTTGAAAACATGCTATTTCTGAGCTGTCCTGGTGGTCTACATAACAATACAGCATACAACGTACTTAAAGCTGAAATGACGTCTAAATATGTGTGTTGTAACAGAAGTAGATTAAATATGGCGGCCTTCTACATAAACAATATCGATAACACGATGTAGTTTTAACCCGCTCGCGAAAACAAACATGCTACTAAACGAGACAATTATTTATGTAGGAACACCTCGAAATAAGCTAAATTAATACGTATATCAATATATTAATACCGGGATTAAAACATACTATATTAAACATTTAGTAGGCAGCCTACGTAAAGGCAGCGGTGAGCAAAACAATTGTTTACAATTCCGCAGGATCAAACCCCTAATGAAAACAAGCCAGAGTAGGTAAGAAGACTTTGTAGTTTATGTAGTAAAACCTTTCACTAACGGGCATTTTATTGAGCATATGAAGTAGTTATTAAAGTCAGGCGGTCGCGTAATATAAGACGGATGCAATATGAAAGGACATTTAGGATTACAAGATGGTGGTTCTTTAAGACGGTGGACCTAATACCTAACCATCATTTTGTGGTACAAAAAGAAGCTGTCTTTTATAGACAGGTTGGAGTGTAAATCAATTGTATCTATCTTCACCGTCATCAGTATAGCTCTGCGCGTACTACTCACCGAATGGCTGAGCAATGTGTAATATTGAGAACACGCTGTCAATAAATTGATGTCGTTATTGGCGGACGCACTGTGGGGAGAAATGACGTCATGTGTGGATGATTTGTCGGAGGAAAACGGTGAGACATGAATGTAATTCATTGATTTCAATAGAGGGATCCATTTCTAGCTATGCCCGGCCTCTTTCTAGCCAAGCTCCGCCCGCTTTTTTCCATGTCTTGGAATCAATTTATATCTATTGAATTCTCAATTCCTAAAATCACAATTTCAAGGTAACTATACAGGTAAGCTGTTGAATATTTTGAAACTAATTTGACTGGGTGCTATTGGTGCCTATATGGTTTTAGTTAGTGGTAAAGACATACGATTCGTACGCGTGACGGATGTTTTAATGTTCATGACGAAGCTAGATACGTCACAATGCATTATGACGTCAGCCTAAATATGACGAAATTGAGTATAACGTCTCATCGAGATATTTAAGTGACAGATCGGATCGAACCACTTGCCAATAAAACAGAATGGTGTCTCAGAGATGGAATTGATACATTAAGAAAGTTTAAGTTATTGAACCTGTCATCTAGTGATAAATGTTCTAATATATTCACAGAGTGTTTCATGCACATGGACCGTTCTCATAACCACCGACTGCAGAAGCAATCTTTTGCTAATTTGATCCCAGAAGACCGAAGGGCTGTTGAAGAACGGCCTCCCTTTGGACCCAAAAGGGGAATTATTTACAGTTTGAGTTTATGAACCAACTCTTGGTACAGTATATCTATATGAAAGAAGACCATTGTCTGATACCTGCAAAACAATTCACATCTATCCCATGCTATGAAATCGAACCATTAGGATTAGTTGTCAGCTGAACATCTGTAGACTACAGTTTCCATGGGTTTAACTCTGGATATGGTGAATATTTCGAAAACAATTTGACTGAAAGTTGTTGGTGGCTAAGCCACCAACAACTTTCAGTCAAACTATTTCCAAATTATTCAGCATGTCTAGAGTTAATGCCCATTGAAATTGTTGTCTGGCGGCTTGCAGCACTCAGTCAGTTAAATAATATGAAAGAATTACATATAGATGTGATACAAATCGTATTTCAATTCTCAGCTACTCGTGTCATAAATTCCATTTTCTACCACCATAAACTCATCATTATCCACCTGTGCGTACGGGACGTAAGATCCCTCCTCCCAAAACCGATCCTTATCATCCTCAAATATTTTCCCAATAACCATATTTGCATAGAAATTCTTAAAATTGTCACGTGCGATATCCTCGACTGTTTGCTCCTTTCGAGCGATCTGTTTTGGAGAATTCTGATCAACAACAGCGCCATCGCGTTCATCGTCTTTGGGAACAGATGGCGATGTTAACTTTTGCGGACTATTTTTTATTTGTGCAAAAGGGCCTGTGTTATACGCATATGAATATTCAAGGGCTTCTTTTTTAGGTTGAACTACGGCACCGTTTAGCCATTCCGGACGCACAGGCGAATCCGGTTCGGCGTACTCTCTTCCTTTTCCAAATGTTGAAAATGAATTTTTTGTCGAAATATACGAAGTTGGTCTACTATTTGTCCCGTTGCTACTCGTATCATCGCCGCCGCTACTATTACCACCACCTCCACCGATATGTAAAATATCCTTAAAAGACACCTTTTTCTTAATCTTAGATCGTGGTTTACCATCTTCCTGTTGTTGATGATATTTCGTCGCGTTGTCATCAGTAGAGGTGGGCGTTATACCACCGCTAGAATATCCCGTCCCATCACACACGTCTGGGAATGGTTTCAGAGATTCTGGCGGACTAGACCGACCAATGAATGCCTCGGATGATGGTTCGTGTTCCTCGACTGGTGCGGTCTTTGTCTTTTTCTTCTTCTTCTCCTCACGTGGTTTCCTATAAGAAGATTCAACGGTAATGTTATCTTCTTTATCAATGGCAATAACATAAGAAAGAATCATGGGTAGTTTATGAGAACATTTGAGAATCTCGTGGACACTTGTACTTTAACACCTTAACAGTTAAGGTGGCGAAAAACGGCTACCGCAGTGGTCCTGGGTACGGTTCACTTGCAGATAAAGAGGATTTTTTTTTAAATTTCTAACTGGAATGACTGGCTCGATTATCGAGTCAATCATTCCAGTTGTACATTTTCAAAATGAGCCTTCTCAGAATATAAAAATGGACATACGCTAAGTGAATATTTTTTCACAAATATTGGCTATTAAAGCTTTCTAATATTCTACAAACATGTTGGAAACTTGCTTAAAATAAAGATTATTTACTTTGAGTGATAAGAACATGTTTGGTATCAAGTTTGTATCTGGACGACACGTGCGCAGTCTGCAGTCACACATGGTACCTCTACATATGGTTCTGGTGATATGAGGATGAATAGACCCAAGTATTAACGCTTCACACTCTGCTTGGTGTAAATGGACTGATCGATACAGAGTCAGTAGAGGAAGAGTCGGTTGGAAACAAAGTGGGTGAAAGCTGCTGTTTCTTCTAACAAGAACACCAGGGATCATACGAAATGGAAATGGAATCGTAAATATCACTTGTATACGGGATAATCGGTAATATTTTCTTCAATTCATTAAACTATGAAGAAATTTTGATAGGAAGTATAAGATTTACTTGGACGAAAGCAGTGTCTGCATGTGCTCGTGTTGGGAGTTGATGCTATGTATGTGTAGTAAACATGTATGGGGTTGTATCACATGGGGTTTGGTGGGGCTGGGGGCTATAATAGATATGGGTGATGACATTAGTGCTGTGGTGAGTGCGGACATTGCGTACCTTCTGCATATGTAGACAAATATAAGGCACGTGCCGAGTATGAGAAAGAGACCGGACACAGCGATACCAACAATAATTCCTGAAACACATAGAGACAATACAGTACTGAGTATTATAATAGCAATAATAAAATTTCTTTACTAATCTAGCTATGCCCCGCTCATTTGTAGCTAAGCTCCGCCAAACCTTTACGTGTGATTGAATCAATTGATATATTTTAAGGCCTGAATTCCCAGAATCCTAATTTCAATTTAGCTATAAATGTACGCCGTTGAATATTCTGAAACTAATTTGACTAGGTGCTGTTGTTCACTATGGCAGCAACAGTGCCCAGTAAAATTACTTTCAAAATACTTAAAACAATGTGTAGCAAATAATAAATCCATCAAAGACACTTATTCGTACACTTGAACGACTTTTCAATGTTCATGACGGAGCTAGATAAGTCACTATGTATTGTGATGTCAGCCTACATGTGACGTGGTTGAGGATGGCGTTATATACCTGAGTGGAATATCGAATCTCCTCATTTTACCAAGACTAGCTTCTAACCCTTTGAAATCTCATTTACAAGTTTGTAAATATTCTTTTCGCTATTTTGAAACTAATTTGACTGGAAGCTGTTTCGGCTCTGTGCAACAACATGTTTCTTTCAAATAACCATACTCAACAGCTTACTTCTATAGTTACCTTGAAATGCACCTTTCCAGTTTTAGCTTTAGTCCGGTTGTCCAGTTTTAGCCCATCCCTAGTTAAGTTCCACCCACACATAGCATGTGTTGGGATCGATCGATTCCGGAACGTACTGACTATAAAGCCAGGTCAGATTAGTTTCAAATTATTCAACAGAATAGGATTATTAAGCGTTTAAGATGGACCACATCGAGTCATTCATGCTGATGGCTGGCTGGCTGGCTGGCTGGCTGGCTGGCTGGCTGGCTGGCTGGCTGGCTGGCTGGCTGGCTGGCTGGCTGGCTGGTTGGGTGGGTGGGCATGTGTGTGGGTGGTTTGGTTAGTTGTTTGGTTGGTTGGTGGGTGGGTGGGTGGGTGGGTGGGTGGAAGGGTGGTTGGGTGGGTTGGTAGGTGGATGGTTGGGTGCGTGGGCCGGTGCTTTCGTGTGTGGATGGATGATGGATGGATGGATGGATGGATGGATGGATGGATGGATGGATGGATGGATGAATAGATGGATGGATGCATGCATGCATGCATGCATGCATGTGTGAGAAGTGTGTGTGTGTGTGCGTGCGTGCGTGCGTGCGTTTGTGTGTGTGTGTTGGTGGATGGGTGGGTAGGTGGGTGTCTGGGTTAGTGGATGGATGGATAGATGGTTAGATGGTTAGATGGATGGATGGATGGATGGGTGGGTGGGTGGGTGGGTGGGTGGGTGGGTGGGTGGATGGATGGATGGATGGATGGATGGATGGATGGATGGATGGATGGATGGATGGATGGGTGGGTGGGTGGATGGGTGGGTGGGTGGGTGGGTGGATGGATGGATGGATGGATGGATGGATGGATGGATGGATGGATTGATGGATTGATGGATGGATGGATGGATGGATGGATGGATTAACAAACGAATGAACGGACGGGCGGGTGCCCAGCTGATAGGCTAGAGGATGGGCGGATGGGTTGGCTGGGATGGCTGTCGGGCCGTTAGAGGTCTGTTGGCCAGCCAGCTAGCCAGCCAGCCAGCCGGCCAGCCAGCCGGTAACGGAGTCAACATGGCGTAAATGCGCTATGTCCTTCGGACAATTCAGTGAGAGATTCAAATATATCGCTCTAATCGCCTCACTCAACCCATTGGGTATAATATATACCACTTATATTTGGATAGACATTTCATCCTTACCAATATCAAATTCGAATCCGGAACTTGGTTTTGTTGGACCTCGGGTTACGGCATTCTCTGGGAACTTTCCTGTCGATGTACACTGTATGGTCAAATTGTTCTTACCAAGCTCATCTGAAATACGAAAAATACCGTACCAAATTACGCTTAGCCTTAACATATCATAGCTCTATGTTATTTTTAAGTCATTGCGAGAAGAAGAAGCGACAAATGAAACAAAAGATTAATAAAACAAATTATCAAAAACCTTACTAATCCTTTAGTCATTAGTAATAGCATGCGCGCACGCATGTACGCTCACACAGACGCAGAGACGAACGCGCGAACGAAAGTGCAGATGCCTGCATGCATGCATGTTGAATATATAGGGGGCAAAGGTTCTATCTAGGAAATGTTTTAAAATATTCAACAGTCTATACGTGTACATGTCTGCACTGAAACTGAGATAGCGAGATTTCATTGTGCCCCTGTGTTAAGTAGATCATAAACGTACGTCATGCAGCAATGATGTGAATTTGTCAAAAGCCCTTGGTTTAGTACTAACCATTTGAACCTTGAATCACAGAACCTCAATTCCAAAGTAACTACTATACAGGCAAGCTGTTAAATAATTTAAAACTTATTTGAAGGCAGCAGGTCCTCGTCAAATTTGATTCAGAATATTCAAAATTATGGTTATTAAATTATAAATGAGCTTGCAATTTCGACATTTCGTGTCCCAAAGGATAATTTGTCATTGTTTCTGCAGCGAAACTGATAACGTGTTCAGAACTGTGTGAAAAAACTCAAGTATAGACTATCGGAAGTGCTAAAGCAGAAGCTCAACAATTTCGAGTGGGGGAATTTCCGATTACAGTAATCCAAGTCTCTGCCTCAAACTTGTGTAAATATATTTTAGTGCACTCCGCATCTCTTCTAATTTTGTGAACAATGGTGTTTTACTCGTATATAAGTGCTTAAGTGACATCACACATCTTAATATGGACTCCTGTGACGTGACTTGAACACCTATCTATGAACAGCGGAGAAAGAGTCATCAAACGTGAAATTATGTTGTATCAGAGATAAGATTAACACATTTACTGGAAACTGTCAGAGTGATTTTAAGAGAGGGCGTAGATGCGGCGGCATAGGCTGGGGACGACGGGTGTTGACATCAGTAATACTATCAAAGGATTGTGGCTTCCACAAGAAACAACATGCCACGTGAATTTAATACCATTAAGAGACCACAGACCCGCCAATTTCTCCAAGCCGGATGCGACGATGACCCAAGCGCACCTCGTGAGAATCATATTGCCAAAGAAAAACTAAATGTGCTTGTCAAATCAGCGCTTTCTGAACAGCTTGAAACATCACTAGGATTGCCCAATGTGATGGTTTCCGACCAGGGTCTTAATGTGCTACATCACCGCAGCTCTATGATCTATTCGAGAGCATTCCACATGACCAAACCCTCTAACTTCAATGATAGGTATGCCACTAGAGATGGCGTATGCAGATGCTGCTGACTTTATATAAGGGGAAAATGCTCTCTTGATACAGTACTTCCAATAGTTGAAGAATAGCTCAAGGTTGCGAAACTCTTCGTGAATGAAGCTAAAACAGAAATCACTCACGTACACCTATCCGACATCACAGAAATAAATGCTCTATCAACATTAGAGCAGGCAGTGTAACAGAAACTAACGCCTTCCATCCCTTTTGGAAGTTGTGGATTCGTGACCCTAAAATCCCCCATCAAAGCTAAGTTGCAACTATAAGACGCTACATGTGTTTACATAATGCTATGAAATTGCAAAAACTGGGTAGCTGCAAAAGCACTCTTGAACAAACTTGATTTATGTCACGGCAAACATCTGCGAACCATTACAAATCATCGGCGGCCATACAGTCTAATATCAAATGCAGCACCCTACAAACTGCATAACACAGAGTCAATATCTGTGATGGTAGCGCACCAGCGATGGTCTATGTTTGACGATGTTCTTCGAATGCTAGAAAATCCGCCTGCTCAGAAATCACTAGAATGTGTAGTCGTCGGTGCCAACTGGTCTCAGGCACGCAAAGGACGCCACAACATACCTCAAAGAACCGCGAGGGCAGCTCCTCATCTGGGTATGTGGGATTCGAAGCGAAATTAATTTACTTTTATGGATTTCCATGCGAAAAGTAGATATGGCAGACAGGCACAACTTCGAGAGCGTCTGAAAAGAAAATCAAAGGCTAAAGTCTGCGCAGAGTGTTAAGAATTAATATGGTTAAAATGATATAGTTTCAGAGGCTTAAAGTGAGTACCTCGATGTAATGAAGTGACATAAATAATAACCTATGCCTCTGGCAGCAACAACACCCACCACCCCACCCCACCCCACCCCCACCACCCCACCACCCCCATCCTTTCTAAAATTAGTTTCAAAATATTTAACAACGTTCCTGCATAGATGTCCTGAAATTAAGACACTTAAATTTCAATGGGTAAAAATGATTTTAAAACATGACTATATTTCCAGAACATAAATTTGCGACTGTCATGACTTCATCTGGGCACAGGTTTCAAACAGAGATCAAGAAAGTTGTCATAATACACGCATGATTGATGATGGTTAACAACGAATATGATAATGATGATGGACGACGACGGCCATGCCGACTAGCGCCGGATGACACTCTATGCAAAGTGTAATCCCAGAGTTTTAACACAGTTATAATCGCCGGTGAAACACGATGTTATGTAAGATCTTCCGAAGATCAAGTGCATATTTGCCTAAGATTATCTTTTTGGTGAACATTTGGTCAATGCTCGTGTTCACAGTGATGGATCGGGAGACGCAAAGCGCTCTGATGGATTATTATCTAAATAATTGACTTAGTTTCATAAATGTTCATTCTCCGGACTTATTGCGGTGTTAACCCATTGTTTATTAATTATTAATTCTTTAACCTGTGTAATGCCAGTGTCTAGATTTCAAGATAGCTATTCAGGAAGGCAGTTGAATTTTATGAAACGAATTCGACTTCAACCTATTGATCAACTGCTCTCAGTAAAATTAGTTTCAAAATATTCACCATAACATATTCCCTCCAAATGTACAGCTTTTTATAAACCAGAAAAAAGCTCGTACGATCTAAGATCCGGATCGTGTCACTCAGCATCATCGCTACCATCACTCATTGTGCCACAGTGTATAGAGATTTTAAATTTTAATAGCAAGCGCCCTTGTGAACCACACCTTGAGGTGAACCGAAAATCGGCTCGGTTAGGTAAATAGGCAATTTACTAATGATTGCCTTCCATCCTCCACAGCCACACATCGTCATACGCTTTCATCTGCTTTATAGGATTTAAATAGGGTTTTGTAAGCCTGACGTCCCTGAGCCTCAATTTCAAGACAACAATACAGGTAGGCGTTTCGATATTCTGAAGCAAACCCAACAGCAACATCTCCAAGCTTAAAATATTCAATGAAGTATTTCTTGAACTGTAAATAATTTGTCGGACTTTCCTCGGACACCGTTTTTCTGGTTGACCGCATTAAATTAGCATCTCGGTCATTTGCCATAGGGCGTAGGATAGGCTGATGCGCTATTAGCGAGTATTGTCGGCAGTCTGTTGTCAGAATAAACCATCGCTCATACAACAGATTGAAGGTATGATGCGTGATGTTCGTTTAATTACCGTTTGCACATCTGGCAAAATACGAACCCATGTTGTTTCTAACTTTTTTAACCATTTTAAATTTTGTTCCTCCGAAATCCACCTAGGCGTTCTTTAGGGATTGGCTAAATCCACAAACTATCATATTCATCTGTTTTCGAATTACGTGTTCATAGCGCATATATAGGCTACAGCACGTGCAAAGCCTTTTGAAACGTTTTCTCTATTGAGTGCGACTCTGGTTTCAACCATTATAATCTAATTAATATGAAACCGAATGGAGTAATCCAATTTTATCTATGCCCCACACATCTTTAGCTAAGGTCCACCTACACTTCGCTGTGTTGGGATCGATCGATCCCTGAACTGCATAACTATCAATTTCCAGAAACTATACGCTTTTGAATATTTTGAAACTAATTTGACTGGGTGCTGTTGCTGCTTATTATTAAATTAATAAATAGTAAAGACATACAATTAGTACAACAACGTTTAGTCTGTCATCAAGTAAGCGTTCGTGGCGAACTTTTCGACTTATCCTGTGACTATTTTCAGTACTTTTCAATAGATCAATGAATTATTAACACACCATGAGACTCATCCACTCCACTAGAACTAATATCGATACGTTCAATAGCCACATAAGGTTGTTAGCAAGTTGTAAACGGTCGGGCGACCAAGGCAGACTAATCGTACGTATTACAGGCATGGTCCTCACATACAATCTATACATATATACGCCGCACATTGTGACCTCGTCATTGTCTATGATGTTGCGCAATTGACATCTACATGATGTTCGTAGACATAAATTCTGGCTGATATAGACAGATCCGGAAAGTTGAAACATGCTTAACCTTCCAGGTTTGTCACAGCTGCCTTGGTGCTCTTATGCACTTTGTCCGCGATGGCGTTCACATAAAAATGTGCATTATTCTACAACCGTATACGACGATTGCAGACATTTGAACGATTTCGTGTAAACCAGGATTTAAGAAATGAAGAAGAACATTGGTAGTGCTACAACAACATGGACAGCTTAACTCATTGCACATGTTTATGCATGTGTTGTGTGCGTTTTGCATAAATGACTTATCAAGTTAACGTCTTTCAGTTACTAGTTGCTGAAATGTTAGTGTATTGGAACAAAATGATCCAGCCAATTTTCGGATAACATATTATCCTGGTCTAAAAGCGTAATGGTGAGGTGTCTCGTTATCCCCTCGTTAGGACTGACAGACGAGTGAGGCTGGTGACTTGATCATTGTTAGTGACCTTTGAGTTAACAAACACACGAAGGAATGGACCTTTCCATTTTTAGCTATGCCCCGCCCATCACTGGCTAAGCTCCACCCACACCTCGCCGTATTTGGATTGATCGATCCCCGAATGCCCTAGCTATCAATTTCCTGAAAACTATACAGGGAAGCTGTTGAATAGTTTGTCACTAATTTGACTGGGTGCTGTTGCTGCCTATGGCAGCAACAGCGCCCAGCCAAATTAGTTTCAAAATATTCAACAGAATATTTATTAAATAGTAAAAGCAAGCAATGTGTACAACAACGCATAGCCCGTCTTCAAATATGCGTTCGTGACGTACTTATCGACGTCATTCATGACGACATTCATTATGATGTCATTGTACACATCACCCCGTTCATTATGACGTCATGTGAGGGGTGGGCACTCTGGAAATGTGAATTAAGCGCCAGGGCCTGTTAACCCTCATAACGCACATGCAATTACTAGAGACAGTTTAACCCATGTTATCTTATATAAATATCCACTGATAGGATTACTCCATTAGACAGAATGTTGGTATATTGCTACCATTCGAGAGCAAACAACATAATGTTGTTTTCCTTGATAGCTATATGTACACCTATGTGAACTCCAAAATATTATGATTAATTTTATCGAGAGTGGCGATATGTAATAGAGTGCTAAATTTCTTGCTAGTCCACGCCTATGTCTAGCTAAGCTCCGCCAACTTTGTATGCCGGTTTGAAATTATTCATCTACATTGAACCCTGAACGATCAGAATCGCAATTGCATGAACATTTTACAGATACTCTTCCGAATGTATTGGAACTTATTTGACTAGGAGCTATTGTTGCATATAGGAGCAACAGATTCCAGTTAAATTAGTTTCAGAATATTTAATAGAATGTTTATGAAATTGTAATATCGTACACGTTAATAGGCGTACCATTTAGTAACGGTTTCTTCCGCTTTTGCGACGGACATCCGTCATTTTGATTGTAACGTAAGCTAAAAGGGGCGCATTTGATTATAACGTCAGATACTTGACAAACAGATGGGATCGATCCGTTGAATGTTAATCTTAATTGATGCCATTCTTACCAATGAATCAATAACTGTACATGTAATTGAGGCATACGACGTTGAATTCACTAATCGCATATTGCATGCCCTATTAATATTCACCAGCGTCACTGTTGTGTTGAAAATCTAATAGCCGCCCATATAAATGGACCATTTCTGACGTTAATATTCATCAATGGCATCGTTTTGCCGTAAACGCAATAACTGTACATCTAACTGATGCATCATATTGTGAAATTCACGATTCAGATAAAATCCATTCGTACATAGTCATAGAGAAAAGGTATTCATTATTAATCACTGGGATTAAAACTGATCATGTTTAACTAAACTCCATTAATTGTACAACGAAATAACACATTAATCAGTGTCCCTTTTTGGCGAAAAGCCATCGCTATCTCAACACATCTCATGTTCTCGCATGACTGTAGCGACGTTACAACTATATGCATTTCATGACATTTGCGACGCGTCTAGACGAGGTGGGAAGAGAGCTCCTTTTACCCTTACACAATAAATACTGGAGAGCAGCATCTAGAGCAGGTGACATCCAGGTGATGTCGAGATACCAGAGAGCAACATCTAGAACTGGTGGCATTGTCATACAGGTGATGTCGATATACTGGAGAACATCTATAGCTGGTTTTATCTTCGTCCATGCGATGTTATGATTCCGGAGAGTAGCATCTAGAGCAGGTGACATTGCCATCCAGGTGATGTTGTGATTCTCCTCATTATAAACCACTCAACTATTCAGCTACAATGTATATTATGATTGTATATGCTGGACTGGATCTCTGTGCAATGTTTCTATATGGCTGCCTGGCGGATAACTCCATTCCTGAATCTGAATAGTTGGTTACGCATCTCATTAACCGCAGTAATGCCGATCAAGCAGCATTCCAATGCCAGTTGTGTCCCTACAGATGAGTGCCTTATGTATTTAAACACGCCATGTAGCTGAACGTCACAATCAAAATGACAGGTGTGTGTCAACGCTCCTTCGCAAAAGTGTCTGAATTGCATTTCTATGATTAATTTACAATTTAGTGGACATTTTGTTGGACATTTTGACACCAATTTGACTGAGAGCTGTTGATGCCATAAGCAGCAACAGATCCCAGTCAACTTAGTGTCAAAGTGGAAGACAAACGTGTATTTAAAACACTGTACTGATATTTTCCATGGTTGTATCGATAGATTGGCAATCCAAACTTATAGACCCCAGACGCTCAGTTTCATAACAATGGTACATGAATGTTGTTCAATATTTTGAAACAAATTTGAACAGAAGTAACTCTATTGAGCTAAGCTAGACTTCAAAATGAACATTAGCTATTTCACTTAATATGATTTTTCATATCTCGTTATTTGAGGTCAACGCGCTAATGCATCGAATTGAATACTTTGACCACACCCATTCATTAACCCTTTTACATCCACAGATAATAAACAACAAATTCTTGATGATGGAGAGATTATATTGTTGATTATTTTGAAACTAAATTGAGTGGAAGCTGTTGCTACCTATGACAAATTGGTTTAAAACATATTCAAAGACTTTATTGGCGAGGAATTTTAAATTTGAAATATTGGCATATTAAAGATCTACAAATCTCCCAATGACGACGCAGTTGACCACCCTCTCCACCCTGGCACTTTCTGAAACCAAACTCTCGAACTCACCATCAATGACAAGCCAGATTCTCCCGCGGCCGTTTTCCCGACGTGTCTGACTGTTCCACGTTAGCATCCAATCCTGGCCAGAATCTCTGACGATACGGTCATACCCATAATGCATTCTGTCGTTACAATCCAGGCTCACCCGGGTACCGTTGTCTTCGAATGACCACACTGTGAATTCCTGCTCGCATTCCTTAGGCCGGAACCCGACCCCGGAGAATATCATGTCCAACGCGCTGAATCCGATAATGGTATTCTTAGGCGCCTGAAGTAGACACCGACAGGACCCGTACCCACCGTGGAATAGAGACGGGTACTTTGGCGTGGTCAGGAATAGACGAGGTGCTGTCTTGATAGTGTCGCTGCATAGCTCGGCGATTGCACTTTCTGAAAGAAAATTAGTGTTTTCTGTTAAGATAATTATTGTAATATGTTCGACGCAATAAATAACTATGTAAAATGTAAAATAACAATGGATTATGATTTCGAAAATGTTGAAGCTAATTTGACTGGTAGCATGTGAAGACTTGATGCGTTTGGCACAAACAGCTTCCTGACAAATTAGTTTCGAAATATGCGGCAGCTTAACTGTATCCGTGTTCATAAGACAATTCTACTCATAGTGCAGGCCATTATGTCCTAAAAATAACTTTATTGCGAAATTCTTGTGACAAGTGATCTTTCTCTTGATTTTGTAACTATAGTTTGTAAAGGTTTATAAATAATAGGGTGGTGATTCTTTTATTGCTTGATGTTAGATATATCAGTCATGACTCGTTGACATGTTTGGTTCTGTACCTCTTGTTGTTCCTTGCCTACCTGTAGCTCAAGACGATGAAGAATTGACGCCTTATAATAAGCTAACACAAGTGACCAATCAAATACACATACGGATCTTGCAAATAGGCCACAGTTTCATGGCATTCCTTCAGATCATGCTTTGGTCTGCTCTTTGGACGGACAATAAACCTTTGCAATTGACATCTCTTCACCCGCAGTTTGTCTCCTGTTCTTACTAATATTTTTTGAATTTTCACTTTTGAATGTTCCGAGCCTCATTCTCTTCATTGGATTCCACATAAAAGCATTTAACTCTGTTAAATTTTCTGCTGCAAATCTCTCAAACTTCTACTGTCCAACCTAATCACCATGCATGATACCGTTGATGCCCTTCTCATTCATGACTTCTCTAATAATCAGGCTGTAAATATCATGCTCACCCGCACCTGCCATAAATAGGTCTCCATGTTTGAGAAATACCATCGTGAGCTTGTTAGAAACTGTTGTCATTTGCATATTGTCATTATAATCATTTCTGTATTCTTTTGCAAAATCACTTAGTAAACTTGATAGCGCCCGGATAATGAGAGATAACTTATCCAGAGACTTATTCCTTTGGAGTGTTCATACAATTCCTCTGATAATTTTGAGTGTGGGATTTTCTCGTTCAATTCTGTGATCTGGAGCTTTCGATGTGACAAACAGACCTGATTACATTACCCTTTTGATGCATGCGAGGTATTAATACAATATGATACTGTCAATGGCATGGGATTCAGACACTAGATTTAACATCTAAAACATTATCAAGGAAAGTAATTGTAAAATTTAACAACGTGTTATAGTGGTGGCCATTTTGGATTTGGTACCTTTTGCAGGTTTGAAAAAGTGTTTGTAGATTATTTCTGAGACATGGCATCAAAATATTAATTCCTTTTATGACAATGGGGTTTGACATATTTCACTTTAATATGCAAATTGCTATTCTATAAGTAAAGAAAACAATCACAATATAGTGATGACTTATAGCAGTGACGTAAATTTGGCATCACGTACCTCCATTGGTTAGAGATAAAATGAGCTATAAACAATTTTTCTGATAATATATTTCATCAAGCTTCAATTAGATATGCAACATGGGCTGATTTAATTAATAATTAAATAGGCTAGGGCAAAGAATTCCTCTTTACTATGTCATAACTGATATTTAATGACGTCTAAATGAATTTTTACGAACAATTATCAACGTAAAGATAAAAACTCAAGTGAAAGTTCACATTTAACAAAAGATTCATATATATATATATTAATTTACATAAGAACATTCAGTCAATATGTTTCATAGTGTTAAGCCACTGTATAGGCTTAGTTATTTCTTATAGAATCAATTTTGACATCTTAAAGGAGCTCAAACATTACATGTAGTTTTCTGTATGTAAATAGACATACTCTAAGCCACAACAGACCTAAGAATATTTGCATTCCTGTAAACCAGCTATCAGCAAGAATAAGATTCAACTTTTCCTGCCTCGCCTGAAAGGAAGTCACACCAACTAATTCCTCTGCGATACATACAATTCAGAGGTTCATAGTTTACCAAGATGGAACTGTTATAGCATTAGCAATTTGTTAGAGTTGTCTTTGTTATGCATATCTTTGTTACATGTTGTTAAATGTGTGTACCACGGCATATGCCATTGTGCTCGATATGCCAATAAACTGATTCAATCAACTTTCACACAATGGCACAAACTATATGCCAATAAACCACTTTTGACGAGTTTCATATAATTAAAATAAAATAGAGAAAGGATAAAATCATTTTGTAATTTTTCAATAGAAACAATTAGCATAGATTGTGTGTCATAAACTTAGAACTATAATAGATAGACGTGTATCCAATACGACAATTAGTTCATACAATTTCACAATCAAAAAACAATCAAAATACTTTAATTGTCGACGTTTTGACAGAGGAAACCGATGAGGTGCAAGATGTGTGTAGTGGAGGAATCCATAGCTAGCTCTATCCCGCCAAATTCTAGCTAAGCTCCGCCCACATTGTATGTGTGCTTGAATTGATGTATATACCCTGGGACTTGAATTCTCAAAATCCAAATTTCAAGATAACTATACTAGTAAGATGTTGACTATTTTAAACAACAGCAACAGCTCCCATGCAAATTAGTGTCAAAATAGTCAACAGGCTGTTTATTAAATAGTAAAGACATACAATTCTTACACTTGGTGGACTTTTCAATGTTTATGCCGGAGTTAGATGCGACACTATGTATTGAGACGTCAGCCAACATATGACGTATTTGCGTATGACGTTATGTATGTGAGTGATAGATCGGATCCCTCCAGTAACTATCAATGTGATGTAGATTTTATCACAATGCAACAATATTGGTCTGTAAACATATTGTTTCTTATTACGGCAATCTTTGTCATATACGGCAATCAATATGGTGCCTATCGATTTGAGATTGCTTTAGCATTGCTTGGCTTATAGTAGAAATGCTTGGGTAATTAAAGGAGTTCATTCAACCAATATATATTATATTATATAACAAAATTTTGGCAATGCATCGTTGCTTGATTAGCATGTCATTGAAGCATTGTTAGGTAAGTTAGAAACCACTTTAATAATAAGCAGTGTATTATCGCAATGAGGCGATGCACTATATACCGGTAGTCAAAGCAATTATTTTGTGCGTGGAATGTCATGTGATATTTGTCATTGCCAACATGCATAGTTTTGGCAGTCAGTTATAGCAATAGCAAATTATACACACGTTATCCAAGGCAATCAAATGACAGATGGACTAATTCACTACAGGCAGCATGGGGTTCTGGGAAAACGAGCATACAGAAGCAGTTAATTGAGTTAGTTTACGAATTACACCAAAAGCTCTTAAAATGAGCAACAAACAGATGTGATTGTCATAGACATTCGTAAAGCTTTTGATAAAGTATCTCACTCAAAACTACTCTATAAGCTGGATTGGTATGAAATCCGAAGTGAATCACTTCACAGGATAAAGGAATTTCTTAGTGGGAGTTCCCCGATGGTAATAGTGGAGGGTTTGCGGGGGGGGGGGGAGAGGGGGGGGGGGGGTTGGGGGAGGGGGGGGGAGGGGTAGTACTTCCAGATCTGACAAAGTAACATCGGATATGCCGTAAATTTCGATATTAGGACCGATAGTATGTATTGTATATATTCGTGATCTCCCTAATGCTGGAGATTCAAATGGTCACTTATTTACTGATGACACCATACTACATAGGACTGTTAGCAGTGATAATGATGCCCGACTTCTCCAGGAGGACCTTACTAAACCAGGGAGTTGGGAACAAGACTGGCAAATAGAGTAGCAATCGGGTAAATGCCAAGTTATTAGGATATCTCTTTCAGCAAACCCCTGTCAATACACTTACATACTACATGGTATGATGGTCCACACCAGAAGTTGTCTCCAACGTAAAGTATCTAAGACTCAACCTAAGCCAAGACCACAGCTGGAAGTACCATATCACTAATATGAGTAAAAAGACAAATCACATATTAGGTTTCCTAAAAAGGAATTTGCGGATACAATCACCTACGATTAAAGGAATGGCATACCAAAGACTGTCAGGCCATGATTAGAATACTGTTCTATTGCTTGGGCCCCTCATATAGACTCTCTTCGAAATGCTGTGGTCCAGTACATAGCAGCAAGATGGACACTGAATCGTTATCACAATACAGCAAGTATATACCCGGCATTTTGCGTCAACTGCAATGGCCTACATTTCAAATTCGTTGAACAGAATGCTGGCTATGTATGTTCTATAAGATGGTGAACAATCGAGAGGCTCTCAACGCATTCTGTTATGCACAGCTAGTAATACATCCTAGTGATCTCACTAGGTCTAGTCTCGTGCATGGTGCCAAATACCAACTATGAATTAAGTCCATCGCATGCCATTCTTCTCTAAAAGTGTGGTTTGCTGGAATAAGCACCAGAGAGGTAGTCATAGCTCCGGCCATTGAACTCTTTAAGGGGCATCTGGCCAGATTAGGGAACCTCCTCACAGACTATCTCATGAAACATTGGTTTTAATTGTATATATCTGTCAGATTGTTTATCACTCAGTTCTTCACTAACTGCTCATGTTTCATGATAATTACAATTAAGTCGTATTCTTGTAAAGCAATAATGTTGATCAAACTAAAATTCTAAATTAATATGTAATATGTCTACCTCACGCAACCACAGGGTAAGCCTCCAACAAGTTGAAGTTTATGTAGGAACAGAGAAGAAAGAAAATAATACCTTCTATGCAGTCATAGACAATAACGCCGTAGAGGGGTTTGTTTCGACATCGTGTCGTATCAATACCGGCTGTAACTTTAGTCGATGCCTGACAGTCGGCACGACCCGAACAGTAGAGATTCATCGAAGATATCGCCGCTTTGTGATAGATAAAACAATCTTCTCGCTTTGTGGAACAACATTGGTTTTCGCCGAGAATTTTCGGGTCACATTTTGTCTTTCTTGTACCATATGCAACATTTCTGATGGCGATTTTGTGGTCAATAGGACACTCGAGCTCTGCAAATGTGTCTGTACAAGCAGTAGACTGAAGGTATTCCTTTATCCCAGAGATAAGCACTGCAACAGAAGAAGAACATTGATATATTGGTAAATAGAATGGTAGATTAATGAATGGAGGCATGTGTAGGGAGCGACTGTGTGGGTGTTTTAATGGACACCCAAGTGGATAAATGAATGAACAAACAAATAAATTAGCACACCAATGAAAGAACGAGCGAGTGAAAGAATGAATGAACGAGCGAATGAACGAGGGAAAGAATGAATGAATGAATGAATGAATGAATGAATGAATGAATGAATGAATGAATGAATGAATGAATGGAAAATGAAAAAATTAAATAATTAATGAATGAATTCATGAACAAAATAACGAACACGTTCACTGGACATACCCTGAATGCAAACTTAACCAGGGAGACACAACGTGACTTTTAATAGATACAAGTTTATAGAGTCTTACAAGTCCAAAGCAAAAGTACACCTTAGTTGGATTATTTTTCAATAGAATTATTTTCAAAATATTCAACAGACCTCCTGCACAGCTTCATTGGTTATTAGATAATGGGGATTTATCAATGAAACGGTTAATAATATTACATTTATATCTGTTTGTAACAGAAACACTGTAGGCCTTAAATAACTATACACAGGGATCAAATAATTTTCTATGTGATTAAAGGGAAACATTTCTACCTCCAAAGTGTCGTATGGTAAAATGCTGGTGGTTTGTTAAGTTACGGGAGCTTAATCAAGCTTAAAGTGGCTCACAATGAAATGCGATGGTAACTTTTTCACGTCCCTTTTATTTATCATGCTCATAATATTTATTATTAATAAATAGCTGTTGATTATTCTGTCTTCTAGTGACTCTTTTAAAGTGACATCTGATATCAGTGATGTGGTTTAAATCATACAGAATTGGTTATATCTGGTATCTGGAGTTGGGGGGTTAATTAGCTATGTACAATGGTACATTTAAATAGCACATTTGCAAATCGAAGCAAAATGTCATAAACGCATTTAAATACGTCTAAATCCGTGTTTAACTTGGACACAAGCCGGATCAACACTGACGATAATGACAAAAATGATATTGACGAAAGCAATGAAGACTAGGATCTTATAATCAGGAGTATGGCGATAAAGACAATGAAAATGTCGAAGATGTGCAAACGTAACGACGACGACGACGACGACGACGACGACGACGACGACGACGACGACCACGACGACGATCACAAATATAAAGAAAGTGGCAGAAAGCAGCAAGCCCACCTGAGTGCCCTTAGCTCAAGTTCTTGGTGTTAATGACCCGAAGTTGGTAGGAATACTAAATGAGTCTCGGCACCTCTAAATTGCGCAGGCAATAAAACAAAGGGCCGTACAGACGCTTTACATTGAACGATTTCCTTCTATAGTTGTGCATAAACCTCCCCGCATAGTGGTATATAAAGCACTACTGCGTCTTTTGAAAACAATTTGTCTACTGATTGTCGCTGACTATGGCACTGATATCTATCAGTTAAACTGTTTTAATATAAGTAGCATATCTAATCGTTTATGGCCGACATTAAACATAGGATTCACTAAATTCTAAGCTAAAATGGTCAAGTATGGAACAAGTTGGATTATAGACCATTACTCCTGGAAAACCGGAGACAGAAACGAGCCCCTTGCGCGTACTTATATGAAATAAAATATTTTAGGCGCAATAATAGAAAATTATACATCATGACTAATAGGATTAATACAATTGGAACTGGTAAATTCAGCTAAAAATTTCCTATGGGGATCCATTTCTAGCTATGCTCCAACCATTTCTAACCAATCCCCGGCCACATTTCACGCGTACGGGAATCCATTTATAAACTTTGAATCTTGAATTCCCAGAATCCTAATTTCGAGGAAAGATGTTGCATATTTTGAAACTAAGTTGTCTGTGTGCTGTTGGTTAAATTAGTTTCGAAATATTCAACAGAATGTGTATTAAACTATACATTCATCAAAGGCATACAATTCGTACACTTCATGACGGACTTTCCAATTTTCATGACGGAGTTATACATCATAATGATTGTGACGTCAGCCCACTAGTGACGTAATCCTTCATGACGCCAGCTACCTGAGATTAACAGAACGGATCCCTCCGGACTTTTAAATTCTCATGACGGAGTTATACGTCATAATCATTATGACGTCAGCTCACTAGTGACGTAATAGATCATGACGTCAGATACTTGAGATTAACAGAACGGATCCCTCCATTTAGTGATCTCTTAATGCCTTACAAATCTCAGTTTTAATGTCTTTTGCATGGAGAGATCTCCAAAATATAAACTAGGACTAGCCAAGATGGAAATAACCTGAAATAGCATAGGGCGCGCTGCAGTGGAGGTTATAGAAAACTGATGGCAGCTGACAGAAATTTCCCCTTGTTTCAACAGCTCCCAGTTAAATTAGTTTCGAAACATTCAACATAATGTTTATTAAATCGTAAATGAGTTTGCGAATTAGGCCTTTATGGTTGCAATGGTCAAGGTAGGTTAGTTACTATCCGAAATGACATATTGGGGCCACATAAGTGTGTCCCTTTAAGACAGGGGTGGAGGGGGGGGGTGTCTAACCAGATTTTTCATCAAATTTTTTTCGTCAACTTTTCATCAGAATTTGTCTGACAAATTAATTAGATCGTTGTTTAAACGCACAGCGGATTCGAGCTCTGATGTCAGATTGTTGCTTCAGATTTTGTTTGATAGAGTAATCTGATCGTGAAAACTGACCTTTACTGACGAAACTAATTTGACAGGGAGTTTTTATAATTACCTTGTGATTTAGATTCTGTCAAGTCACAGATCAAAGTAAATAAATCGATTCAAATACGCTCACTAGAGTGGGCGGAGCTTAGCTAGAAATGGACAGGGCATAGCTAGAAATGGATCCTGTGTTCTCCAATCGAATACCAGGCAGCGGTAACATTTCTGGAAATGGTCTGATCATGAATGGTGGAAACGATGAACAAAATCTGGCTGGTTTGTTCTATAAAAAGGCGAGTAAGCGCATCTTTAATCAGCAAAAATGGCATTTCTCTCATTCAAGCTATATAGCTCGCATAGCGACCACTACACTCACGTTTAATGCAGATACTCATCCTCAGACTCGGAAATGGCCACAATAGATTATAATATAACTAGCCAATAGCGGATTTGCGTCCTTGACCATGTTGGGGGTGGGGTGGCTGTGGGGTGGGTGTGGGGGTGTAGTGGGGGTGGGAGTGGGGGGGGGGTGGTGGGAGGGGGGGCTGTGTGATGTCGGATTGGATATGGAACCTGAGTCGTTGACCAACAAGAGCGCTGATATCTAATTCCATATTGGTCCCAACGGCGCACATTCGATATCGATGCCAATAATGCGTTACGAAGATACAATCAATTCAGTAAATGCAATATATGAGACTCGGAACGCTGCCAGTATGCTGAGTATATCAAACATCACTGTCTGCTTTGAGCTTATTTGACAACGCCAACTACCCATCAACTTCAAATCAAATTACTCTAACTTAACACTCTCTTGCTCAGATTCTCCAGATGAAAGACTTATTTAACCATGATACCGAGTTACATCGTTGCAACACTTTCACAAAACGAACATCAGTTCCCACATAAAGGCTTCGACCATCTTGACGTAATTATACAGTTGTAAAATTTAAAAGACTTTCGGTAACCTCATCGAGACAACGAGCGCGTGAACCTATTCTCCAAGAAGTTCCAGCTGGTTATGATTGAAAGCATTTCAACCGAAGGTGGCTGTACAGAACAGCTCATAAATAACCTATGATGTTTCCAAAACAAAAACAGAAACATGCCTGTTAATAAAATGTACTGGTGGATATTTTGAACATACTTGTATTGGAAGCCATTGCTAGTTTAGGTAGCAATGTCTTCCGATCCAATCATGTTCAAAATATTTAACAATACATGTTATGCTGTTTTGGAAACGCCTTAAGTTATTTCTGAGCTTCCCTGTACCATAGCTGATGACGATGTGCATATCTTCGGCTGTTAATGTTTGAAGAACTATGTGCAATTATGTAAGCAACATACCGGATACCAACTTAAGCGGTTAACGAGGCATGCTATTACAAGCATATGTAGCTGCCTAATAATTGAACATCTATATAAACACGCCACACGTCATGTGGAAGGGAGATAGGGTGCAAGTGTACCCGAGTGTGTACTAGCATTCGTTCGCACGTGAGTGAGTAAGCGAGCCAGCGTGGTTTGGTGGACGTACGTACGTGTGCGCGTGTATGCGTGCGTGTGTGTGTGCGTGCGTGCATACTTGTATGCGTGTGTGCGTATTCGAGTGCAAGGACATGCGGGCTCGGGTAAGTGGTTACGGGTGGGCAAGCGGCCGGGCAGGCAGGCGTCCGCGTGGGGGAGTGGGTGGACGGATGGGCAGACCGGGGTGAGCGGATGAACATGCAGACAGAAGGACGGGCAGACGGATGGGCGGGCAGGTGGTTGGGCAGGAAGGGGAGCAAGTGCGTGAGTGAACGGGCTGGTGGATGGGTGTGTAGGTAAGTGAGTAGGTGTGTGATTGGTGGATTGGTTGATGCGTATGTGGTTGAGGGGATGGGTGGAAAGTTGTTTCAACTCTTATTTCCGGTGCAAATATGTATGCGATAATTTACCTCCACGAACCAGATGACATTCAGCTCTCACACTAATTTAGCAATGACAGATGACTTCGGGACCAAGATAAACACATCAAATTCCCTCCACTGTCTTAATAAAGACATTGAAGGATGTGTCTTCTTGTTTAATATCGACGTAAACTTATAGTTAATGGTGGTGGTGTGTGTGCAAACAAATGTACACTCAAAGCTTTCAACATGTTACCGATGATACCATTAAGCAAATACAGGTGTAGGCCCCATAAAGGTTTTAATAATGAACCAATTATCCTATGTGTGATATTTATTGTTAGATTTCATCAACGGAAATAGACAGACACTAGTAGGAAAAGATCATCTTTTCTCAGATGATTATTGAATTCAAAACATCAATAGAATGTTATCATCGACCACGTGTTCAGCTGTTTGCAACATTAATTGATTACACGTTATCTTGTATCTTGATTACGTAATCCGAATTACGAGAATGTGGATACTGAGGATAGATGTGGATTATTATGAATTTACCACAACTTGACTAACATGTTGTTTCGATAAACTGCTACAGCATTGACTAACACGTGGTTCCATCATTGTGATTGGAAAATTACACGATTTAGATGTCATATTTGACCGAACTGTGTTGAAATGGAAGCGCGCCTAATAACAGTAGCTATATGAAAGCAAGGCATGCATAATTTCGTATGCCAAATTGTGGTTGAGAGAAACTATCTTTCTGCATCTTTGTGACCGGGATGTAAGCAACGCTGGAACATGGAATTATGCTATACAGATCTCACATACCTAGCCACCAAGACCACTTTCGTTCTAAACAATTTTAACAGAACACCAACAACACAGAACCGCTACCCACACACAAACCCACTTCACATAGCTGTAGTGTTTGCGGTTACATAGTGTGAAAGTTGGTTCATTTGATTACATCTGGGCGCGTCTCCTTATCGATTATAAGACCGTGTTGAAGCAAGGTATAATAACAAAGTCCATAATCCTACTACGAGACTCGAAATTCTGATTCTATACCAACTGATACATGAATCACTGACTGGTGTTCAATTTCTGAATGGTGTTCCTTGAATATGTTGCTGTCCACCACGGCATCATCTTCCAGAAACAACATTCGCAAAATGAACACAAGTCGGGATGATCGTATGATATTAGATTCTCTAAATTATTCAGTACAATAACGATCAACTGTCATCGTGGAGCGACATGCTTCTAATCTAATCGCCTTGATATCTGTCCACCAAACGTAATCAATCAAGGACAGCCATCGTATGTCTGAGACGCCGCGTGTCATCGTGATAGACACTGATCGGTGACGGTGATAGACATTCGTAGAGATGGGGCGGTGGTAGAGTGAGGATCGGTGCCGCAATTGGTATTTGTAGCTGAAATTTATAGCTGTAAGAACTCCTTCGATATCGAAGATTGGCTTGACCTACGTTCATTCATTACGGATTGTTTTATTTAGCCCATACGTGGATGCATAGGTTCTCGGTAAATCGCATAGTTTGGTTTGAAATACGATGTCACGAGACAAAATTTCCATGTAGGAGCATGGTTACACGACAGTTAATGTCCATGAGTTTGGTCTCAGAGGCATTCACACTAGGCTGTCTCCGTTAGTGTCATGCTTTTCACGAGTTCTCGAGAGGACATTGTCCATCACGATAACCAAGAATCGGCACCAATGACTGTGGGTTGTCGTGGACTGTGCTTACCAACGGCATTACACCTCTCTCTCTCTCTCTCTCCCTCCCTCCCTCCCCCTCCCCCACCCTCTCTCTCTCTCTCTCTCTCTCTCTCTCTCTCTCCTCTGTGTTTCTATACCTGCTATTATCCAGCTTTCGCAGACACCCCCCACCCCCACGCTCCACCTCCGGGATCGTTTTCTTGAAATTGAAACACTTTCAATGCATAAAATGTTACGATTGAGGGTTATTTCACAGCTTTCGTAACATATTATGTGAGATTCTGTTCGTCTTCCTTTTACAGTTTTTCAGTCATACAGGAACGGCTTCCAGTTAAATTAATTTCAAAATATTCAACAGAATAACTATTATGTCGTAAAGAATTTACTTTTTCAGGGATTTGTCGGTGAAAGGGTTAATCCCATTCGTTTTTGGTTAAAGCATATTTTATAGCATATTTCGTTTGTGCACATGCTACCAATTCACCGATAATGTCAGATTAAGCCATAATTTGTCAGAGCACCTATATTAACTGCTTCCAGCATCAGGTCCAATTGTAACCCCACGTGGCATAAACAGACTAGGATTTAGGAATGCAGTTGGTTTGCCATTGGTTTGCAATTTTGAACCTACATTATCAGCGTATATAACTTACTGAATTAACGTATGCCAATTTCTCATCCACTTTTATGGTGTCTATTTTGAAAACGTAGCAACATCTTTCTGCAACACCATTTTCAAAATTGGCACCATTTCCAATTTTCTCCACGCAAAATAACGACCCGTGTATTCAACATTAAGTGTCTCACACAGGCGCATCATGGGGTGGAACTCTCGGGAATAGTTTAATATCATCGCCCATTTAAACAAATTATGTAAACAGCGGCATGTTACGCCAAAACCGAGCTCGCATTGACATTTTATATTACATATAAACGGTACTAACATATAAATGGCATGTGTTTGCATAGATAGGTTGGGTGGTGGGTAGGTTGGCACAGATGTAGGTGGTAGGTTGTCAGATAGCTAAGTAAGTAGGACGGTAGCGACGCAAATAGGTAGCTTAGATGATATCTAGCATTATTTCTAGGAACTCTGTCATTCATGAACGCGCTGGCATCGCATACATACGTATCATACATAATTAAGTATAGCTAGGCCATCATTAGAAAAATCTGCAAGGACTAGGCGACAAAAGCTCCAAAGGTTTTTTCTTAATTAGATATTTACGAAAGACATACAATTCGTACCCTGACATGACGGACATTTCCACTTCTATGACGGAGCTACGTTATTTTGATTGTGATGCCAGTAATATGTGACGTATTTGAGTCACATACCTGCGTGACAGACCTGATCCCTCTATTGAACCGCGTGCCTGGTGTATCTCGGAAAATAAATCTACTTAACCCGAACAATATTGAACAACTTTGATTCGCATCATAAAGATAAACCAAATGCAACATGCAGTACAGCGCAGAAATATCTTAACACGCACTGGTGAATATTTCGAAGATAAATGAATTGGAAGACATTGCTGCCTAAGACAGCACTATCTTCCAAATCAAATGTTTAAAATATGTACAAGACCATTTCTTACATTGCGTTCAATATTGTACTAACTTACATGATTCTGTTTTTGTTTTAAGAACATGTTAAGTTATTTCTGAGCTGCACTGTAGCTAATCACTCTTAGTGCACTCGGCAATCCTTTGCTGCGAAACATTGTTCTTATTAAAAGTTGGCCGTGTGCGGGTCACAGAAACATTATGGTCGGTCGTGTGGGGGGGGGATGTCACAGAAACATTATGGTCGGCTGTGTGCGGATCATAGAAACATTATGGTCGGTCGTGTGGGGGTCACAGAAACATTATGGTCGGTCGTGTGGGGGTCACAGAAACATTATGGTCGGTCGTGTGGGGGTCACAGGAACATTATGGTCGGTCATGTGTGAGGCGTGCAAAAGGTCCGTTTGTGATTCTTGTGACCAGTCGGCGTTCACAAAACGATTGCGAACTCGCGACTTTGCTCCAAAACCTAAGGAGCTAAATGAAAGGCAGATAACTTGGATTATCTTTGGCACTGAAGACAGGTTTCAGTCAGAAATGGTTGTCCACTCGTCAGATTTATGCCAGCAAGTTAGCCATGTGTTGGTCACAGAAACAATTACACTGTACACCAAACAAAGTTGGTGATGAAATTCAGCAAATGTTAGCTTTATCTATCAGTACTAGTAAAGATGGCTCTATGCCTTATTTCAACCAGACTGCCCTAGAGCGGGCGCATAGGCGAAATAACAGCCCCTAGCAAAACGTGGCAGAATGGTGAATTAAAGACAACACAGTGTCGAGCTTCACGAAACGATCGTGTAAATTATTAACTCATCTCACAACTGAATCATTCCCACATTGCAATTAACGAAGTAAGCTATTGGCATCGCACCGCCCCATTCCCGGCACCTAATTAACACGGTAAGTGAAGATGTTAGGACTTGTTAGTACTCATTCTGTAAACTATGTTGTTGAAACTGTTGCAGTCATAAGCATCAACATCTTCTATAACATCGTTTTCGAAAAGTGTACTAGGTGCAAACTAATTTAATCACAAGCCAATGTGCTGCTGGCTATATATTCAGTAGAAAAACTATTAGCCACCTCACACAAGGAGTTCATGAAATATTCAGTAATCGCAGACATTCTGTAAGTCTAGAGACACTATTCTAAATCGCAACAACTACACACGACAGTAACTATGCAAATACTATAGGCAAACTACATCTAAATTACCCAAGGGTATACCAAATGTGTATATGGAGGAAGTTGTTAACATAGACCAACCAATACCGTTCTTGAAATATTCCGAGCATAGTCAAAAAGTGCTACGATTTGCCAAAAGCACTCTCTGTGGAGACATTAATTTTTATCGACAAACACATTCTAACAGACTTGGGGAGGTCCTACATGTATTATTTCGCAATGTGCCAAGATTCGTAAACGTCTAAATTGCTTTAGTCTTACATCGAAGTGATATTTACATAGGGTGAGATATTGGTCGACACAGTCATACATTTAACGCAAGCTTTACAAATGGTACATGATCGATGTTTTACGGCAAATTCGTCAAAAGGCACAGTACACAATGATGCCAAATGAACATCATCGTTTTTTGTGACTTTTTAAGGAGCCTGCGGGACAATCCTCTAATCTACAATTAAAGAATATGACCACGTGATTATTAAGTGAGATTTGATTTGTCTCTCAACCTCATACCTTCATATTATATATGCCCATACAGTGATGGAAGGATGAAGTTTAATTAGCCACATTAGTCATATACCTTGACTTACTGTCACACATGCCTGAACTGTCCGCTAGTGTGGATGCGTGAACGGGCTAGCGCATGCACACGTGTGTTCGTACATACGGGAGTGTATTGGAGCGGGCCTCCACCAGTCACCAGGTTGGCTGAAACTAATTTAATTCTTGAACGACGTCACATTTTTAAATTGACGAGGGAATGTTTTCTGGGGTATAAGTCAAAGCGTGTGCGTCTTTGTTTATGATTGTGTAAAGATGCATGTGTCGGCGCACCAACTCTTGCTTCCGTGCGCTATCTAAGTGTTCGCTCACAAATAATGTGCCCCAGCGTCTAATTAGTCAGTTCTTTAATGACTCAAATGACACATAGAGACTACATTATTTCGAAATGATTCACCATCCTGGATAAATTTACATTAAATAATCATATATGATTGCTTCTATAAATATTATGTGGTGTCACGCAATCTAATAGCGCAAATACTTGGCCTGGTGCCAGATGCTGGCTCTGTAACCAAGTGGTCGCCATGCCACCCGTTTAAAGGACTGTTATATTTGTTCCACAGAAAGCCTAACAACATAGACACTTCAAACAGAAATATTAAATCTTTATGCACCTATGTATTTTGCATCTGAAACCGAATGTAAAGACTCTAACACAGAATAGGTAATCGGATTCATTGCAGTTGACTTCGGAAATATATAGAGCAAACCAGATTTATTTCGTATCAGGCATTGTGTACGTCAGAGACAATATTAAGAAATGATTCACGCGTCCCTATAGCGTAGCGTTTCATATTTAGACTACGGTCATCGACCCATCTATGCTATTTCCATACCAGTTTCCGCCCTATTGAATCCAGTACGGTGTCCTAACTACATAGCGGCCAGATTCACATACATTGTGGTCCCCTGACCATTTGTCTAGTTTTGAACGAATTCGGACATGAAAATCAGATCCTTTGACACACTGAATGTCGTGTGGTTGTGTGGGTTTGAGTGTAATAAACGGCTTCAAGATTAATCATTGCAATATCATTACTGATTACGGTACTCACAGTAAAACCTCTGTATAACGGACACCTCTGTATGGACAACATTATGTGGTGATTAAAGGCAGGTGTGCGCTTATCCAAACTCATTTGCATCGTACGATGCTTTATAGAGACAATCGATGGTGGTATTTAAAGACGAACAGTTTTAAGACCACCCGTCTAAAAAAACCCACCATCTTTTGGCGCTAGTGGCAGGTGTGTGCTATAACCAGATTTAACTGTCGAAAAGTCCTCTACTATCTGCTATATCTGCTATAGCATTTTGTTTGAATGTATCAAAGACTAAATCTAGCAGATATCGACTAACAATATCGATTCTGTAATTCCTTGGATATCGCGTCCAGCGCGCCGAGTGGCATTCCTGGAACATCAGGCGGGATCATAATTCACTCAGCTGTAGTAATTTCTTTGACTTTATACCGGCATGCATGCTGACACGATTATGATAGGATTATACGCTAGCGGTGTATTATCTTAAAGATAGCAAAGAAAATCCGTTATTGAAACCGTGAATACAATTAAAACAGCAACGGCAGCAGCAGCACAACCACCACCGACCACCACCACCACCACCTACACCACCATCACCACCACAACCACCAAGAACAACAACAACAACAACAACAACAACAACAACAACAACAACAGCAACAACAGTAGACGCAGCAGCAACAACAACGACACGGCAGCAACAAAAGCAGCATCAGTCGCAGCGATGGCGGCGGCGGCCGCAACAGCAACAGTAGCAGCAACAGCAGCAGCATCAGTAGCGGTATAAACAACAACAACAACAACAACAACAACAACAACAACAACAACAACAACAACAACAATAACAACAACAATAACAACAACAATAATAAAAGCAGCAACAACAACACCACCACTACCACCACCACCACCAACAACAGCGGCAACAACAGCAACAACGACGACGACGACGATGACGACGACGACAACAACAACGACAACAACAACAGCCCACCCGCACGCTTGCCCGTCCGCCCACCCGCCAGCCCCAGTCCGCCCATCGACACCCACCTCCACCCAGGCTGCCAGCCGCCTCGCGCACTCAAGTACGCGCACACGCACAAATCACTGTTTGACAGTTGTGTACGCCTATGCTGCTGCTCCGTTATTCATATCTTCATCCATTCCCTCATCTCAGGCAATTTCCGCCTTCCTCATCTTCATTACCGCCATCCCCTTCACAAATATACGGTATGGAGAGTAAATGTATAGTTTTGTACCGACGGAAAGATTGCTGCGCTCTACCTGTTACAGGTGAAAAGTCATATTTCAATCAAATGCCATGGTTCAGGTACCTTATCTTACATCATAAGGATGCTTGGCATAGGAATGTGACATGAGAATGCTTATCTATGAATACATAAACTACGCTCCTATCTCACTATGGAGTGACCTGCTGAACGCTTTCAAAGCGTGGATAATCATAGGTTAAACTATGAGGTAATCCATCTTGTTATGATGTAGCTGACACTCAGTTATATGTTTCTATGGTAATTCAACTGTTGGTGTGCATACGGTAGCAACAATATTCAGTCAGATTAATTTCAAAATATCTAGCGGGTAACACGTTATTCACGCATGAGTCTCTTGCAATAAGAATAAAGCCTCTGTTGATTGTAAGCTGTTGTTGTGAGAATATTCATTCTAACATTGACGACATCATAGTTTCAGTTTTCTTTATTTCGCCCAGGCCATTACAGGCATATGAGGGCAACATTTATGTTACAGTTATTGGCGATAGAGGTATTATAATTTTTTACAATTTTTGTTCGCATGCGGTGTTATTATTATTATTATTATTATTATTATTATTATTATTATTATTATTATTATTATTATTATTATTAACATACTGAGTTGTCTATTCCCGATATATTTACTGTCCCCATATTGCCAATCTAGACACTGTCAAAAAGAACGTCTGTAACCTATGCCTAAGGATACATTTATAGCAATGCCAACCAATTTCTAGGCAAGCTGCCCCCCCCCCCCACCCCCACCCCGCATGCGTATGCGTGCTTGAATCTAGTTTAACACATTACGGCGAAATTCATTGAATACCAATCTCAAACTAGTTATACAGATAAGCAATTGGATAGTGCTTCCAGTCAAAGTCATCTCGAAATATTCAGCATGATGTTTATTAAATTGTGCATCCATCAAAGACATATAATTTAGACACATTCACGATGGCCATTTGCTACTTTCGTAATGTACCAACGTTATTTCGATTTTGACGTCATCTTACAAGTGCACTATTTATTTGCTTATGCCTAATTACCCAGTAGAGAGTACAATGATGCAAATACCTACTGGTGTAGTGATGGACAGAGAATCTGCCTTTGGATCAATCATCAAAGATAATAATCTCGTGCCACCATTATTTGCAGATGAAGTGGCCTAAATCCGCAAAGCTCTTCTAACCATTTTCATCCAGAATTCACATAAAACTGTGATCTAATAAGGAAAACATCTTGATGTTTTGTCACAATAAATTGACCGAGCTTTGTTTCCCCCGAGCCTCGATGCAGATATTGAAGATAATCGGCATGCGGTTATTGATAGCATGACTAATCTCATCTTCGACTTGAGCAAGGGCCTATAAAGAATGCAATGCTATAAACATTTACAATCATGACATGCAATATTCGTGAGAAACCCAAACATTCCATTACAGTAAGTGACTTCAGTAAGGGAAAAGCCAGATAGCGTATATGAACTCTATGCCTCTAAAAGGACGTAATCGTCGTGTGCCCGCGTACATGGCAATCTCTCTTGACTCAGCAATTACATAGCAAATGCGTGAATTACGATCTCCGGTTAACAAGAACTCGAGAGGGAGACTTTTGACCTGTTCGCGGCCGAGTGTAGTGAAAACTGGTCGATCGCTTCTATTGTTACTTTCAAAGGGTGCTGTTTGGTGCTAGCGACGAAATTAAGGCACCGGGATTGTTCCACGAATCTTCCAATACATCTTATCAAGCGCTATGGAAAAGCGAAACTAAATCGGATCAATGGATTCAAAGGGTCTATGATCTAGTAGTGTTTAGGATGATCTCTCATCTCTACATTGGACATATCCCGGCCCCTGCTGCCAAATTGCAAAAAAACCCATTAAAGAATTGATAATTGTGTCGTTTGCTATGTTTCAACTAGATGTGGCTGTCATATCCAATATTTTTTCTAGCAAGATACTCTGGAAGCAAACATGATTTAATGTGCTTAGCTTCTATTGGATTGTTGGAGGATTACAATATTACGATATTGGTGAGGTTTGAATTGGCATCTTAACCGAGTTGATGGGCGTTTTATGTGCAAACCAAACAGTACTATCGTACTTGGAAAGTTGAATCCAGAATGATTTACTGCAATGGATTTTTTGCTCGGTTATATGACTGGAATCGCCTCTGCCAATTTGTATGGCCACTTAGTCGTTTTAATATCACATAGTATCTCAAATTAAAGGAAAACCACCGGCATCTTATAATTGCGACTCAGGTGATATAATATGCAACTCGGGAACTAAGCATTGTATTTCAAGCTTTTTATCATACTGTTTTAATAGCTAACTATTGATACATTTCTCTAGTCTATGAAGGCTCTCATGATTTACTTTTCAACCAATCAGAAAACCCCTAGGCTGTGTGCCTCTGTGAGCTCAATCAGAGAGGTGCCAGTGATAGACACTAATTAAACTAATACTGCCATCTATAGATTAGAAATGTGGTGTAGAAGCAACCAACATGGAATGCGTTGAATATCCTGAAACTATGTTGACTGGAAGCTGGTGCTGCAAAATAGTTTCAAAATATCCAAGATAATTATTATAATAAAATAAGGAAATTGATTGTATCAGCACCTACATTATGTCATATACTATCACTTGAGGGGATAAAATGGCGGCGACCTCAGTTCAACATTAACACGATGTTGAACAGCAAGTCATTGTGATACAAATAATGCGGTAACATGGGAAGTGCATGATATGGAATCTCTATAAGCTATGATCTACCAGGATAGTACGCCGTCTGAGATACGAATATAAATGCCCATTATAGATGGTTTGGCAGGATACATGATGTAATAGTGTCATTATCACGTGATAATGCATATGCTGTTTCTGTTCTCTAATATAACAAAGAAGATCTCTCAAACCTAAGTAACGTCAATGCCACTCTGATGTCGTATCAGGAAACAATACATGAATAGCTGGTCAATGGTTACCTCTATAAATGGATCCCATATGCCACTCACGAATATGACCTCACACCCAAGTACGTCATGTGTAGGCCGGCGTCACAATATATAGTGATGCATCTAGCTCCGTCATGAACATTGAAAAGTCTGTGAAGTATACGAATTGTATATCGTTACTGTTTAATAAAGATTCTGTTGAATATTTGGAAACTAATTTGACTGGGAGCTGTTTCTGTCATATGCAACAACAGCAACCAGTCAGTTTAGTTTCCACATATCCAATAGTTTATCTTTATGATTACCTTGAAATTGGGATTCTGAGAATTAAATGTTCAAAGTACATAAATCGATCCCAACACGCACACAACGTGGGCGGATCTTAGATAAAGTGGGCGGGGCATAGACAGAAATGGGTTCTAGTGCAATCCAAATCATGCTAAGCCAAAGTTATCCAACGCGATACTGGTCCATAAAAATATCAGCGCTGCCAATTAATATCAAAACAATCAAAACGAAAACAACTCTGAACTAAAAAAGAACTGCAACAAGATCCTTCAGCAAATCAGTGAAAGTTTTAAAGAACTTACCATCAAATGAGCAGATGATGACTGTCGTAAAATGCTTAGAGAAGCCACGGCATTAAAAATGCGCACGCCACAGCAGTCACGCGCTGTACTCTGATGAATACTTCCCTGGTGCGGACCAAGGAAAGGCAGATACAATCATAGAATGGTTCAGAGATTAGATAACAAACTCAGATAATAATCCCGTTCGCACTTTTGTTGAAGAGACAAGACGCGACACAACGCAATGCGGGCACTAAAGAATGGTCGTGAGTGAGCTAGATGACATCCTCAAGAAACTCTGCCTCAGAGCAATATCTCCCTACAGCATGTTCTGGATCTCCCTACAGATGTTATAGAGCTCCCTACAGATGTTGTAGGAGAAGGCACACTCACCGCACTGTCCAATCCATAGAAACTACATAGGCAATTTTTTTCAACGTCATGTCAAACTTGTGCTCTTAAACAGAATTAGAACACGGGGTCAAAGGGCCTGTGTTGCATTACCCAGACCTTTAACATTTGAACCATTTTCGTTTAAATAGACATGATCATTTAAATTTAGAAAGAAAAAATCAGATGCTAAATTAGCATTCAGTGCATACAAAGTGACTGGATGATGACTTGGAAATCAAAGATGGATATTGACCACACAATCAAAAGCCTTACGTTCGAAAATTCCAATTATGTTTAAAACCGTCTCCTACAAGCTTTCAAAAAGTTCAAGATTGCTCAATCAAATTTATGTATGCTTTGAAGCCTAACAGCATAGGGTTCTTTCAACAAAATTTGTTTAAAATCAGCCAAGAGGTTAATCAGCTTTAACGGATTTTGTGGTCGCTGGAAAAAGTAACCTGTCAAATTTCTATTTATGTTTACAGAAGCTTACCACGCTAAGTTTCTTTCAGCCATGTTTGATTGAAAGCGGTTCAATAGTTTATGAAGAGAATTCGTAACCGATTTCTGGATATTTGTTGGGAAATCCAAGATGGCCGTCGGAGAAATTGATCACTTTTCTTCGTCCTTTAATTGGTCCAGTGGTTCGTGAGTTGTTCGAAGCTTCATATTCTTTTCCTATAGTTTTGGCGGGAAAAGATGGCCAGCGATCTGACAATCTGATAAAATCAAAAGTGTAAAATTTGCCTTTCATGCCAGGTGAGCTAAAGTGATGTCAAATGTGACTTTATCTTGCATCAGAGATAAAATTGACAAACAAAAAATTGGAAAGCAGAGAACACATGCTGTTATGTCGATATAGCCTGAGGCACCATGTATGCTAACATGGTTAGTTCTATCAAAGCAATATGACTTCTACAAGATGAGAATCCTCATGGCACATGCATTTGATGCCATCATTGGACCACACATTATTCAATACCCCCATCAAGATGATAGTGTCTAGTGAGACTATTACTAGCAAACACAAAATTAACTGTTTAGGTCAAATCAATACTTTCTGTAAAATATAACTCATTAATAGTATCACCACAGAAGATGACTTCTCACCATTTACCATCTTGCAGCTCTAACTTCTGTTCAGGAACATTTGTAAGTTCAAACTCTCCAATCTCAAAGCAAGACATGCCACCAGAGATTGAGTATTCACATGATGTTGATTTTATCGATGAAGATAATGGTCCCCTTGATGACCGGCTTCGAATAGGTTCAAAACACTGTAATGCCACAAGGTTCCGCATGGATGAAGACAAAATGCAATACATAGATGTATACCTGTCCGACAGAAAGTGGACCAATGATGAAGGTGCCTTGCCTCGAGGCTATGAGGAGTCGAGAAGGAGCCGAAACTTGAGCTCACTTCTCTGCTGTTCACCCGACAATGCGTGTCGTTGTGCGAGAAAAAATTGCTCGCCAGCCATTCCGAATCACTAGTGACCCTAGAGCATAACCTCAACACTCGGTCCTTCACAAACTGCAACGTAGCTGCACTACCTGAATGGCCATAGAATGTCAGAACCTACGCCCGTTCAGACTCCATTGAGGCTTGCAGTACTGGGCTGCAACAGGTATTAGCCACGCACAGCACGCCATAGCAACAAATTATTATGTAATTTGCGATCAGACCTTAAAAAACGTAATCTAAGATCACTAAGGAGTAAAAAGTTACTATGAAAAAGTTTGAAGAAAACTGATTGCAGCTAGAAGAGGTTTTCACTCCCGCCAGACGTACAAAACTGTCATTCGTCGTCGTCGTCATCATAAAAGAAGATCGGTCAAGAGAATACAGCCGGCAATCTCTTTGTTGTGAAACACGCACACTTGGTTGAAAATTACTGAACTACGACAATGCACATTTGAAGGCACCATGATTAATTATTTAAAATATATCGAGATAGCAGGCGTATCAGGTAGTCTAAAGACCAACTATCGTAAGGAATAGTCGGTTTATGGCATTCAAAAAATCTCCTTCTGACAATTAATTTGCATCAGGAATCCAGCATCTTCTATTTTCGCTTTAGAACAATGATTAAGACATCGACTAGCTTTAATCAAATTATTTGGAAAAAAATATTCAGCAACCATCCCATATCAATCAGTAATAACGCTATAGGGTCAATGGAACTGTAAAATAGGACTAACCGAAATAGAGTGAGTAATCTTCAGCGCGGCAAATTTGCATTTAACCATTTAAGCCTTGAAATGGCATAGTCGTAATAACAAGTACACTATACAGGGAAGCTGTTGAATTTTTTTGGAACTAATTCAACTGTGAGAAGCTGTTGCTGCCATAAGGCAGCAACAGCTCCCAGTTAAATCAGTTTTAAAATATCGAACATCATATTCTTTCCATCATAAAGAATTTGTCGCGTCTGGTGTGCAGAAGTTACGGCGGTTAAACCTGAGCATATATTTGATGACACTTCAGAACAAGATATTAATCACCAGATGTTCTTGGTGCGAGATAAAAAAAATGCAACCCAAAGCTATTTATTATATTGTCAAGGGAGCTATTTCTTTCTATCTGCCAGATAATTTAATCTCGATCACGCACTGTCACAATCTATGCTCAGTTTGTGCCCACAGACGTGTGTGGAGGCCGCCTTCTCTCTCGCTCTCTCCCCATGCATCCCAATGCATATTGCATTCAACAGTTGATTTATAACCTTGAACCGCTCTGTATCACAATTCGCTTGAATCCATTTAATGGATTTTGTAGCTATGACTCACAAAGTAATGCGTTCTATTGGGGATAGGGGTTTGGGTTCCAATTTCTAGCACGCGTGCATCAGAATGCGATGACCTCAGATTTCGCGTGCTAAAGATTTATTTCAGTTTGGGTTTTAGATTGATGAAGTCATCGGCCACTGGAGTGTGAGGCCCTGCGTGTGTTATGCATAAATAACAGCTTAGTTTTAAAAAAATAATATGTTTCTTAATTCTTCGTTTCATTTATATTTGTGGTGATGTATAAACTATTTAACCACTGGGTAACATGCTATCTCAGCATTAGAAGATACTATTACCGTTGCCCTGACTTAGTCGATGACATGGATTGGGATGTGTGGGAGGGGGTGGGGTGGGTGGTCTTACATGAGATGCATGATGATGAGAAGACAATGGCATCAAACACCATGATGAGTCAGAAAATTGCATTTTCACAGATTATCAAAGCCAAAATGTTATTAAAACATGTAGAGATGACGTCACACTAGCGAAGGGCACCGTACTGGCGATACCCTGTCGTTTAATGATCCATTGCTGGCTATCCATGTGTAGAGCATGGAAGTGGAAGCCATGGGCTGGTGCAGGGGTGGTAGCAGGAATAGTGAGACTCCCTATGGTGAAACAAAACGTTTCACCCGAAAAGATTATCAAAGGTTTTACACATGTCTAACATCGCGTGTGCTCTAGGCACAGTTGCCTTAGTCATACCAGTCGTGTTGCTGCAATAATATGTTCCTATACAATTTTTACTTTCTCTTCGCAACACTAATATGGAAGTGTGACATCATAAATCGAACTCTGCCGATTTGATTATATTAGATGTATATTATTACATGTATAACGGATCTTCTTTGCCATTAACATCGCATAATCGTAACTTGTGTTATCAGGTCATACACAAGTCCAGTATTTAAAATAAACAGGTTCCTGCTATAAGAGGTTCTTAGCATGTTTCTATGAACAAACACGTTGGAGAAAATACGCATACACCAGCATAAGCTACATAAGCGCGCATGTACAAACGCACACACATGGGCTAGTTTCTCGCGCTTCTGCACCACGATAATAGATCACGTGATTAAATCTACGCGTGTGTACATCTAAATACCCTGAATCGAGGGCTCTGAGAATGATTAAACATCGAACTTAGACATTTTGTCGTGCCATGGCTTTGTGTTTAGATAGATTGATCGCTTAGTGCGACTTTACATTCCGCTCAAGAAGTAATCGGTAGTCATTGAAATCTGATAACAGACGGGCTCACGGAGCACAAACAACGGAAGTGTCCATTTTAAGTTATGCCCGCCCATTTTTAACTAAGTTCCACCCATTTCGTACGTGTGTTGGAATTAATTTATATATTTTGAACCGTGAATTACCAGAAACCCAACTTCGAGGTGCGTATAGAAGAAACCGTTTGAATAGGTTGAAGGGAATTAGACTGGGGCTGTTGCTGCTAATGGCAGCAAGATCTCCCGATCCAATTGGTTTCAAAATATTCAACAGAATGTTTAATAAAAATTATAATTCATCAAGAATAGAATTCGTACACTTGAAAAACGTTCCAATGTTCATGACGTAGCTAGATACGTAATTATACTTCGATGTCAGTTAACACTAGTGACGTAAATGTTTATGATGATGTCAGATACTTGAGTGACAGATCGTATCCCTCCATTACTTCGTACAGACAAATGGTCCACGATAACCCTCAGATTTCTTCATCAAAATTTAAGCTCTCTCATAGAAAATGTCGCTCCACAGACCAAGAATATCAGGTATCATCCCAATGGTGAATTTTCCAAAAAATCGCCTTGGTCTGCAAATGGACATTTTTGGCCGGAGTTGGTCTTAAAGAGGTAACACCCTAGAGAAAGGTGGTCGTTTTAGTAGGCTGTGAGAGTAGTGGTGTTGAAAGACGTTAACAGCTTTTAAAGTCAGTGCTTTCACACAGTTCGCCCCACATACCATCTTGCTTCAGTCAGTGCTTCAGTTATACGACCTTGCCATATACGCGAAACAGAATAACCGATTAGGGGAAACGTATTCTGATCACGGTATGTGTGGGTGTATTATATTGCCATCAAACTGATGTTTTGGATGAAAACGAGCTAACAGTTAGCTTCCATTGACGCACACACGCTCAGATTCATGTTCCTGGTCGATTTGTTGAACGACAGTCTCTGCGCCGGTGTATCCACGTGGCAAATTTGATACCGTCGTTACCTTAGAAAGTGGGGGCGACAAACAGGTTTGGCTCCTGTTCATAATACATAATGTGGAGTGAACATATTTCAATATCAATGCATCACTGGGATGAGGTACTTTTTCAGGAGAAAGTGAGTAAAACAATAATTTCACAGCCAGCCGATGGTACATTTTTTTCTCCAGAAGTGCAAGAGCGTATCAAAATTTCCTAGCCAAAGACTCGTGGTCTTCTGTAGACGAAAAGGCGAATCTGCTCATAGACCCGTAAGGAGTCCGCATATGACGTTACAAGTTTGAAGTTGCTACCCGTGGCTATTGCTAACATAAGTCTTGGATAGCATTAGTCCAGGAAAACGTTAACGTTCAGCATGGCGGGGAGCAAATGGTGAAACAGAATTGCTGAATAATGACTGCAAAATAAATTAAGCAACACGTTTTACATAATGTTCCATAATGAACACGACTAGGACACATATTCCACTTAACAGACACTGGGAACAACAACAACAACAAAAACAACAACAAAAACAACAACAACAACAACATCAACAACAACAACAACAAAACAACAACAACAGCAACAACAACAACAGCAACAACAACAACAGCAACAACAACAACTACAACCGCCGCTGCTGCCACCACCATCACCACCACAATCACCACCACCACCACCACCACCACCACCATCATCATCACCACCGCCAGCAACAACAACAACAACAACAACAACAACAACAACAACAATAACAACAACAACAACAACAACAACAACACTAGCACCACCACCACCACCATCATCATCACCACCACCACAATCACCACCACCACCACCACCACCACTAGCAACAACAACAACAACAACAACAACAACAACAACAACACTAGCACCACCATCACCACCACCACCAAATCGACCACCCACTGCTGCTGCTACTACTAATACTACTACTGCTACTACTACTACTACTACTACTACTACCACTACTACTACTACTACTACTACTACTACTACTACTACTACTACTACTACTACTATTGAGCGAGTGGGACTTTTATTACCAATGCTGCAATACCCCCAGAACCCCCTCATGGTAGTTCGTTGCTATCTTTATTAGAATGATCGCAGATATAATGCCAAATAGATTACGACAGTATATTATGATGTACGTGTTTCTCGATGAATGGCAGTCAACCCGGTACTGGAAACCATATCTAAGGACTTATAGGATCGATATGTAATGTTAGTAGACGTACTTAAGATAGCATATCCTTTGATACATTTACGAACACTGTTGGCATAGAATTGAGTTCTTATCAATCCAGTCTAGAACAGATAATCATGACGCTGGTATAATTACTTACATTCTCACGGCGCTTTCGTCGGTTCTAAGAAAAGATTCGCTGCAATATCATTGGTCAATTATATAGCTGGTAATGTTTTGACTAATGAATCAGTAATAAGCATACTCCCAGATGACGAGAGCATGGCAACATACTGTGGTCCGATGATTAATCGTGTATCTCTATAGGCATTCTCGGTATCAAGGACCTTTTACTGTCCTAATTACAATAAAACCTGTTTATAGAGGACACTGTATGGACAATCATAATGTGGTTATATAAAACGCATGCCGCTCAACCCCTCTTCTGCCAACATAACGATTTAACTGTTAAGCCAGCCAAAACCAGCCTCTGCCATGGTCTTGAGGGATGTCCATTAGCAGTCCAAGAGAAGGCTTTTTTAAATTTACCACAGGAGTCATTCCCGTGATAATTTATCAAAAATAGTCTCCTCGTGCACGTGAAATTGACGCTGAGTATGCAAAAATATGGATTTGTTAACCATTAACCATTTACTTGTCAATCTCGCTCAAAACTGCCTCTAGCGTGGTTTTGGGAAATATCCATATGCTGGCCTACAAAAAGCTGTATTTTGTAAATTCCATTTGCAAATAGTTTTAATTTTCTTGAAGTATGTATGATTACTGTATTCTGCGGCTGTAGTAGTAGAAACATCCTACATATTCAAATCGGCCCTTCTTCGCTTTTGCCCACTGCGTCTTGTCCTCAGGCGAAATCCTTAGCTTCTTCAGGTGCATTCTTGACTTGAGTGTACCGAGTCGTGCTTTCTTGAGGTCACCTCTTAGCACGCTTAGCAGATTTATGCAATGCTGTCCTCTCCTGGCTTTGTATTAGCTGGCTCTGAGTAGGGCGAATTCCAAGGATCTCTGTGCTGGTGTGTCTTCTGGCATCCTTAGCTATGACCAAACATGGACCATCTTTGCTGGGCGACATTTACAGAGAGCGGCGACGTATTACGCATCTTGCATAGTGCATCATTGGCAATTATGATGTCTGGCCATTGGGGCCCAGTAATTGTGCAGGCATCGAGTTGGTCTAGAGCTGCTTTTGGAGCTGCCCAGCTGTTACAGTTATACAGCATCAAGGATACTCAGATCGCATTGTATAAATGTAGTCTTTTTATCAAGGGCATCTTTGAAGGACTGTACAGCTATGTTCCCCTGACACATCGTGCAGCAATGCCAGCAGTACTACAATGCAGTGAGTCCAGGATTTTACTTTTCCTCCTGGGTTCGCCGCTACGAAGTGGATCGTTATTTTCTTTAATTTCATGCTTTGTAGATCGGTATATGTGGGTGAACTCAGTTTTGGATTCATTCATAAAGGGATTATCAATTTTTAGTTTGCTTGCAGCTATTGGGAGGAGTTTGTCAAGGCGCTTCTTTTCCTCGTAAATGAAGTCCACATCATCGGCATATTCAGGCCATCTCTAGCGGCATGCCAAGTATTGACACTGGGCGGGGTGGGGGGGTTAGGTGTGTGGGTTGGTGGGTGGATGGGTCGGTGGTGCTGGTCTTGTGGAACTTTCCCGCACGGATTTCAATGCAGCAGCAACGTAGCAGGTAAAACGCACAGGCGATAGACCATCTCCCTGTGGGGAGCCGATTGGTGTCTCAAACTCTACAGACTTCACTGACTTGGCTCGTACTCTCAGCTCGGTGTCCGCAAGCAGTAGTGTCACTAGTCGTAGCTCATCCTCATTGCAACTGGCCTGGCGTAATACATCTAGAATCTTTGGGCGTTTAATTGTGTCGAAGGCTCGAGAGATGTTAATGACCATTTTGTGGAAATCCCAGTGTTTGGACATGACTACCGACACAAGCCAAGCACGCGTTGCGCCCATACAATGTCTACCCAGCTGCGTCCACAGTTGAAGCCACTTTGACATGATCCGGTGAAATTATTGATCTTGTCTCAGATGCGCCACAGAGTAACATTGGATAGGATTTTCCATATGCTGTTGAGGAGTACAATGGGCTGCAGATTGGCTGGGCCAGGTGGCTTTTTGGGCTTGAATAGTGTGATAAGGGTGCCTTGGCCAGCGTCTTCGATGGGAAGCTGGTGCATTAAAAGCTAAATTGATTAGGTGCGTGATCGGTTTTGAGATACTGTTTCTGGAAGTCTTGACCATTAAAACGTTACTAGATATGACTAACATTTTGAGTGCTTTGAGGCGCTGTTCACACAAGAAGGGTTTATACAGCTCATCTGCTATTGGTAAATATGTTTTGATGGCGAATTACAGTAGTTCCTTATAATGGGCGGCAGTTGACCACTCGTCTTAAAAACACCAACATCATTTGGCTTCAAAGTAATTATATATACTACACAGGTATGTCTGGGCTTACCAATAGCTACATTCTCCTGTAATGGTGTGCAGATTATGCCGTTAGAAGAAAAGTGTCATGGATATATCTCCTATGTAGGATGTCTGAAGGGAATATGGCATTAATGTGTTTGAATCCGATTGGGATCATTCAGAGCAATGATGGATCTATTCCTGAAATATTCTCAAACATTTAATGCTTACAGACCGGAAACGGCACAATCTTTATGATGGAAGGAATGGTCACCTGACGATTTTGTATGGGAGCAGTCAGTCAAATTAGTTTTTAAATATTCAACAGGTTTCATGTATAGAAAATGTATCCATGTCTTGAAACCATGAAACTGTCAGTTCAAGTGTTAATTTTATATTTTGTATTTTTTCTCCGATCACCTATCCACTCGCACCCCACCCTCATGCCCATATGCGACCCCATGGAGATTCTGCAATTTGTTGCCGCTCACTTAAGATTGCACGATTGCACGGTTATATATAACAACAACTCGATAATGTGCGAGTGAGTCCATATAATACACAATATAATAAAGGCTTACGCTATCATGGGGCAGGTTTACTGGAGGGGGGGGGGGAGCTCATCAGGTAGTGGCAGGATTCGAACCCATGACCTTTGCTGCACGAGTTGATCTCGTTTCCAGAGGACCACGGTTGGCGCGTGGTGTGTAGGTGGCTGGAATAGTCAGAGTATATATACACACCTTTAACCTTGACATCCCACTTCTCAATATCAAGGAAACTGCTTATGAAAACTGCTTAATATTTTGATTTTGAACCTAATTTGAGCGCAATCCGTTTCTGCCATAGAGAGCAAGAGGGTGGGAGAGAGGGGGAGGGAGGGATGGAGGGACGGCTAGATGGGAGAGAGAGAGAGAAAGAGAGAGAGAGAGGGGGGAAGAGAGAGAGAGAGAGAGAGAGAGTAGTGGGATGTGAGACGAATGGGATTGGGGGGGGGGGCGTTGTCGCTGGGTAGCAAAGCGACGTGGAGAGAAATTGAGAGCGATTAGCTATAGAAATGTATTTACAAGATTTCGTGATTAGCGAACTCCTCAAATACAAAAGAAATTAATACAACTATTTGCTGACGCGAGTAGCGCTTCCATTAGAATAGGGTCCTTATCGGCAAGCAACTTCACCGACACAATGCCAGACAGATTAATGTAGCGTGGGAAATGTGTCCCACAAACAAACACAATCCCCAGATATTACTGGAATTCTTGTCGACGTTGCTGTCAGTTTGTCCGACCTAGTTATTGGCGTGAGAAATTGAATTGCTTACCATCTAAACCCATTTCAGATGGCAACATCGATTTGACACGCGACGGAATGTTAATATAATGGTGGAAAACCATGGCGGTGAATTCCAGGCAGAATGCCTCGTCAAATGAACCCTATTTAATAAATCTTCGCCCATACCATTAAATCATCGATTGGAGTTCGTTCAATATTGACAGCAATAACTACAATTGGATATTTTCTTGAACCGATTTACCGCTGAAGCAAATTTATTAGTTTCACGTTTCTTTGCACGACTTGGTTCCACAATACACCCTTATGTGTATCATAGTCCACTTTTCTCCGCCAGACAACAAAGTGTAGAGCCAATGATTGTGTAGTTTTCGGACCTTATGTGATAGATTTAATGGAAGGATCCGATCTGTCATTAAAGCATATGACGTCATACTCAATTAAAACATATACAACTTTACGTCACAATCAAAATGGCATAGTACTCTTTGAAGCTTGAAAAGTCCATCAAATATATGAATTATTTGTCTGTCTATGTCCTTGATGGATACACCTATTTAATAACCATTCTCTGGAATATTTTCTAACTAATTTGACTGGGAACCGTTGCCACATTTGTTCCAACACCAAAACCTAGAACTGGTCTAGACTCACAACTGAATAATGGTACGTGGGAAATTGAGGAATCTAAGCATCATATTACATTAGCAGATTTCTTTGGTAACACTACAAGCGATTTTCAATCTGTTGTGGAGAAAAGGGCTGGGAACCGAAACTTGAGCTTGTAAACCCAGCCAGTGTTGACATTGTAAAAATCACAAAGGATTGAATATGTGGGCTAGCAGCCATATGAGATACACATAAAAGCTTTACCGATGTTATCATCAAATCAGCAGAAAGCGCTCGGCTACAGAAAGAATGACAAAAGAAGGAAGCTCTGAGACAGCTGAATAACGTTAAACGCTACAAACATTGGATGAGGCTATTTGGGCAAAACACTATCCATGGATATTTAATGAAATTCTCGAGACATTATTGAAAAAGGAGAAGATCAGTAAAACAATTGAAGTACTCGTCTGCCAAAAATGGTTCCGAGCCACGTAAATTCTGTTTACTGCTTAAAATTCACAAATCGATAAGCTGTTGGATGAGCCACATGACACCACCAGGTAGGCCTATAATTTCAGATTGTGGCTCTGAAATTTACAGAATGGGCGAGTTTATTGATTATCTTTTAACAACCCATTGATAATAGGCGCCCAGCCTTTTTTAAAACACAGAGGCTTTGTTAGCGAAACTGGCCTAATAGTGGAGTGGCAGAATAATAAAATGTGACAGTGAAAGACAAAGTTTAGTACAGTATGTCATCCATGTTGGTTGCAATTTATACGTGATTGGTAACATCTAAAGATGGATGACACCTTTGTTTTCGACTCATGGTCATTTCGGGTTAGAAATTACATCATGGGCATCCATTCTCCAGCAGCTCCCCTAAAAATAATAACAGGTCTCGTCATTTCTTACAGATCCTCACTGTATTGAAACGTATGGGATTTCTATGTATTAGATCCTATGGGAAATACATTTGTGTATCAATTTCTTATTCTTCTATGTAATATTTGTAAAACCCTGGGAGATTATTCTTATTAGCTATATGTTTCAGGCTGGTGAGAATCGTGGTAAATTGTATATATATTACAGTGTTACGTCCACTTATTTGTTTATAGTAGGCCTACTGAGGCCTACTGAGGTCTATGAGAAAAATGGAAGACAAAAATAATGTCTTTATTTCTTTATGCATTTGGTCCCAACTTGGAAGGTGGGCACCTTTGGATATAGATTACCAGCCAGATATAGATTAGGTCAGTTTGATATAGTAATAATAATGATTTGAGAAAAGTGACATCTGGTAAAATTAATATTGGTTCCAATGGCAAAATATACCTTTTGACTTCTATTCTCCAGAAACTAGTTTATATAGAGCTGGTAGCCTTGGTTCGCATTTAATCACACAGTAAGTTTGGTGCAAATATATCAAGACACCTCAAAATTAATATCATTTCTGAAGTGTTTCTATTGACCTCAATTCTTAAAATAAGGGATTGTAACTCTATAACACGTTAACAATTTAACACGGTTCTCACCCACCTGATACATCTTGTAAATATTAACAACCTCTCATGGTTTAGCATTAATATATTGAATAATAAGAAAATGAACCACAAATGTCTTCCCCATAGGAGTCAATGCTTTTAAAAAAAACTCACAGGTTTCAATACAGCGCTAATTTGCAAGCGGCATAATTATATTTTTAAGGATATATTCGCATAATTTTCATCCTTCTAATAGATATTTTCACTAGAGACATATTTACAAAATCTGGTTTTAAATCATCAACAAATGGCGAGGCGTGCTACTATTGTTCAAGAATGCTGCTTGAGAATGGATGATTATGACATAATTTCGACCCCTAAATGGCCTGAGGCAAAAATAAAGGTATCATCCGGCCATTTTTTGATGTTCCCAATAACACATATAATGCAAATAACACGGAAGACACATCGTACTACATATTGCGTGTTAGAGGTCAGAGAGGTATCTTTCTGAATGGACCTTTCCATTTTAACTATGCCCCGCCCATCACTGGCTAAGCTCCACCCACACTTCGCCGTGTTGGGATTGATCGATCCCAAAATGCTCTAGCTATCAATTTCTTGAAAACTATACAGGGAAGCTGTTGAATATTTTGTAACTAATTTGACTGGATGCTGTTGCTGCCTATGGCAGCAACAGCGCCCAGTCAAATTAGTTTCAAAATATTCTGCAGAATATTTATTAAATAGTAAAAGCAAACAATTTGTACAACAACGCATAGACCGTCTTCAAATATGCGTTCGTGACGTACTTATCGACATCATTCATGACGTCATTCATTATGTTGTCTTTGTACACATCACGCAGTTCATTATGACGTCATTTGATGGGTGGGTACTCTGGATAGGTGAATTGTGCCACTCCTCAATAAATTAATGTCCCGTCTAGTGAATTCATAGTAACTACAGATGTCGAGTCAATGTACACAAACATTAATATCGAGTAGGGTGTGAAGTGCCTTTAAGAAATACCCAGATATTTATCTGATTATTTTGATGATATGGTTTATTTCAAGCCCACAGATTCACACCAGCTGCTGCAAAAGAATCTGTCCACCTTCCGCACACTTTCAAATGACTAGTAAAATCATTCGATTTCATAGGAACAGCAGCGATAAAGCAAGTCAAAATTCAGCATGCTCAACCATATTTCATGCCCTGAAAACAAGAAGCTACTTCGCCCGCCAACTTCGGACACATTACATACGATAATATATAAACATTATAATCCGACAGATCAGGCCACCACTAAGATTAGGTACAACCAACTGCTGCATAGGAGGGGACACGCCAGCACATGTGGAAAAACTAGATGTGAATTACACAGATTTCTCCCGAACCAAGATAGGTGCACTCGCTTTCAAATGGAAAGACAAGTTCCAAATTTAATCATGCGTGGATTGCGACACGGAAAATGTAATTTACTTAATTAAGTAACTAGCATGTAGGCTGTAAAACAATATGTAGAACGAAAAACGTCCGTAAAATGTACGTGCCACGAGGCATATATCTGACATAATCCTGGATGAGGACACTAGCTTAGCTGAACATTTCGATCTGCCAGACCATTTTATCAATTGTGATTGAAATCTTACAAAATGCCGATTTAGATTCAGAAGAAAAAATAGAAAGGTTCCGACACCTCAGCGAATCATTCCGGATTAAAGAACTGCAGAGAAAATGTCCTGGTTATTGGTGAACTGTACTGCAGAGATCATGTCCCAGGTAACGCAGCTTACTGGACCACAGCTGGGCGGATACTGGGCCAATACTTTCAGCATCGGCCGGTTATCAGCCGGACATCGGCCCAGGAAACCGCGTTATCAATGGCAGTTCAATCAACCGTGAAACTATAAATCGTTCGACTATATTGCCAGCCCTGGTCTGTATACCACTGATGTATAATGGGACACAAAGTTTTCTGACATATTTAGCCCCAGTGGCATAAAAATACGATTAGTATAAATAATGATTGAAATTAGAAGGCAACACGTGCTGTGTTATGAACGGGTATGTACTGTTTACTTCTGAATTGTGCTGACATACTCTCAAATAAGAAATGAGGTCTATAAAATACTCAGAGCGTGTAATTACAGTATAGCTGTAGTAATTGTACTAATTGTAGCCTTTCTTTCTGACTTACTTTAAAACTATCGTTGTAACTATCTTACTGCTCAAATATCTGAGTATTTAGTTCCGATTTATATGAGAACCTAGGGTTATATCTAAACAGTATTTCTGTAGCACTATTACCACAATTAACAATAAAGGGTGAGGGCAGAGTGAATGAGATGGAGAGGGGGGAGAGAGAGCGGGAGAGAGAGACAACAGAGTGAAGAGGGGAGAGAGATGGGTGGGTGGGGTAGCGGAGGGGAGCAATAAACCGGGAGGGATGTGGTTAGACAGTGCGAGAGTGTCTAAGCAACCTATCATGGATTATCCAAACAATATAATTTAATGCAATGCGGCCATAGGTTCATAAGAGTACAGTCCTTCTGCTAGAATGATGGCATTATCATGTTTTGGGTGCTACTCCTCAGACAGTATGTCAGATAGGGTAAGCTGACCGGAGCGTTCATCAACGGAATTCCTCTCCCTATCATTACTTTATGAGAGAAATAGAATTTCTTACAATGACACGCGTTTCCAGACGGTTTCATCGATTTAGTACGTGAATGAAATCTTGTAGCGAGTGAAAGGTCCTGAATGATTAATTCCGAGCAGAATACACTCTGAAATGATCCCTATTTATGTGGTCCATTGTGTGCTATATACCAACTAAAGTCTCATAAAGATTTCAATTTTCAAGGAACTCGTCGCGTTACGGAAATCACCAAATACATCTATCTTCGACAAATTATTCTTCAGAAAATATAAATACCACACTTTTTAGCATAAACAAATCGTTACGTGTAGGGCGTCCCTTTAACTCACTGTCTGCTGCATTTCTGCAGATTAGAATTTCCCCGGTAGGCCACCAACAACTGTCAGTCAGATAGTTTTGAAAATATGCAGCTGGCCCAGAGATTATTTCTTATTGAAAGAATATTGCCTGGTGGATTGAAGCAGTCAGACAGTCACACCTAATTGGAATCAATAACTGAGCCATGATCTCACCACTGGAACTAATTTGGCATAGATCCGAATTAATTAATTAGAATTTGGTCGTACGAATAGCGTCATTATTAAAGTTTTCTTATCAATTCTGAGAAAAATTCCTCTCGCAATATTCATTGGGCAATAATCTTCTGCGGAAATAATTACAACGGAAAGTGTCCCTTGGATCTCCTCTGTAAGATATTACTCTCTATTTAGATCAAAGTGTGGGTCAAGATTTGACCACATTGTGAAATTTCCGTCAAATTGCACTTCATTGGGAGGGCTAAAGACCATCCGGATTACAATTGTAATAGAGGCACCTGGTGTATCATTAAAGTCTGACGTCGGAAGCAAAATACGTCGCTTGTTAGCTGATGTCGCAATCAAATTACGCAGGTCCAAATCCAAATTGGAAAAAGCCCAATAGAAAACATTTGAATTGTATGGCTTTGTTAAATTGAAAATTTAATAAGCTTTCTGTTGAATATTGTGTGACAAATTTGACTGGAAGCTGTTTCGCGTAGAAGGTACAGGAAGCTCAACTAGAAATGGGCGTGGTATAGCTGGAAATGGGCGGGGTATAGCTAGAAATGTTTCCCATATCACTGCATGCTTGATGACGGCTGTCTTGAAGAATTAAGACAGAAATTAACCTCCGACAAGGCATCAGTAAATTAAACAATAAAAATGCTTATGCAGATTCAAAATCAGCAGTTTTGTCCATTTATAAATTGGACCAATGCTTCTATACGTAACTTACATATCAATGTTAACATACGGCAGCAATCTGGTGACATGATTCTCGATAACTCACTTTGCTGATGAATAGATTCAATCAATTCAGTTCATATCTATAGCATTAATTCACTGCGGAGTTAGAAAGTATTGCCACCACCTCATTTACTGAAGTGTATTTGGACTGAAGCCCTCGATGCAATTCTGTAACGTACTGGTGACATAGATAACAGTAGACATTTTTACCTGACAAACTCTGCCTTTTATTTACATAAAATTACTATTACTATAAATCGCAATAGGATATCATAAAACACACTTGGTATGTATGACGTGCCCTCGTGAATGTGTGCAGTCTGTGTGAACGACACTATAGGACCATAGAAATCTACATATATTAGGGCTCTATTTCTATGTATAGGATAAGCACATCTACATGTCATTGTATTTGTAATGAGCTACATTCAAATAGTAAACTATATGTGCACTATGCGCAGTAGCAGCGCCGTGTATCATATATAAACGACAGATGATGAGAGATGGAGAGAGAGAGAGAGAGAGAGAGAGAGAGAGAGAGAGAGAGAGTGGGGAGGGAGGGAGGAGGGAGTGCGTGAAAGAGTTTGAGAGAGAGAGAGAGAGAGAGAGAGAGAGAGAGAGAGAGAGAGAAAGAGAGAGAGAGAGAGAGAGAGAGAGAGAGAGAGAGGATGTGTGGCGGGAGGGAGAGAGAATGAGAGGGGGGAGGGAGGGAGGGAGGGAGGGGAGAGAGAGATGGAGAGAGATAAAGAGATAGAGAGAGAGAGAAAGAGAGAGAGAGAGAGAGAGAGAGAGAGAGAGAGAGGGGTGGGGAGAGAGAGAGAGAAAAAGGTGAGAGCAAGATAGAGAGGGAGGGAAAGAGGGTTGGAGGGATAGAGATGGGGAGAGATTGAGAGATAGAGAGAGAGAGGGCGGAGTGGTTGGAAACACCTTTCGGAGGGATAGATGGAGAAAATGGGGAGAGAAAGAATTCGTGTGTATGGAAGTGGTGTTGGACAGTGGAATGGAGAGAAAAATAATACAATTAACCATAACCGTGTCTAAGCGACGGATCGTGATTAAAGAACAATACACACATAGAAAAGAAATTGATTCAAAGATACTATTTTCTAAAGACTAATGCTACTGCTGGAATGGTGTTAATTATTGTTTTTGCGATCATCTTCACCAACGTAACATAGCAGACAGAGTAATGTCTGCATAGTACTTCTGTCACATTGGCCCAGATCCCAGGTCTGTCTGGAAATCTTGTCATCGTTATTGTTCGGTCTATGCGTTGTTGTTATTGATGCAAGAGGAATCGGGTGTCTTATAATACAAATACGCGCCAGGCGGCGTTATCGAATTAATAAGCAAAATATGAGTTACCAATCTCATCTTGAAATACCGTTGTTAGCAAGTAGATCTATGAGTGAATCAGAATGGTCTAATTATTATAGTAAATATTTTTCGTAATTTTTACCCTATGCTCGACGTACATTAATGCAGCACAGAAATAACTGAACATCTTTCCAAGAAAGAATAAATCATACTGTTGAATATTTTGAACAAAATTGGATTGATAGCCTAAGGCAGCAATGTCTTCCAATCCTATTATTTTCAAAATATTCAACATCACATTTCTTACTGGTGAACATGTTTTTGTTTTTGCAACATCCGAATGTATTTATGAGCTGTACTGTATCCAAAAGCTGTCGTGTAATAAATATGTGTAATTGGGCCGATGTAATGCATTTAGAAAACAAGAATAATCTCGTCAGAAAATGAAGAAATGAATGAAACACTTCTCCGTGCCATTTAATTATTTCTTTATAAATTAACAAACGGATCACAAAGAGGAGTCGATTTCCAGCTAAACTACGCCCATCACAGTATCTCAATAATTTCAAAGTAACTATGTAAGTAAGTTGTTAAACATTTGAAAACCAAGTTGACAGGGAGGTGTTGCGCTGTCATTTAAATTAGCATTAAAAATATTCAACAGAATGTTTATTAAATTGTAAATTAACCGAAGACATACAATACCGTCGGTTACTGGCGGACTCGCCACATACGTGTCGGCCATACACCATCTATCGAAGTGTGACGTCAGTTAGCAAGTGCATTAGTTTGATTATGAGGTCAGAATCTTGATGAACAAACTGGATCCGTCAATTAACGATGTAAACAAGGTGGTGCCCTACTTAAAACAGGCCTATATTCCCATGTTGAAATGAGATGTCTATGCAAAAATCATAGCAGCTGATATTGATTCTGTCACCCGTATTTCTAGGTCTACACTCACATCGACAGTACTAACAATTCCGGGGTCAGCACAAAAAATTGGCGCCTGGAAAGGCGGAGTGTAACCATAATGTTCCTAGGTAATTTGGCAAGTGTGACAATAAATTTGGTTTTAGCGTGCTGCTTTTGGCACCTTTCTTAGGCTGATTGTTCTCCTGGGATAATAAATCGTTCATATTTTGTGTAGAATCCAATAGACGTGCGGTACAGACAGCTCATAGACTATGATCCATGCTAGTTCAACTCGATGTTTCCATGTACAGCACAGAAATAACGTAACACGTAATGTTCAATATTTTGAACGTAATTGGTTGGGAAGACGTTGTGGCCTAAGACAGAAATATCATCAAATATAACTATGTTCAAAATATTCAACAACACATTTCTTGCATCGTATTTTAAATCATACTAACTTCCATGTTTCTGTTTATGTTTTGGAGATACGTTAATTTATTCATGTCATACACTGTATAAATACATACATGTAATGTCCTAATGGATTTGAGAGATATCTGTGAGTCTATACGTGCATGTACATGCTCAGCATTTAAAAGGAGGTGGGGGGAATGTGCTTGGTAGGTGGGGTGTGTGTAGGGGGAGTGGTTGTGGTGGGGGGGGGGGGGGGGTTGACAATACGGTGCATAGCGATTCTCGAACGGACGGTAAAGTGCTTGATTTCAGATTGTGTCATCCAAGACCCTTAGAAAGTGCTTGGCATGAGCAAATTGACTTGTAAATGCCCATATCCCATTATGGAAGAATCGTGTGAAAATACATAAACAACTAACTCTTCAACGACCATTGACCAAGTATGTAAGGTTAAACGTATTTTGTGCTGCCTATTTTGAAACTAATTGGACTGAGAGACAACTAAAACAGTTAATAGATGCATAAGAACGTTAGCTTCGGAAACAAGTGCTAAATATGAAATATTATTACGTTGATTAATTTTGTCCAGACATGCTTTTCCCATAGGCCAGCCCGCCCGGGCACCACTCCGCTACCATATCCAACTGTAACCACACCTCTCTGGTTATAAATTCATTATGGCATTTACTGAGAAACAGCCAAGAACAATTTACCTGAAGCAAACCAACGTCGCACTATTTTAAGTCAGTGACATCGATAGAGCAAGGTTTAAAACACGTTTGCTTCAACGTAATATGCGATGCGTGTATATCGCCTATTACCAAATCCTGTTATGTTTTCAGATAATGCATATATAATGAACCTGGATAAATATCGCCGCCATGTTAATATATATGCAAATTCAACTTAGTACTTGAAAATTGCACCGTGACGAGATATGCGATTCTCTTTTCAAATACAATTCCCATCATTGGCGAGATTTTGTGTGACTTAATCATCTTTGCGCTATTTTATGCTTCGGGACAAATACTCCATGACGATCGTCACTATCTCATCGTAATGCCTTCATCGAATATCGAGATTCAACGAGTTCTTCCAGAAACTTTGGCGATATAAAACTCGTACAGAATTATTGCAATAGAGGGATCCGATCTGTCACTCAATTAACTGACGTCATAATCAATTACGTCACTAAGTACCTGATGGCACACTTATAATGACGTCGAGATTTCTGTCATGAAAGTCGAAACGTCCGTCATGTGTACGAACTGTTTGCCGTTGATAACTTTACAATATTACATTCCGTTGATTATTTTGAAAGTAATTTGACTGGGCGCTGTGTGGCAGCAACAGCACCCAATCAAATTAGTTTCAAAATATTCAACTGCTTACCTGAAATTGGGATACCGGGAATTCAGGATTCAAAATAAATAACTCGATTCCAACACTCGAAAAACGTGGGCGGAGCTTAGTTGGAAATGGGCGGGACAATGCTAGAAATGGACCCCTCTGCTAGAGATACATTATGACAACCGTACTTTCCCTATATGGCATATTAGCATCCGAACCGGTTGCGTATCGAGCAATGGATCCAGGATGATAAGGCACCCTGAAGGCAAGTCTTGCTTCAAATGTAATCTCCGTAATTGATGACATGTTGAGCGACTTAAGCTACAAGGCTTCGAACAAATCTGGCTAAACGCTATGATGCTTTTCGGAAGAAAATGGATGTTAGCTTCGCGGCTATATCATGAGAATGTCCTTGTGTAATTGCGCAAACTATATAATCAGACATTTTGGCGGCATTACATTGGTCTATAGGACAGGCTCACCTCACTGGTGCTGCTGGTGCACATTGTCAGGCTAACATAACATGATGATTGTGTACCATTTGTGGTATTCAACCAATGGAGAGATCCGATCCGTCACTCAAGTATATGGCATTATAATCAAGGTACGTCATGTGTTAGTTGACCTCGCAATAGGAGATGTAGATCCGTCACGAATGCGGCAAATGTTTGACAGCAAGTGTTTGAATGGCATCACGTGTGTGAATTTAAAATGTAATAAATATTCTATTGACTATTTTGAAACTAATTTGGCTAAGAGCTGATGCTGCCACTAACTCCCAGTCATATTAGTTAAATATTCAACAGCTTACCTGTATAGTTACATTAAAATTGAAATTCTGGGAATTCTAAGTGTGTTCAAAGTGTTGATATCGACAAAAACCATATATTATTCATCAGTTGATAATGTTCACTCGCCTTTTGCAACAACGTTTCTAGCCGCGTGGAGCAGCGCAATAAACAGTCATGTCAGTCGGTCGCTCGCTTGGTCGGTGGGTTGGTTGGTCAGAAATGCTTATTCCGGGTTGTAATTTCAATAGTTTGTGGTAGGCCTACACGGTAATTTGACTTGGGGGGTTGCCCTTGGACGCCTGAAGATGTGTGGTACATTTAGGGTAAAACGGTCCACGGTCAACGTTACGGCGACCAGATTAAAAAACATATTATTTTGCAGACAACTGCCTCTAGGTCTATTGAAGAGATCTTGACGAGACTTGGATATAACGTTGTCTGTGGGGTGCCGAATATGTGTGATATATTTGGGGTCAACGGTCAAATATCAATTTAACATGTAAAATTTATTCCCTTGCTATTTAGTTTTGTTCGTCGTCAGTCACTCACAAAACCTTATTCCAGGCTGTCGTTTCAACACTTCTTCCTACATTGCAATTAAATTTGACGTATGTATGCATTTTGGGTTTAAGGTATGTACCGTAAGAAAAGTTTGTCAGTATGACCTGAGTGTGACCGGCTTTTCCCGCTTCACCCACAGCTACCGATATTCTATCGAACTTGTTTATCTATGTATCCGTTAGTGTGGTATGTGATTTACAAATGTATCGATAATTTTAACACATGACAGTAACTAGCTTAATCGGTACAGAGATGGCAGGTTTCTTCCAAACGCAGAACAAATATTCAGTAACGGAATATCTTCTAACATAACATTCAAGGGTCCTGTTTCACGAAGTGGGTGCACTGTGTAGGTAGCCTTTAAATATTTCACTTAGGCAAGCTTACCATAATCAATTACGTTATAGTTCGTCGCGAACACTTAATTGCTGACGGACTAAGTGTTGTTGTATGAATTGTACGTCTTTACTTTAAAATAAACAGCATCCAGTGAAATTAGTTTCAAAATATTCAACAGCTTACCTGTAGAATTGTCTGGAAACTGATAGTCAGCGAGTTCATGGATCAATTGATCGCAACACGGGCGAAGCGCGAGTGGAGCTTAAACATGGATGGGCGGGCTCAAGCTGAAACTGGCTTCCTCCATTGGATAGGGCTGATTGACCAGGTAGATAGGATACTTTGTGCCTATCCATCTATCGGCCATAGAGCCGGTTGAGAGACAGCCCCTGATTAAGCAGGTTACTGGCCCGGGACGTGGCCAGTACCTGACCATATTGGTACAGTATGTCTTAAGTAAGCCAACGTAAGACCCGAACTACTCCATAGACATATAAATGACGAGTTGACTGAATTAATACGTGTATGCATATTAAAACATTTTGAATTCACTAGCCAGCCTCAGCTGTACGGAACAAAAAGAGTGACAATATGAAAAGTCATTTGCTAATTATGCAGTAATTTAGAATTTGTTCAATCACATTCATTCATGTCTGCTTGTCTTGATAAGGAAGGTGCAATACAGTTGTGATCTTTATTGGTTTCTGCAAACTGCTACGTGTAGTGCTAGATAATATCAATTAAATTTCCTTGACAATGTCGTTTGTAAGCATGTGGTTCAGAAATCCTTTTCCATTTTGCCCAGATAAAGATAATCGCATCCAGAAAAAACGTATTTTATTACACGATGGAGTGCTTCCTGGTGGTAACCCTAGGAGATAAAGCATCCTTAGCCAGAGGAGTAGGATGAGAAGTTAGCTAGGTGTCACTAGCTATACTCATAAAACAGGACATGGTAGAAGGACAGGTAGCTTAACATTTAACTGGAGAATACATGTGTCGTGTCAATTGACCAAGTATAGCATTATTTTAGAATTCGATTTAATTAAGTGATGCGTTTTAGTTAAGCACGAAATATCAATTCTGTATAGGTTAACTGAAAGACATTTATCAATTCCTCACAGTATTTAGTGTAATACAACTCTGTCAGCGATTAACTGCTAAACTCTATGTTATTGCATATTCATTTATTGATGTGCATCCCGATTGACGACATATTTACGTTAAATAAAACTCATGCGTTTGATAAATAATACAAATAGCCTCATTTTACCTGACAAATTTTGTTGCATTTACAAACATTACTTATTACAATGAATGAGAGCTTGATTTAACCTAAGCTTGTTTTTATTTAAGTACTTTTAGATAAGTGTATATCAGTTAATTCGGACAAGTGTGCTGGATTTCAAATGCATCTTCTCAGTGTTCACTGAAACCATGACAGGATAAGCTAGACACAATTACACATTTGATAGGGCCAAATATTCCCCCATTTCCATTAATCTCGTCAGTCAGTGTTGCTTATGTTGGGCGTGTGTTTTAAAGAGTGAAGTCCAGTGGTTGCAGAAATACAGGAAATGTTCTGCCATTCACTTTGCATAACCACAATTACACACTGCCTTGTTTGGAGTTGTCTAAATCGCTTGAAATTAGCTTGTTGTGACAGCACTACAGTGGAGATATGGTAAGGTGATCTGTTATTCTAGATTTCTTGATGTATTCAAATTCCGGCGTAGGCACTGCCTCTGTCAATTTGACATAATAATACATTTAAAATCTTTGTACTCAGAAAGCTTTTCTTCCTTTCTTTGTTTGCGGCCTTTTTGTAAGCTGCTCGACCATTTCGTTTCCACACACTCTTGCAGTGAGCTGGTACTCACAATATGTATATACTGTCTTGCAAGCTTGATGTCACAAGTGCTTTTTCTAAGGGGACACATTTCTCACTCATGGCTCAAAGGCATAGATATTGCAAGACAGGCTTTTAATCATTAAGACGAACTATACATGATAATACATGTTACTGTGCCTGTGTTGGATTAATGCTGTGCTAATTCGGATCAGAGTTGGTCCACTACCGGCCCACTACCCTGCGTTTTCAGGATGTGTGTTCGCACTAACACTTTGTTTTCCAAAATGTTAGCATCAGGGATAAGTGCAATTATTGAATCAATATGAGAATTCTCAATCCAGTGCGATCAAATAAAAAAATGTACAGGCTACCTCAAGAGACCACTTTCCTATAAAGGAGAGCGATATGAGAGACAGACTGTGTGAGAAGGGAATAGCGAGGAAAGAACGAGTGGAAGATCGTGTCGGATTAGTTGGTGGTGGAATGATGGAATATAGATTTAGTAATGAATTGAAGGATGTGGTAGAGAGTGTGTGGGAAACAGAGAGAGAGAGAGAGAGAGAGAGAGAGAGAGAGAGAGAGAGAGAGAGAGAGCATGCAGAAACAATATGGAGAGAAAAAGAGAGAATGAGAGAGGGAGAGAGGGGGGATAAAGTGAGAACAGAACCAATAGGGAGATAAAGAGTGAGGGAGAGAGAAAGAGAGAGGGAGAAAGGGAGAGAGAGAGAGAGAGAGAGAGAGAGAGAGAGGGAGAGAGAGAGAGCGAGAGAGACAGAGCGAGCAAGAGAGCGAGAAGGGGTGGGGGAGATGCGGGAGAGGGAGAGGTGGGGTGGTGGTGGTGAGAAATAAATATGCACGATTATGTAAAGAAGTACATGGCGAATAATTCTCGATTTGAAAACAATGCAAAATAGAAATTAATAAGGGGTATCAATATTGTGACGTCTGGAAACCTTTTACTGGAATGTTTGTGGTGTGGGTGTAATATCTGGTTTTGCGATCAGCGTCGATGCTGGGATTCCAGACTGGTTAATGTACCGTGATATGGGTGTCAATCAGGCAAGTCACACATCTATCTGGACATCTTGTCAATCTTTTTCTTCCCTTCGAACTTGAAAACTCACAGACCAGAAGCGACAACTTGTCTCTGATGTAAGGAATATTCTGTTGAATCTTTTGAAACTCATTTGTCTGAATGAACAGGTTCCAGTCAAATTTGTTTCCAAATATTCAACAATCTTTCTGTATAGTCATGAAATTGAAACACTTGGATTTCAAGAATTAAAGGGCTGATAAACTCATGTACTTATTGCGAGAGAAATCCATTTTTACTGATCATAATGCGCTCCAGATGGCTTCGTTGATTTAAAAAGAGAAACACTTTTATAGAGTGACAGAACATTTTGATAAAAAGATAATAGGCAATTAGTAGGAACACATAAGAATACATTGACTGAAATTTTTGTGAATATTTCGAGATTGACTGGGAATTGATGTTGTTGTACGAGATACGAGCATATGTGTCGGGGTAGGTTACACAGAAATTGTAGATAGAAGAACCCATTATTTGTGCAATTTCTTTAAGCGTGTATAAACCTGTCGAGTAGCCAATGTAATTAAGATGGAAAATGACCGGTAAATGCGACTATTATTCTCTTAATATCAGCGCACATTTCCCAGGATAAAATGTCATGTCAGAGAAGACTTTTTCTTAGCAACTGATATTGATTATGCCATCAGTATTCCCACGTTTTTAATCAATAAATCATCGTAATAATCATGTCTGGGTCATTGGAAACTAGTCGATCCCTAGAAACAGAAAGTGCAGCTAACAACTTACGTTGGTTTCCACAATACGTCTGGATATGAACAATAATAATTGGCTCAGTTTACTGTAGATCATGTGGACACGAAAAGGTTGATCAGCTTGCATAAATACTATAAATAAAGAGGCTGGCAATAGGTCTATTGATGAGAGCTGAGCATCGGGAATGGTAGCGCTGGCAAATGGAAGGATCCGATCTGTCACTCAAGTATCAGATATCATAATCAATTACGGCGCATCTAGGCTGACGTCACAAACATAATTACGTAATATCACGCCTTCGTGAAGCTTGAAATCTTCGTCACGTGTACGAATACTATGTCCTTAATGGATTTACGACTTAATGAACACTCTTTTGAATACTTTTACACTAATTTGTCAAATTAGTTTCAAAATATTCAACATACCTTCCTGTATGGTTACCTTGAAATTGGGAGTGTGGAAATTCAGCGTTCAAAGTACATAAATTGATTCGAACACACGTACAAAATGGGCGGGGCATAGCTAGAAGTGAATCCCTTGTTAATTGTTTCATGGTAATGTTAACATCGAGATATTGTCTAGGGCAATATTGGTCCATGCTTGTGAAGATATTTAATAATGGAGAGAAAAGAAAACAACTCTTTGTATCATTTCACTGTGTGGATATACATCTATTGAACAGCACGTGGACTTATGATGGAATATGGCAGGTAAATGAGGAATTATCCTCGTATTATCAGCTCACAGTTCCCACGTTGAAGTACCACATCAGAATATAGATCTTTAATAAGCAATTAATATTGATTCCACCATCCGTATTCCCACGGTTGCATTCCCTCCGTTGACAGGAATCATGATTTCTAGGTTAGCATCAAAATGACCGATTTCTAGCCATGAAAATGAAGTTAAAACGCTCGTAGGTAATTCGGCCTTTCCAATAAGCACATTTGCCTAAACTTGAGTGTTTCATCACATCAATGTTGAAGGTGATGATGATGATGAGATTGATGATGATGATGATGATGATGATGATGATGATGATTATGAAGGATGTGATGAGGGTGATGCGTGATAATAACGCCGATTGTGGTGGTGGTGGTGGTAGTGGTGGTCGTCGTGGTGATCATGATGATGATGATGATGATGATGATGATGATGATGATGATGATGATGATGATGATGATGATGATGAATGAAGGAGTGGAAACTTATATCAGCTATAATACGTTTTCTTCAACCCTCTCCACTGTGTCTTATCCATTGTGAGCATCCTAAGATTCTGTTGTCTTCAGTGGTCCTAGATTACGTCATTCAAGGTATGATTGCAATGTACTCCGGAAGTTGGTGTTATGGTATTCTCTACATGACTGATGGGTGTTACCTCCTAGTACTGAAAATTCAAATTCACCCTGAACTGGAGTTCGAAGATCATCTTCACACATTAACCATCGCTACTGCGCTACCCCTGGAGATAGCCTAACCGTGATGCCAAATTGGATAAGGTGCTTAGTTTGAGATTCGTTTGTGCTTGGGAAGGGGTGCTGCTTCATGATGGCTCTGAAGTATTTGCGAGGACAAGTATCGGATTTGTTCAAAAGCGTCTTTGGAGTTGTCCAGATGCCATAGTTGTATAGTATTTTGAGACGCGCGCGCCATCGTATAATGCGCATCTTATCATTCATAGGAATGGACGTTTCCAGGTTTAGCTATGCCTCGCCCATCTCTAGCTAAGATTGCTGCATCTGAGTCCAGTCAAATTAGTTTCGAAATATTCAACAGCGTGTTTAATAAATAGCAAATACATACAATCCTTACAACGTGTCAGAGTATTAAGCATTTAAGACGGACTAAATCGACACATTCATGCTGTAATTGATTATAATGACATCCTACAAGTCACGTAGTTGTTTATGATGGCATATGATGGATAGATAAACTTAAAAGGTCCATTGAAGTCCGAATCCACAGCTTCCAGGATGGACGTCACATAACGCCTTTCAATGCTGGTGTAACTGCAGATGGGAGAGCTGATGAAACAATGGAATGTCTCAACTTGTTCACTGCAGAAGATGGTGTCTAGGAGGTCTAAGAACCCGTACTTAATTTTGAAGACCGATTTACTGAAAGTTGCTGGTCTCGTTGGCAATACCATTTAACATTACTAAATACATAATAAGTAGTTGTATTTGGCGATTGATCTTATTGGCCAACAGACTGATACACTGTTCATAAATATCTGTTTTATGAACATAATTGTGTAGCTCAGAGAGTTGATAATACCTAGCCCAATCAATATACAACTGGTATAGTTCTTCCTCGGGCACGACAAATCGACAACTATGTACACCTTATAAATTATGAATTGGTGGCCACGCGTAGCTTTGGCGCCATGACGGGTACAGGCACCCTAAAGGCGAGTCTAACCTCAAATGTAATTTCCGTAATTGATGACATCCTTCATGACTTCAGACGCAATCCATGTAACACATCCAGCCAAACTCTGACATACATTTGCAACGAAATTGATGTCGGGCGGTATTGTGCTAATGGCACGACAATGTCGTTGAGTAATTGAATTTCCGATAACATATACGATATATATGTTCCCGGCAGTCGGATTGACGCCATTATATTGACATAGAATCACCGCAATTAGTTACGACCAATGCTGGTGTACTGCGTTCATAGTATGTAACATGATCATTGTCTCTTACCGTCACTAAACCTGCCATGACGAAGCCGGCCAAAACGGCATCTGCAGTGGTTTTGAGGAATATACATTTGCATGCCATGAGACGACCATTTTCCAAAATTCACTACTGCATTAGCAAATTTTCAAAAATAGTCTACTGTAGGCATGCAAATGGACAGTCGATGTTGTTATTTGGTCCATAGTTGGTACTACACGCCACATTCCCGTGGAAACTAGCGTGAAACAAAAGAAAAGTGAAATAATGTTATTATGATGCTTTGCTGCGTACTCTCATTGCTGCCACCTACTTGGTGCTGCAATGATGAATTGGAGGTAACGGTTAGAAGGGGTGCACTTTATTGGAGAACTAATTGGAGGAGGGATCCAATACGAAGCATCAGGAAAAGAAGAAGGAGGTCAGAATTCGTGATATAGAAAACATTTTTCCAGATTAGATAACGGATTAATTGGTTAATAACAAGATCCTTGCTGGGTTCTCTGGTTACCGAATTGGATAATTTGTTCACATTTAGTGCTAAATGATTCCAATGATGGGTATCTAACTCATGGGTTAAACACCTGCTTCTAATCAATGAGTGGTGATATCACCACCTGTATGTGAAGCTATACTTGCAATCTATATTGTATATTATTGGCTTATTATTGAGTCTGGTGCAGATGATAAGTACACAATTATTTAGCAAATGTTAGGGCAGGATGGGCAGCGTAGAGTCGTAGTATCGTATGGCCGATTTCAAGAGAGACGAACCAATCATTATATATTATGTTATATGCTGCGTGCAATATGATACATGTGTTGCAAAAAACAGTTGAAACGAATGTACATATCAGATCTATGTGGTGGGTACTCGGTCTGTGAGCATGTTTTTGAAAACATTATGTACATTTCCAAAGAAGAAACAACTTTCGGAAAGTAGTCCCTTGCCTACCACCAAGTGCCATAACTATATATAGGAGAATGCTTTCTTTGAACCGAGCCATGCGGTGCGAATATACAAGGTCCAACTGACCAATACCTATAAACCTTGAAAGTCTATTCTCACAATTTCAGGACAACTCTACGGGCAAGCTGTTTAATGTTTTGAAGTTATCTTCTAAGCAGAAAACAGTTACACGTCAAATTGGTTTCAAAATAGTCAACGGCATATTCAACACCTACCTTCTGATGTCCGGGGCTAGATATTGGTCAGTATCCAACGAAATAGTGGATAGTAATTGCTATAAGACAATTTATATGTAATCTATTAATGCATTACTGCTACTTTAAAAGAATTAGTCGGAATATAAGACAATTATCCTTGTATATTGTGTAAATGTTGTTATTGAGAGCTGTTTCTCTGACGGCAACGGCTTGCAACAACATCATTCACAAAATAGTTAGCAAACTCACTGCGGGCACGTGAGCAGCTTAATGATACTGATCGGTTCCATTTGTAAGACGAAAGAATCAATCAGTGTTATATCGATTAGACGAGCTAAGACGACCAGATCATGATTACTGACACGTTTCTGACAATATATCTGTCACGCGTCGTTCATTCCGCTGTTTCGATAGTTAACTCCTTGAAGCCGAAGACCGAATTTCAATTCTTATTGCCAATTTAATACATATTTTGTTGAATATTTTAAAACTAACATGACATGAATCCATTGCTGCCAGAGGCATCAACGGGTTCCTGTCATGTTAGTTTTAAAAAATTCAACAGATTACCTATCTACTTGTAGATACTTTTAGATTGAAATTCTGGAATTCTGATATCAAATGGTTAAGAATCAAGACAGTATGAGAATCACTAATTTGACAAATGTCACCAGTATCAAGAGTCCAAGACAACATCCACGACCACCGCCGCCAGTAGCAGCCATTGCGTGACTAATTCCTAGGATTCTTTCTGTATCTAAAGGCACAATTCAGCGTGAAGGTACGTGCATGTTGTGTAATCTGAAATTCAATTATTCAACGACGCCTTGGGGATGATTTCGCAAAAACTTGTTCTAAAGGCTTGCAAAGATTTGGCAGGAATTCTTCCAGACGCTCTGATTAAAATCACGCAGGGCGACATAAATTTACGGATTCTACAATAAATATTCGAAGCTTTCAAGGTATTTTTTATGCCACACCGTACTCCGAGGAATATGTACACTAACATGTGTCCGATGCGGGGATACTATGACGTCAAACCATTGTCAATAATGTGGGCAACAGCTTGGCTGAAAGTCGATGCCGCCAATGATTTGAACGCACGGCGGCGAAATCCTGCTAACATTTGATCAATGAGTGTCATGTTTATTTGCTAAAACTAGTAAAGGAAACATGTTCTTATTAATTATAAAATATTTGATTATGGTTTTGAGCTCCAATCTGGCATAGATTTACTAAGAATGAAACTTGCTAAATTGTATATAAACGAATATGGATTATAAAGTTATGAAAATGCTAACTTTAATCTGTGTCAGGATAGCAAGTATGAGAAACCTAGAATTATGAATGACAAATTACGCGTTTGCACTATAGCTAAAGACTATCCAGTGTATTCTTCGAATGCTTTTATCATATCCTTTTAACCATCAAACGTACAGTATATCAAATTCTAATTACATATACAGGAAGGCTGTTGAATATTTTGAAATTAATTTGGATAGAACCTGTTACTACCAGAGCAACAGTTCGAAGTCAAATTAGGCTTAAAATAGTCAACTGAATATTCCTCACATCATTGCTGTTTTGAGACAGCGTTTTCTTGAAGGACAGCAGCAACTTCTGGTCGTATCAAATCATCTTCAACATATTGGGCATGTATTTTACTGTATGATCGACAGTAATTGCATTTATTATGCACTGGATATAGAGAGGAACCTTTGTTAGGGGTCGATTAAAATTGCATAACGGTGGCTGTCAATGAAGTAAGTTATGTATTGACAAATCGGTGTTGCACTACTATATCGTCTGAAGAAAGACAAATATACGAACACGCTGCTATTGTATGAAATGCTTTACAGCGGTTGTGCTGTATACTTCATTTGTGGAGAACCATGGAAATAGAAATTCCTGACGACAGCACTTATTCATATTGGCATTGCAATTACATGGCAGAAACGTGTAGCATTACCCCGTCTGTAACGGTATTTCTTTGTTCCTTCAGAGACAATGGACGTCAAGAATTATTTTTCGCGGTTGTAGTAAAGGCGATAAATGGCGGGAATATGTATGCTGGTCGGCATTTATAAGAGATAATGCTACAGGCTATTACATCTCATCTCGTCTGTCTGTTTTTGTTTGCCAGTTCCTGAGTGTTTCTCGGGAATAATACTATTCGAACCAAATTGTAGCACAAGAACGTTTGCTTCCATAGAGTCTAGCTTTACTAACTTTGGCAACGTATCGACATGCAAAGTACACCCCTCACCCCGCACTATGACATAATTTCTGCCTTCTCATGTTTAGTATGTGATATGAGCTCGATCATATAAGCGTACACGTCATCTTGAGAAAGTAGCTATAGAAAAATAGCATCGACATCCAGTTAAATTGATTTTGGTATGGTCATCAAAATCTTAGATGTAGCGAGACAATCGATATAGCCTTGTCAATAGTAACAGAGTGCAGATCAGACAGACACGGTATGGAGCTGACTCTGCATAGTATGAAATGAAATGGTTTAACTGTCTGACTACTCCATTTCTGTAGACTACATTTTCATCTTACATCTTAAAATACAATGAATATTTTGAAAAGAATTTTACTGAGGCCACCAACAACTTTCAGTCAAATAGTTGTCTAAATATTAGCATATCCAGAATTATTCACCACTGAAATCATTGGCTGGTGGCTTGTACGAGTCAGATAGTTACCAGACCCTTGGTCGTATATATCCACAACACAAAGAAAAGGGCATGGCGATTTGACCGCTTGACTTGGACATTATGGATCTTGAAAAAGCAGTTATCATATGGCCGAAATATGTCGCATTTCTGTTTCTGTAGCAGCATTTTTGGCTCGTCAGATACAATGGAGGTCAACACTTTGTGTTCAATGGTATAGGCAACGTAAGGGAAGAGCCTTAAATATAGAGATCGCAGACGAGAAGAGTTGGGCAGCACATAAAAATATGTAATTATGTTTTTAATTCAAATCGTATAACCATCCACAATCGAGCAATAACCAGCCTTACTATCCTGATGGCGCCTGTCCCGTTTAAATATATTATTTACTACAATATTCATGTTAAAATTAGTCCTTCGAACCGCTTGCTATAGAAGAGCAATGGTATCCCGTTCGCGCATCTACGATATAATGGTCAGAGATTAACTGTAGCGACGCAGTCGATATCTCACTACCAGACTGCAAAACAATACAGCAGATACAGACGGGTATTCCACATCTTTATAATGACATAGAATGGATTAAGTGACATTTTCTGTGTACGCGTCTTTAGACTGAACAGGGGAACGGAAATTGGAGTTCCTGTGATGTTGGCACTTGTAGATGTTGACACGATGATGACGAGCCTCTCTATCATGGATATTCCTTGATGTCTCAGGTAGATTGATATTACCAATGTAGTATTTAAGAGGAAGTCAAACTGGCTAAGATTAAAGTAGCAATCCTGGATTCATGAGTGGAATAATTTGGACAGCTATGATGCAACGTGTGGTGGGTGCGGTGGGGTGGGGGTTATGACTCACCTTACACCGCATCTAGTAGTGTCTCTCCTGCATTGTATTAACACAGTGATCTATCACTCGTTTATAATAATAGCAACATATCATACAAGCGATGGCGCTATACCACAATACAGAAAGTGGTTTTCCATGGCGATTTTTACTATTTAGGAATTTAAAAACATGCAAATAATATATTTTATTAATCTAATTTAATTATACAAAAGCATTTTTGGCATGCTTTGACCACTCTCAATTTTGTTTACCCCGTTTAGAATTACTATACATTTATATGCCGTTAAACACATCAATGCACGCATGCACTTGCTCGGAATGGCGTTGTTGCTATAATCTGGTACTGCCCTACACTTTCTTTCAATACAAACGCTAGTTAGCATACAACAAACAAGAAATCTGAAAGAACTAGACAGAATATTCTTCTGGAAACCATTCACTGATATGATAGGCTATGTCCAAAACATATGACCTGTACATGGTCAACATTCAATATAACCAACCGAGGTCTTGGTGTGCTCTGCACACGTCTATAATTTGTCGCAGTTTTGTAACACTTTCAAGAGAGGTCTTTCGATGGAGAAGAAGACAAGAAAGATCAATACTCAAATGTCATCCTAGGAATACATAATGAAGCGTTACTTATCCTCGTTATCCGAGTGAGTGGGTTTTAATTTGAGTCAAACTGACCGTGTAACCGATAGCGCGTCGCGTCCGTGACGTTGCTTTTCACAATATCTAAGTTGCATAACACAGTACGCGTGGTATAATCTGTAACACTCATTACGGTCACACCTGTCGATGGCTAGCAGCCCCAGACTGATTATACAAACATTGGATCGTACAATGAAGCTAAAAAACAGAAACATGTTAGTAAGGACACTTGTAAACACGATGTAATACATATTCCATTCAAAGTTTTAGACTTAATTTGATTGGAAGCCGTTGTTATGGCGTCCAATCAAATCAAGTTCAAAATACTCAACAGTCCGTTTTATTTTGATTTGGAAACATTCTAAAATATGTCTGCGCTGCACTGCACCAAACCGTTTTAAACATGGAGCATGTCATGATTCGGTTAAAGATTATACTCATTGTAGGTTAGGAGTAATTTCACGAAGGTTGTGGCAGCGATAAAATGAGAAAAAACAGGCTTACAAACACCAATTTCGTCAGGAACTGGATAACAATCTTGACGATGCCTATATAGCCAACGGGCTGGACGGTCCCACATCGCAACACCGCTATTTTAATAAACCATATTTGTAGTAAAAGCTGTTGGTGCTATCTTTAAGAAAATGTTGCTCCTCTGGTCATCTACCGTTTGCTATAAGGATCTGGCCACTGAAAGGACCTTTCGACTTTTCGCTATGCCCCGCCCATCTCAATCTAAGCTCCACCCACATCACGTCCGTGTTGGGATCGATTGATCCCTGAACTGCCTGACTACCAATTTCTAGAAAACTATACATGTAAGCTGGTGAATATTTTGAAGCTAAATTGACCGGGTGCTGTTGCTGCCTGTGGCAGCAACAGCGCCCAGTCAAATTAGTTTTAAAATATTCGACAGAATGTTTATTAAATAGTAAAGACATACAATTCATACAACATGTCGGACTATTAAGCGTTAAAGACGGACTATATAGAATCATTTGTGATGTAATAATTATGACGTCATCATACACGTCACTTAGTTAATTATGACGTCATATGACGTCAGATGATCGATGTGGTAAACTGGAAAGGTGCATCGTTGTGAATGACAAAGTGCTAATAAAGGCGTATTTTGGTGTTAATATCTTAAAAAGTGAATGGTAGACAGCATCCGACAAATCCAAAGGGCCAATAATGATTTATTTCGCGAACTAATACTATTCCACCTGGCAGAAATATGTAATTATGCTGTACTGATTTTTTTTTTTTAATATTGAACATAAAATCGCATCTACATAACGTGGTGTAATGAATGACCACTAAAATGTTCCCTGTCGTATCTTTTACAGAGCAGACTGTTGATGCTAGTGACTAGGACAGCAAAAACTGGCAAGTCAACTTGCTTTCAGAATACGAGAGAATCATGGTAAATTTTAATGGACCATTATAAGCTAAGCTCCACCCACGCTTCGCCCGTGCTGGGATCGATCGATCCCTGAGTTAATCTGTTGATGACCGACTAAATTGCGTCATTCGCGACGTAATTGATTATGATGTCAGCCTACAGGTGACGTAGTTGATTATGACGTTATATGATTGAGTGAGAAACTGCATTCATCAATTGAGTTCTTACTCAGCTGTTACTCGATCAGCTCGTGTGATAAATTTGATTAGACTCGTTTGAGATCCTCTATATCGGTTGACTCAATATTCCACTAGAATAAATGGATAGATCCGTTCTGTCACTCAAGTATATGACGGCATATTCAATTACGTAACAGGTAGGCTGACGTCACAATCAAAATTCATAATGAATGACGTTTCTAGCTCCGTTATGAACATCAAAGAGTCCGTCAAGTGCACGAATTATATGTCTTTACCAGTATATAATAAGCATTCCGTTAAATATTTTGAAACTTTATTGACTGGAAGCTGTTGATGCCATAGCAAAGAAACAGCAACCGGTCAAATTAATTTCAAAATATTGAACATTTTAGTGGTCATAGTTTCAAAACAGTCAACAAGCTTACCTGTATAGTTTTCTGGAAATTGAAATTCAGGCAGTGCAGGGATTGATCAATCCCAACACGGGCACAGCGTGTCTGGAGCTTAGCTAGAGATGGGCGGCACATAGCTAAAACTGTATTCTCCCATTGGAACGCTATTTAGCCAGTGCGCTAAGTTCGATACGATATGGTAACGTGTTTGAGATTTTATTCTCCGCGTAAGTTATTATTTCGATTTTTCGCGTCGATTCGTGGCATTTTATGACCATTTTACATTATTATTTTGATTATCGCTGCAGTTCCTCATGGCTGAGATTTCTTATCAAAACTTCAAATATTATAACTAAAAGCACCGCATCTTATGATCTAAAAAATAAGATCGATTGAAATTCAATTTACTGACTGTTTCATTGAAACGTATCATCATATTTCATGACTAATACGCCGAAAAGTATGCTTGCGCGTGATATTGTTTTTCAATTTACGTCGCAAACGTCAGCCCTTATTGCACTAGTGGGAGATAAGTAATAAGCATACCCTATAGTGTGATACATTTTATGCAATGGTATACAAGTGTGCGTACGTAATAAATACAATTATCTCGCATATTGAATTAATAAAAATACCAAATTTTAAGCTCCGTCCATGCTTTTCCCGGGTTGAGGTCAATCGAACACTGAATTCCTAGAATCCTAATATCAATTACGGTAACCATACAGGTAAGCTGTTGAATATTTTGAAACTACTTTGACTGGATGTTGCTGCCTATGGCAGCAACAGCGCCAAGTCAAATTAGTTTCAAAATATTCAACAGAATGTTTATGAAATGGTAAAGCCATCAAAAACATACAATTCGTAAAGTCGACGCACTTCTCCAGAACCATGATGGAGTTATCTATGTGAATTATGATAGTGATGCCAGCCTGAACACGACGTAATTGATTATGACGTCATATACTTGATCTATTGATCGGATTCATCCATTGAGCCATCGACAGTCTGCATTTACAGACACCTTGATATCTTAATGTACTTGACACTTCACATTGTCAGTCTAATGAAGCATCCGCTAGCAATGGACCTTTCCAAGTGTATCCATCCATCATATGACTTTATATGACGTCATAATCAACTACGTGATGTGCAAGATGACGTCATAATGATGACGGCATGAATGACTCGCTATACTCCGTTTTAAGGCTTAATAGTCCGACACGTAGTACGAATTGTATATCTTTACCATTTAATAAATAGTCTGTTCAATATTTTGAAACTAGTTTGATTGAACGCTGTTGCTGCCATAGGCCGCCCAGTCAATTACTTTCAAAATATTTAACACCTTACCTGTATTGTTTTCTGGAAATTGATAGTCAGTGAGTTCAGAGATCGATCAATCCCAACACGGACGAGGTGTGGATGGAGATTAAATAGAGATGAGCGGGGAATACCTAAAACTGGAAAGGGCCATTGCACGGACGATACTGAATGCGAATTTCCCGTCAGGCGAATGGATTCAAGGACAGAGGTGCACCCGATAGTTTCTATAGGCTAATTCGGACATGTTATCGAGATACTCCGATTAAAGGTATCAAGTGGTTAGTTTACCTGTCTACGCATGCGCGCACTTCAAGATTGAAGCAGGTGTAATCGAGTAGAATTTGTACCACGTGATACCGTTATCCGATTATACTCTCGGGCGTCCAATATGTAATCGGGGTACCTCTATAGAACGTCTATCAATCGATTTCGTATAACTGCTCTATGACGGAAACTCGAGTTGCCGTCGTTAACTCACTCGATAGTACATGTATATGAAAATTAATATTTGTAATAATACATTCAACAAGAACTCCAGACAGACTTGGGAATTGTATATTGGGTATGTCCACCCCATTACATTATTTTCTGTGACATTCTGTCCGCGAAGTTGTTTACAAATGTGATAATTTGCGAGAAACTTTAGTCACTTCAGACAATATTATTTCCGTATTGAGATCGATAAGTTTTGTGTCTCGCTGTAAAGATTTCCAAAATGAGGCTGATAATCCTGGATAGAAGCCAGATCATGAACCACATCCAGCAATACAGGCCCCATCGACTTAGATAGGGCTTACCATAGATATCGTTTATATACTGGCTATAGATGGTTTATGCGCATGCCCTCAATAAGGGGCTAGTTGTAGCGACCGCCAGTTACGCGAGTTCAGTAAATAGCAATTGCGCATGACCGGGTATTCACTCACTGGCCGACGCAGACGATCATCTGCATTTACAGGCCTATATAGCCTTCAAAATGACAAAACTATCTTTTGGTAATTGAAGAGAAATTGAACAGACGCAAATTTATATTGTATTAAATTGTATTTGCTATATTAAGCTGTTGAATATTTTGAGACTCAGTTGACTGGGAGCAGATGCTGCAGCAACGGGTTCCAGTCAAATTAGTTTCAAATTATTTCCCAACTTTCCCATATAGTTGCCTTGACTACATTACAGTGTAACTCAGAAATAACTTAGAATGTGTCCAACGCAAAATAAAACGTACTGTTGAAGACTTTGAACATAATGGAGGATTCCAGTTTCTCGGTCAATCATATGACGTCATAAGCAACTACGTGACGTGTAGGATGACGTCATAATCTTTCACGTCATGAATGGCTCGATTTAAACGCTTAATAGTCAGCCAGGTTGTACAAATTATATGTCTTTAAAATTTAATAAACATGCTGTTTAATATTTTTAGAGCAATTTGACTGGACGCTGTTGCTGTCATTGGCAGCAACAGCGCCCAGTCAAATTACTCTCAAAATATTTCACAGCGTATCTGTATCGTTTTATGGAAATTGATAGTCAGGGATTCAGGCATTTATCCATCCCAACACAGCGGAAGTGTGGGTGGAGCTTAGCTAAAATGGGCTGTGTATAACGCTAAAACTGGCTTCCTCCGTTGGATTGGAAGACACTCGAATTTTGTTCAAAATACTCAACAGAATATTTCCTACCCCGGAGTCAAAATTTTACTAACTAACATGTTTCTGTTTTGGAAACGTGTTAACTTATTTACGAGATGTACTGTATATAATAACGAAAAACACAAATACCGTTAAAATAATCATATTTACAATCACAAAAGGAGAGTGGACCTTTCCATTTTTAGCTATGCTACGCCCATCTCTAGCTACGCTCCACCCACACCTCGCTCATTTTGGGATCGAGCGATCGCTGAACTCCCTGACTATCCATTTCCAGAAAACTATACAGGTACGCTTTTGAATATTTTGGAACTAATCTGACTGGGAGATGTTGCTGCCTATGGCAGCAACAGCGTCCAGTAAAATTAGTTTCAAAATATTCAACAGCATGTTTATTAAATAGTAGAGACATACAATTCGCAAAACGTGTCGGACTATTAAGAGTTAAAGACTATATAATCATTCATGACAAAATCATTATGACGTCATCATATACGCCGCTTAGCTAATTATGACGTCATATGACGTCAGATGATAGATGGACGCTCTGGAAAGGAGAATTCTGGAAAGAGAATGCCTATGTGATAGATGGACTCTTAAACTCGTTTCCACAGCTCGTTAGAAAGATCAGCTATAAGCTTCGTATCTAAAGGAAGCTGGCTGTCTGATGTGACAAATTGCGCAGGAACTGAAAACTCCTTTGATAATAGCTAGCAGACACATATTTCATGATTTTCTCAGAAGATGAACGTCAATGCAAACATTATTCAATCATTCGGTCTTGTTTGAATAATTAATTAATACACGGGAGGGCGGTATGCAGATAGCTCGCATAATTACCCTTGCCAACGTTGCGTGAGACATATAATGATCACCATTGTAGTATTGAAGTGACTAAAGTTTCTCGCTATGCGGTTTTGCTCTTACGAATATTGGCTCCAATTTTATCCCTTTAATGACTAAATTTTGTCAAGAAAATGAAAATATTTCCTTATTGAATGTCTATTTGCAGGTCGAGAGAAGATTATTATTGAAAATGTATCAGTAGAATGGCTAGCTCGGTTACCGAGCCAGACATTCCAGTGGTACATTTTCAAAAATAGTCTTCTCTCGGCCTGCAAATGGATATTCCTCAAGAGGCCGGTTTTGGGCGGCTTCGTCATTCAGGGGGTTAATATACAGACCACTTACGTAATTCAAGGCTGGGTATCTGTTAGCATTGTCAACCCACCCTAGTATTCAATGAACACCATATCAACCGGATACCTGCTGATTATTACAGAGGCAGCAATTACCCGCAATCAAATTGTTTTGTAGAATGGGCCCACTCGGCAGAATGTAGATTGAGTGGTTATATAATATAACGATCCTGTATCGCAGCACGTGTCTGGATTGCGAGTTGAAAGGGTGATTGCGCGGTGATTCAATCACTAAGCACTGGTCACGCAGGTGTAATAAATAAAACTTTAAAAGGTATTAGCCCTAATTTTATTAGCATGTCATATGGTAGAGTAATAAACACAAGAAAATTATCTAATAGCCTAATAGTGATTATTAATGATGAATCACGATGACGTATCTGGTCTGGTCTGGTCTGGTCTGGTCTGGTCTGGTCTGGTCTGGTCTGGTCTGGTCTGGTCTGGTCTGGTCTGGTCTGGTCTGGTCTGGTCTGGTCTGGTCTGGTCTGGTCTGGTCTGGTCTGGTCTGGTCTGGTCTGGTCTGGTCTGGTCTGGTCTGGTCTGGTCTGGTCTGGTCTGGTCTGGTCTGGTCTGGTCTGGTCTGGTCTAGCCAGGTATGGTCTATTCTGTCGGCAATATACTATAGAAAAGGATTTGCATTATGGGCGCCGGAACCACAAGGGCAGTGGGGGAGGGGGGGGGGAACAGCTGACCCCATTGTCCTTTGGGCAGAGGGGCAACGGGGGCAGCTGTGCCCTTTAGTGAAAAATTAGTAAACTTTACTTTAGAACTTTAAACACGATTTTTAGAATATTCATAGCGGCTGAGCAGTTGTATTAATGTTTGGTTGTTTTGGCATTAACACATGTCCATAAAATAATATGGAAGTGATTCTAGGCCGAATCAAATCATCAATGCAAACGCTATATATGTAGTGGCAGTTACATGTGAGATATTGACTTTTTATCTGTAAACATTGTATGTATCTTTGCAAGTAAAGGTAAGATACATAGTCATAGGCTGTTTTAATTTTTTCAGTGGATACTGATCCATGCCCCATTAATGCATTGCTTAGAGGGTAGAACAGAATATATGTACAATGATGGGCGGCTGGGTGCAGCAATGTGGAAACACTAAGGGATATTAGAATTAACAGCAACTCTCAAACTCAAATTCTTAATTGACGTGTGGAGCAGATGCAAAGGTAGCAATAATTTGTATACACATCATAGAAGTGCAGTGTCGGTGGGCGTGTTTGAGGAATGTGTCTAAGATTTGTTGCACACACACGCGCGCACGCACGCACGCACGCACGCACGCACGCACGCACGCACGCACGCACGCACGCACGCACGCACGCACGCACGCACGCACGCACGCACGCACGCACGCACGCACGCACGCACGCACGCACGCACGCACGCACGCACGCACGCACGCACGCACGCACGCACGCACGCACGCACGCACGCACGCACATCCCCCACCACAGCCCCTCCCCACCTACACATATATAGAATGGAAGGAGGGTGTGGCTGGGGCCTCCATCGAAAGAATGTAAAAATTAAATGCTCTTAGAAGCCATCTCATATATCTCCTACATCTCTAAATAATAAATATCATCCTCTTGGATTTTTTAATAATGTGCTATTTTTATGACTATGAGCAGTCCCACCCCACCCCACCGCCTCCACCCCTCCCCCACCATCACCCACCACGCACGCACGCACGCACGCACGCACCCTCCTCCCTACCAACTCGTATGGTTGTGATACACATGTTTAGCCATGCCAAGCCCTTTGAGTTCTAACCATAAAGAATGATGCCACCATCCACACGTAAACAAAATCAGACATTTGAAGGCCTTCTTTGGACAGCCCAGACAAAATGTACCTCTAACACCTACACGCAATTATGAGGCTAGTAGGAGGCTGTGAAATCATAATTTAAATTACTCACTCCATACACACTAGCTGTTGAATAGTTTGTTACTAATTTGACGTAATTGTGTTGCTACCTTATCTGTCTATTCATCTCGCATATGTCCATCGTATTCTTTAAGCCAGTCCATAAGACCTGCTGGGCAGGAAGGGTCCATAGGGACCATGGTGGTCATCTTGGATTTTGCACTATTTTAAAAATTACGTTTAAAGACCTTCTGTGAAACTGCTTGGCGTGAAACTCAAGAAACTTCATGGTCTTCATCTAAGGTAAGAGCTGAACAAACCTTGTTCACATGTTCAACATGATTGGTAGATTTGTCTTGGATAATCTAGTTTTCACAAAAAGCTAATTTTCCTCTGAATCCCGCTGATTGCAAATATAATTAGGAACTACGGTCCAATTAAATATTTTCAAGGCAAACTGCGCAGGTCCACCGTGCAGACACATACACGAATACACGCACACTCAACGTGTGCATCGTACACAAAACCCCACCCACCTGCTCACTCACATTGTGAATTGGGAATAGGTTCAATTGACCAAAGAATACATACGTTCTTCGCTTAACATTGCTCTAACATTTATACATATTCATAAGAAACTCAGAATGCAGGAAATTGAGTGTTTTTTCTCGTGGTGGTTAGGTAGGTTAGATATATCCCCTAACACCCTTCTATGAGAGGCGGTGGGGTGGGGGTGGGGCGGAACACCCATTTCATATCTTCCTCCAGACAATGACATTCAGCGCGCCCTTTTTGTGGAACCTGCCCCTGCCCCTCAAATTTGCTTCCGGCGCCCCTGTTTGCAATCAGAACTTTGCGGTGATACAAAGCTAACGTTCTCAAAAGCATGTGTCCACAGTATCTTATTGTGTGAGTCAGAAGCATCGACGGTCAGCCGCTATTTCGAGGCCCTAATATACGCATGGTCTACGCAGATTATATGACGAGTGCTTGATTTCAGCTTGTGTGGCCATACGGCCTTGGCGAATCGTGTGGGATGGTGACCTTCCCCATTTTCAATAGCACTGATGCGTCTGCAATTTTCTGGCCATTGCCAAGGGCTGCCGACTAACCAGTCTCCATGAATAACAACAAGAAGGTATCGAGGCAACACACACACACATTTTGCAGCTTCTATTTCGACGGTTGATGGTGATGAGGTTATTCGTCCTGAGCGGCAGCGCTATGGAGTGCACTAAATGTGCTCACTAAGGACAGAATGTTGTCATATGAATTGCCTTTTTATCCTACAAGATAATGGTTCTTTCGTATACGAAAAAATGAACGTTTCTTAAGGAGGTGGAGGCGTTGGCGGCGTCGGCGACGACGTTGGCCATGTCGACGTCGTCGCCAGTGAGGGAGGATGCGGCGGCGAGAGAGAGAGAGAGAGAGAGAGAGAGAGAGAGAAAGAGAGAGATAGAGAGGTGTGTGTGTTTGTGTGATGGGGGATGGTGGTGATGCGGATGGGGTGGCATCAATTATCTCGATATGCCCTATGATGCATAGTAGATGGTCGTGAATCCTGATGGCCTCCTTCAGTAGCTCCACGCCGTTATCAAGATTGTATCCATTATTAGTAGACACTATTAGGGATACATTCAATACTCCCACCTACTTATCATTGCCGAGAGAGAGTACTTACTAATATTACAATATAACCTGTCTATAATGCACACTGTCGGAGCCATCAAAACGTGACCATTAAAGAAAGGTGGGCACACAATCCATTATCTTTCCTATGATATGTATATTGGGAGTGTGGGTGAGATGGTGATTCCGTGGGTGTGGGGAGGGTGCTGGTGGTTGGGTGTGTATTATGGTGATTCCGTTAGACTCGTGGCCTTTTGTCCACCCATTTCAACGACCTATCGTGTTATCGATCGAAAAGTCAATGCCCGTTATAGCGAGGTTTAGATATTCCCGACATTTCAAAAATCAAAACAGAATTAACCCCTGATATTCTCATCGCAAGACGTGATATCTATAAATGTAAAAGGTTGCTGATTTACGGAGTATTTTGAAAACATTTTGACTGAATAATGTTGATACCAACAACCCCTCAATTCCCAGCGACATCCCACCTAAAAACGTGGTTCTTTATCATAGCCGGTCTTCTACCGCCGACATCGTTTCTAATGCAGGAACGGCATTAGATTGTCAAAATATGCACACAGCTTTCCTATTTATTGTTCATCCGGACCCCGATCGTGTCGCTTGCAGCTGAGACTGAAAATGGCCAAATCAATATAATAATAGAGATCCGATTCCCTGAGGGGCGATAAGCGAACCTTTTGTTCGAGGTACCTCTGATCTTGTCAAACTAACGCCGTACACGCGACTCGCCGACACGATCGCTCTCTCGACAACAATAGGTCAGTTTTAAGTGCTCAAAGACGCCGATTTAAAAAGATTAAATAATAATTTGATATCGCTTTCCCTAACATTTAAATGAAGCCGAGATGTGCGAAAAATGCCACCTAATAGATTTCTAGTCCTACTTCAAAGCAAATTACCGTAGTGTTGAATATGTTGAATGTAATTGGATTGGAAGACGTTAGGCAGCAACGTCTTCCAATTCAACTATGTTCAAAATATTCAACATAACCTTTCTTACTGTGAACATGTTTCTGGTGTAGTCTCTTATCTCTTAACAGCGCCCAGTCAAATTAGTTTCAAAATATTCAAAAGCAAGTTAAATAGTAAAGACACAATTCACGCGGCTATGATAAAGAACCACGTTTTTAGGTGGGATGTCGCTGGGAATTGAGGGGTTGTTGGTGTTTAAGACGGACTAAATCGAGTCATTCATTTTAATTGAACTGTATTGTACTTCACATTTGATTGATATAGTGTAATTTAAAATTCACATCCAGTGGAACTACCCGAGATCTCTTGAAGTCTTCGATAGGTGTGAACAGATCTGACAAACTCTTTTACTTTCTCACCTAACTAGCGCGGTTACAAAGAGAAATTGAAGCATCTGTATAAAAGTGTTTATAAAAACGCACGTTTCAACAAGACGTATTTATAATAAGTCCTATCTACGTAAAACGAAGGTTTATAAAACAGTTTTTCAACTCTGTTCCAGCCTACCCGATGGTTAATATACCTCTATTCTACTCACGTGGCCGGAATCTTGGGTTACAATCAAGTCTGCTCCAGCGACCGCATCTGGCTTTGCGGCTACAAGATAGTGGTTATTTACTTAGACTTTGTCCGTGGCCAAACTATACATTGCTCGTATGAGAGATGATTTGGAACCGTCCTTTTGATTGAGAGGTACGGAGGAATCCAATTTAGCCATGCCCTGCCGTCCCTAGCTAAGCTTAACCCTTGCTTCGCCCGTGTTGGGATCGATCGCGCCCTGTACTTCCTGACTATCAATTAAAAAAACTATACATGTAAGCTGTGGATTATTTTGAAACTAATTTGATTGGCTGCTGTTGCAGACATACAACAGCGCCCAGTCAAATTAGTTTCAAAATATCCAAAAGCAAGTTTATTAAATAGAAAAGATATACAATTCATTCAACCTGACGGACAATTAAGTGTTTAAGACGGACTAAATCGAGTCATTCATGACATAATACATTATGACGTCAGCCTACAAGGTACGTGGTTGATTATGACAGCATATGAATGACAGTTGAGAAACTGGAATCATGAATTGTGTCTTATTCAAGTAAAACACTCTACTGATCGAGACTTGTTTGTAGAGGAAGTTATTGGATTGATTAACCGATATCAAGTCCCGAAATTTTAGGTCCCTCTTAGGCCACATCTAGGCTGGTTTATTTTCAGTCTATCTTGTCATTACGGCTAACTTTCCCGGTTATTACACAGGTACCCATGTATACCTCTAGCCATAGTTGCAAGAATGGGCAGCGCTTGTCAATGTTTCCGATGACGGCGAGATAGGTCACCTATACCCAACCCACCTCTCTGAGCCTTGCTTGCAGAAGGTATTGATTTGGTTGGCGTCTATCGAGTCCCTGATTCTAGGTCTATTATTTGTAACTTCCCCAGATTTTATACTTGTGACCATTTATACTCCTGGGTGAAGAGAGGCAAGAAGCGAAGGAGATCGCCCACGTTTCCAACGACGGCGAGGTAGTACCCATCGCAGGCGCGAACCAGGTTCTCTAATTAAGTAGTACCGAATCAATGCTAGCCACTACGCCAAGCCGCCGCCTCCGAGTCTTGCTCGCGAGTTTGACAAACTCTTATGTATGCCTTGAAGACTGGTAACGATACAATGTTGATAAATTCTCAGATGATCGTTCAAAGACATTTGCTAAATGCTTTAGTGTAATGCAAACATGAAATATCCGCTTGTATACACGCTTGACGTAAAATCCTAATAACCGAAACGTGCCCTGAAAGAGACGTAGTGGCGCTTTTATTTTTTATATCTATTTCTTCTATCTGAAACCGTAATCATCAAGACCTATAATTAACTAATGTCTACAGGAAATGCCAAACGTGTTGCCGCAAAGTGTTGCTATCTACCCTAGCGACAACTTCCTTCAGCATAGATTTTATGTTTATTGACACAATTTGGTCTTTTACCGGCTCCAAACATTCCGATACAGAAGTGAAATGATAAAGGATGAACATATTTACCCATTCATTGTTCGACAAATAGTCAGACTCCCACTGTTCTCACAAGCCCAGCACATGCGTGACAACATTAGCATGCTGCGATGGGAGGTTGGAGGTACGGTGTGGGTGAGTAATGTTGACAGACTATAAAGAGGATATTAACCACGTTTGATCAGGTTGAAATCTGCCCTTGATCCATCTGTCATGTTAGGGCTCAATACTTCATTATTAATACAACCCACACACGCTTGCCAGAAATTCCTCTTGCAAAATCTTCGGATATCGTTGCGAAACTGTGAATGAACCTCAGCAATGAACGCACATACGGATGCACATACGAGGCGACGAGCAGATAATAACATTTCGTCTCTCATTCCGAAAAAAAGAACCGCATAGAAAAATAACAAAAATGGAACAGAAATGTGATCATGGTGACGAAGATGATAAAGGGATAACAAGGACGATGATAGGTTGATTAGGACTACTACTACTACTACTACTACTACTACTACTACTACTACTACTACTACTACTACTACTACTACTACTACTACTACGGCTACTACTACTACTACTACTACTACTACTACTACTACTACTACACCTGCTGCTGCTGCTGCTGCTGCTGCCGCTGCTGCTGCCGCTGCCGCTTATGCTGCTGCTGCTACTACTACTGCTACTGCTGTTGCTACTATTGCTGGTGCTGCTGCGGCTGCTGCCGCTACTGATGCTGCTGCTGCTGCTGCTGATGATGATGATGATGATGATGGGATGGAAAACATCTTTCAGCTGCAATCAGTTTTTCTTCAGTTTTTCCTTCTGCACTGTGTTTTGTCCACCGCGAGCGTTCATAAACACGTTCGCTTTCGTCTTTGGTGGTACTAGATTACGTTCATTGAAGTTTGATCGCAAAACACATTGCAAGTTGATGTTGTTGTGTCCTTTGCGTGCCTAATACCTGTTGGCATCACAACTGCAATTTCTAGTGCTTTCTGAGCCGGCATCTTTTCTGGCATTGAAAGAACCTGTCCGAACATAAACCATCGCTGCTGTGCTACCATCATAGATAGTGGCTCTGGGTTACACAGTTTGTCGATATTAGAATGTGTGGCCAGGGATGACTTGTAACGGCTCGCAGATGTTTGCGGCGGTGACATGTATTAAGAAGTTTGGGTCGACACGGCTTTTGGAGTTGCCTAGCTGTTGCAATTGCACAGCATTATGAAACCATATAAAGCATCATATAGTCGCATCGTGACTTTCATGGTGATTTGAGAGCCACGAATTCACTACGTCAAACTGCTGCTGCTGCTGCTGCTGCTGTTGCGGCTGCTGCTGCTGCTGCTGCTGCTGCTGCTGCTGCTGCTACTACTACTACTACTACTACGACGACGACGACGACGACGACGACGAAGACGACGACGACGACGACGACGACTGTGATGAAAAATATGAATAATGTATTTGTCGGGTGGTGTATGTGCCGCTAATCTAGCGATTGTTAGGAGACAATGGCAATGTAAATGATGATAATGCCGATGCTAACGACCACTAAAATAATTAGATAATGACTGCGCTAATACATAAAATAGGATATTGAGTCATCGCCAGGCAATGACATCAACTACAACAACAACAACAACAACAACAACAACAACAACAACAACAACAACAACAACAACAACAACAACAACAACAACAACCATTCAAATACGATATTACAGCAAAACAACACGACCAAACTCACCAACGTGTAACCATAATCCAATCAGCAGCATCCAGCGCGAATATAGTCCCATGGTCGGTGAGATATTCATTGATGCGTATCTACATAGGATAAATATGTATCACTACGCGAGGTAGATGCTACACATTTGATGTCCCGATTCTATAAATATGTAACACTAGAGCATCCTAATTATGGCCCTCCTGACGTAGAAGCGAAATACATAGAGACTATGCTTGGAATCTTGAAAATATATTGACTGAAAGTTGTTGCTGACCCTACCAGCGACAACTTTCACTTAAATTCTTTTTTAAATAACCAATGAGACGCTAACTTTATCATATATAAACGAGAAACCGTGCATCACGAAGCAGTTTGAATGCCTTGTAAACTATTTGACTGAAAGACGTTAGTCTATCAGAATGCAACAACTCTCAGTCAAATTGTTTTCATAATAAGCAGTGTGAGTTTAACAATATACATGAAACTTTTCACATCACGTGACGGATAACCTGAAAACAAATTTACTGAAAGGCGTTGTTTCCTTTGTGTAATAATGTTTATTTGCACGTACATCACCGGATTCCGAGTTCAGACTATTCGCGTGAGAAACCGAATCGAATTTAGTCAACACCCTCGCTACTCCATGTGTTTGTATACAATTTCCACGTCATATTGTATTCTAATTATTATACACATGCAACCAACCAAAGAACCAATCAGTGACAACGTTTGGATGCTACCGCTTCAATCAGCTGTTGTTAGTGTAGAGCTTTTCCTCGCGGAAAAGGCCCCCATAACGACGCCAGCAGATTTGAATACAACTGACAGCGTACTACCCCTCACATTGCTGTGTGTGTGTATTTTAGCTACTACAACTAGTCAGTATTCAGTCGATCAGTCTGGCAGTGGCAGACGCGTACGAGCTCCTGTCGCGAGCGCTTCGTCCCAGATAGCGGCAGCAGCAACAACAACGAGTTGTGACATGCGCACTCGATACAAAAAGACCCCATGGTACCGCAGTTGATTGCCAAAACGTTGCCAAGACAGCCAAGTACACCAAATAATGGTTTTGTGGTGGGTTGTGGTGTTATCGCCTTTGCTATTGCACCAAAAAGCAATCAATTGTGTGGGATAGAAAGGGGAACGGATGTATTTTTTCGGCAACATTGTTTTCAATATCGACATATTCCATTTTCTCTCCATTTGTTCCCGCTAGTTAAATTCTAGAATGCTAATAACTCAAACGCCAAGATCAAGAGGTGCTTGGATAAATACCAGTCGAAGGCTGGTGTTAGTATTGTCCGCAATGCTTTCTCTCTGTCTCTGCCCGTCCGTCCGTCCGGCTGGCTGGCTGGCTGGCTGGCTGGCTGGCCGCCCGCACCATATCTTCTGAATGTATGAAGGTAGAATAGCCAAAATTGGAACATGAGTTAAGTGTTTCTCATGGCATCTGAATTTGAAAGCCACATGGACCCGCACCTAGATATCTAGGGGTCACAATCTGAAATCTGGGGTTCTCCTCATGGGTGGGTGCACAGCTATGCATTATCGGGTTCCCATACTAGATTGTGTTCGTATATTTGCGCTGATTAATATTTAACAACCATGCAACATGTTCAGGGGTCCATTGGGATCCGCTATCACAACCTTTGGTTGTCCCAGTTACATTTTGGAAGTATATACCCTCAATAGGACCCTTATTAGAAACCCTGCATGAGTTCATATTTTGACGAATCGGATGGCTAGAAGAAAGTTGAACTTTATTTCGAAGGTTCAAATATTTAGATAAGATTGTCACTACAAGAGTTGGCAAACAGAGCACAACGTCGTGAGGAACTCAGCAACAAGACACACACCCACACCACACCCCAACACACACACCATAACACGCACCCCACTAGTGCAGTCTAGTTTTACAAGAATTTGCTTGAAACTTTCCCGCACTCCCGCCCACCCCGCCCAAGCTGCAGTCATTCATAGAGATTTGTGAAAGGTGGAAACGTCAGACGAAAAATGGCTACCATAGAGGCCAACATGACCTCATGAATAAAGCAATCTCCGAGATCAATTATAAAAGGACTTGGCCTCATTTGAGCGGAACAATATGATAAAGGTCACATGGCAGGTTGATATCATTCGGTTGAAATTCTCTTGTATGTGTATGTTATCCTGCTGATGTCTCCTCTTGTGTCAACTTAGCAATGTAATCGTCAAGTTGGAAAAATCGTGATCTGCAGTGGTCTTCAGTAGTGACCATTTGTAGAACAGGATAAAAGGGGGAGGGAGGGAGAGAGGAATGGGGGTGATGGGCCTAAGTAGAGAGAGAGAGGGGAAGAGGGTGAGAGAAGGAGAGAGAGAGAGAGTGAGAGAGAGGGGAGGGAGGGAGGGAGAGAGAGTGAGGGAGAGTGGGAAAGTGAGAGGGGTGGGGGGAGGGAGAGAGATGAAGAGATAGAGAGAGAAAGAGAGAGAGAGAGAGGGGGGAGGGAGGGAGGGAGGGAGAGAGAGAGTGAGGGAGAGAGAGAGAGGGAGAGGGAAAGTGAGCGGGGGAGAGGGAAAGTGAGGGTGGGAGAGAGATCGACTTTTAGAGGCAGAGGGACGGAGAGAGAGAGAGCGCGCGCGGGAAAGAGAGGGAGGGGGAGAGAAAGAGCGAAAGAGGTGGGAAAGTGAGAGGTATGGTGGAGTGGGAGAGCGAGCGAAGGGCGATGGAGAGGAAGAGGATGATGGAGATAGAGAAGGGAGTGTGGGAGGGATGGAGGGATGGAGGGCGGAAGGAAGGGAGGTAGAGAGGGGTGGACTGAGGGAGGGAGTGTGGAGAGGCGAGGGGGAGAGGAGAGAGGGAGGAAGAGGGAGAGAGAGCGAGAGTGAGAGAGAGAGAGAGAGAGAGAGAGTGAGAGAGTGAGAGGTGTAAGGGAGAGAGACGGAGACAGCGAGAGAGAGAGAGAGAGAGAGAGAGAGAGAGAGAGAGAGAGGTGGGGAGAGAAAGGGTTGGGTGGGGAGGTAAAAGAGAAAGAGAGAAAGAGAGAGAGAGAGAGAGAGAGAGAGAGAGAGAGAGAGAGAGAGAGAGCGAGCGTGAGAGTGGGGTGGGGTGGGGGTGGGAGAAAGAGCGAAAGAGATGGGAAGTGAGCGGTGTGGTGGGGTGGGAGAGCGAGCGAAGGGCGACGGAGAGGGAGAGGATGATGGAGAGGTGGAGAGAGATGGAGAGGGTGGGACGGAGAGAGATGGATAGGGAGAGGGAGGGGGAGAGAAACTCTTTTGAAACTAATTTTGCTGCCGAAGAGAGCAACAGCTTCCAAACAAGATAATTGCAAAATATTCGCCATGTCTTTGAAAATTGTTTACGACTTTCAAATTGTCTTTCATCTTATCAAAGGATACGCCTATATGTAGCCTACGTAATTATATTCGTCGCAAAATGGGAAATTACAGGAATGACATTTACAAAATAAACATCCAACTCGACTGGTATTTATTCCATTCTGATAAAAATTACACAAATATTTTCTAACTATAATTTAGTGGTAGTCGCTATTATGTGCCATTCATCCACCAGTCGGTTTGGCGTTATTATTTTTAGTAGCTTCATTATTTCCATTAAAAAAAGACCCGGTTATTTAGAAAAATGCACAATTGTAGAAATTACAGCCATCAATCAAATAGTAGAAGCGCAAACAATAATTAGTTAGGTAATTGCCACAGTGATTTTCATAATTACAAACGTGTTTAATAAATGTTGTGTTTCTGAATTACTGTAGGTTGTTGTCTATATATAAGATAACATTCTACTTACCGATATCCTTAAAGTTGTGATTAATCTTATTACGAAATAGCGTGTATACCGAGCTCTTGAATGCGAACGATTGGTGGCAATGGAATGAGAATGAGAGCTTACATAGAAATGACTGAATAAATTATTACTATGTGGATATCCTTACGCATGCGAAGAGTCAGTCACATTCTGGACAATCACCAAATGAATTTCGCGTAGCAAGTTGGGATGTTTTCCGCCACCTGATGGCTGTCCACGCTGGGTTCAAGAATAGGGACTGACTGTTGTCTCGAACCGTTGCTATGATACCTGCGAGATGCGCTTCTAGTCCTAACTGCGAGTTGCGCAGCACAGCTTGATCCGACATCCATACTGCGTTTACGTGTCGAGCGCAAGATATGAGAACGTCCGTCCATTCAGTCGTAGTCTTAGTGGACCTGTCCAGTGTATCCATCCATCGTATGACGTCATGAACAACTACAGGTCGTGAAGTGTAGTATCACGTCATAATCAATGACAGCATGAATAACGTAGATAAGTACGTCACGAATGCATATTTGGAGACGGACTAAGCGTTGTTGTACGAATTTTATGTCTTTGTTACTTAATAAACATGCCGTTGAACAGTTTGAAACTAATTTGAGTGGGCGAATTTGCTGCCACATGCAGCAACAGCACTCATGCAAATTAGTTTCAAAATGTTAAAGAGCTTACCTGTATAGTTTTCTGGAAATTTATTGTCAGGGCGTTTGAGGATCGATCGACTAGAAATGGGCGGGGCATAGCTAAAACTGGAAAGGTCCATTGTATGGTGGCTGCGAGATTTTTCATGAACATGTCTACAAGATGTGCAGCATATTGATATCGTAATATAGCAAACATTAATTCACCTGAGTACAGGAATCTGTCTATGAGAGTGCAATTTCGGAGCGAGTCATGTGGGCATTCGTCATATGAAGGGTAACATTCATATTTATATGAGCGCACTTATGTCACGTGCTAACATGTTTGTGATCATATTCTCGTGGCGTGATATACGTAACTTGTCAGCTGTGCGAGTAGAACAATATGTCTGTCCACATGTGGGTCCTTATGCCATAGCAAATAGAATTGAGTTACATAGATGGAACATTAACGTCGAGTCGGAAAAAAACGAACGTTAACTGTCGCTTATAATAATACGCACGCACGCGCGCACGCACGCACGCACGCACGCACGCACGCACGCACGCACGCACGCACGCACGCACGCACGCACGCACATAATATATTTTTGCTCTATTATTTTGATGTACCTGAAATCATTTAATGTACTATATAATGAACCTTTCCAGTTTATCCAAGCGTCATGTGACGTCATAATCAACTACGTGATGTGTAACATGACGTCATTATTAATGGCGTCATGAATGATGTAGATAATGATGTCACGAACGCATAATTGGAGGCGGGCCAAGCGTTGTTTTACGAATTGTGGGTTTTACTATTTGATAAAGATGCTGCTGAATATTTTACGGCAGCAACATGGCCCAGTCAAATTAGTTTCAAATTATTCAACAGCTTACCTGTATAGTTTTCTGGAAATTGATGGTCATGGAGTTCAGGAATCGATCGATCCCAACAGGAGTGTGTAGTGGATAGAGCGAAACCAGAGATCGGCGGGGCATAGCTAAAAATGGAAAGGTCCATTTTCATATACGTATGAAATATGCATAAAGTTCATTTGCAGTCTGATTAGCGGATCTGAATATGAATACGATACTCTACGGAGATAGTTCCTGAAAATGGAGATCAGAAATCGAGTCTCCAACACGTTTAATATGTGCATGCTCCCGTATGAATATTGGGTATGGTGGAAACCCGGTAAGTACATGTCTTGTAGCGAATAGATTTGCCTACATATATGTCATTTGTAAATTTGTATGTTTCTTACATATATACAATATAGATTATAAAATTAATTTAAGGAATCTTATTAAACGAGTTCGTTTTCGCTCTGTAAGGTGACATCATCATCATCATCATCAGCAGCAGCAGCAGCAGCAGCAGCAGCAGCAGCAGCAGCAGCATCATGAACAGAGACGCGAAGCCCCATAGCTGAATAGGAACGCCGGTACGACAATCACTGAGCAGTAGGCCCCTCTACTAAGAAGTACATGACGTAAGCGTTATGTATTCGTATGCGTTAAATAGTACAATTACGACGAATGACTGGCGGGGATGACGTCACTTATATAGTATAGCAGTTGCACTTTGTGAATGTTGCCTATGTGTGTGTAGCCAGATACGCATGCACGAACAGATGTAAATACTCGTACACAGATGGGCACATGCATGTATCCACGTAGCCTACGTACGTACGTACATTACCACACACATACGCGCGTACGTACACGCGAACTCTGTGAACAATACCGGTCCGTATCAACCTTAGTTGTTTTCAACTTACCCTAGAAATCTCATAAATGCATTTGTAATTAATTCACACGTTATCTGCTCTCGCAATCTATGTTCGGCATCAGTAGTGTGGGTGACTAACAGAACCGCCAACGTGGCCATCTAAGGAACAACACCATTACTATTTAATTGAATGACAATACAATCGCGGCAATGGTGACATAAACGTGATAATTAAAACGCAAGTGTCACCAATTTAGGTAATTCGATACGGTTTGCTATCGTGCACGCACAATTAAGCAAAATGACGACACGCACGTGCATGCGTGATGTTTTGTGTACATGTGACCTCTTGGATGCTACTTTTTGATGTCGTTTCATAGCACTAGACTGGTGTGAAAAACGATGATTCATGGAATTTTTTGACACACCACGCATCATAGGACGCAGTATTATTAACTCCCCAAATATCATCTCATTCAATATTCAATAAAACTCGTTTGAAAACTGATGTATTTTTGTAATATTATTATTATTAATTTCCTATAAACCATTAGGCCAAACAAGTCAACAACCATTCTAACACTCGCAATGCCAATATTTTAACATAAAAACAACCATATATGTACGATTTTTACCGGAAGCTCTCTGTGTAAATGTTAGATACAATACATTTAAAGGATAACTGACTTCATCTCACAGATGATCTAATAAGCCACTCATAAACTATTTTAAGCTTTTTATCGTCCCGCCAAAGAAAGATATTCAGGCTTTAGTATCTAAATGTTGGTCCATTTCTACAACTTATTATAGCAGTCATGATTTACTTTTCAACCAATCAGAACAAACTTAGCGAGTCTGTCTCGGTATATACGCTCAGTCATAGAGGTGCCACCCATAGCTTGACAATGCAACCATGTTGAATATTTTGAATCTAATTTGGCTGGACGTTGTTGCTGCCTGAGACAGCAATAACTTTCAGCCAGATTAGTTTCAAAATATTCAACAAGATGAGTATTACATAATAAAGAATGTATGCTTGCATTGGCACTTACATAACATCACACACTATCCCCAGTGGAGACAAAATGGTGGCGATCAACATTAACGCTATATATATCGCTATTACAAAGCAGATAATTGTGAAACAAATAAGGGAAGGTGACAGGATATAAATGATATGGAATCTATAAAACAATCTATCGGTGCAGTACAGCATTTGAAATGATATTAGCATCCCTTTAATATAAAACAGCCAGGTTCACTATGACATAATTTAGAGTTTCGCTAAGATGTTTTGGAGATTTGAAATCATATAGATTTAGCTCGGAATGTTTATTGTCGCTGTATTGAATGTTCAAGCTGGCTACAATTTAAAATTGTTTTCTATATAACATCTAAGGGACCTAGAAACGTAATGTTAGAGGCTAAACCTACATTTTCAGTGGCAATGGATCAATAGAAACCATTCCATCTGCTGTATTTACATAATATGATAGATAGGTCCAGCCTTTAACACATCAAGTGTATAGATTTAAGCTTAGAAGCTACGATAACCAATAAATAACCATCATTTTGAAAATCAAATATGTTCCAAATCATGACATATAGGGCCTATAGTGAATCAGAATAACGTGATGTGAGAGGTTAACCGTATGTATATATTTGCGGCAAGAAATCTATGGAATAATCCATTAGCTAGATGTATGGATTGCGTGTACCAAAGGCAACATATGCCCAGGTGCAATGATGTCATTTTAGTCCATCAGCTGCAGTACACTGACTATAGTATCTCCGCCTGGTATATATCCTATGTTATTTACATCATAATGGCTTTCTCTTGATAGTATTTTTCGTGGCTGATGTATTCAATAAGGTTACGTCATTGTGTAGTATTTGGTGTAGGGCGTATGTGTTTAGTTGAGTATTTCCATAACCAAATTGCTTTTAATAAAGATTTATGGTGCAGATGTTACGCCAGCTGCGGTGTGCCGCGTACACTCACGTGCACACGATGCTTCATCTAGCACTTAGTTTTATGAACACGTCTATGCGCAGCATTGTTATTAGAGCCGTATGCCGCATTGAACGACATGCAGTTGGGAGAGTAGCTCGTGAAAAAGTTATTGGCTTGGTTGTCCGATGTCAAGTTCCTAATATCTAGGTTTCATTGATTTCATTCATGATCTTACAAATTTCAACAAACACAAACTCCCATTCAGTCGGAAAACTGTGTCCAAGATCAGACGCAAGTGAATACTCTACGAAGAATATAGGTTAAAATGAAATGGAGGAATCCCGGTTATAGTTCAATCATATAACATCATAATCATGATCAATTACGTCATAAATGACGCGATTTATTTCGTCACAAATGCTTAATAGGTAGACAAGTTGTATGAATGTGTATGTCTTTACTATTTAATAAAAACAGTGTTGAATATTTTGAGACGAAGTTGACTGGACGCTGTTGCTTCCCAGTCAAATTAGTTTCAAAATATTCAACAGATTACCTACATAGTTTTCTGGAAAATAAGATTTAGCGAGTGCGTGGATCGATTGATCCCAACATGGACAACGTGCGGGTGGAGCTTATAGCTAGAGATGGGTGGTGTTTAGCTGGAGGTGGGCGGAGCTTAGCTAGAGATGGGCGGAGCTTAGCTAAATATGGATTCCTCCATAATAGTGTGATGGTTAATCCTTACCACTCTGATGTCAAAATTTTTATTTTTCAAATTAAATTAAAATATTAACTAGTGTTTATTTTTCAGCAAATCTGGTGGAAGATGTTGCTGTCGTAGACAGAAACATCGTCCACCAAAATTGTTGAAAGATGTACACCAGTTTCTTTGCTATTGACACAGTAAAAGATACAGTATTGACATCAGTGTGCTAAGGGTTAAATGCAATAAAATACGAACTCAAGTCCGCCCGGTAACTAGAAACGCTGTTAGATTAAATTGAAATAAGACACCCCTACCCCCGCCCCACCCCCACTCCCACCAAAAACCCATTCAGGTCATATGTTCAAACTAAAACTAAAATTAGGCAGTCTTTGTCAAATCTATATACCGATAACAGTAAGATAAATCTTACTACTTCTAAAGGTGAAAAGGCAGAAGACATTGCTATTTCGTTTCATCCATATTGTATTAGTGAACCTGACAATACGCTCCTAGAGCTTGAACATAACATCTAATATGCAACAAAGGGTTTCACAGATAAAGAAAAGTGTTATAAAAAAGAGATAATTTTAAAATATCAAATGTCACCAGGTCCTGATGGCAATCAGCCGCGTATCCTAAAAGAAATTAGAAACACCTCAGCACACCCACTCACAATATTATTTCATAACTCATTGGACACTATTAGATTACCAACAACTTGGTGGCAGACACCTATATTAAAGGATAACTAACTTCATCTCACGATATCTATACAGATGATCTAATAGGCCACTCATAACCTAAGCACGAAATTTTAAGCTTTTAATCATCATGGCAAAGAAAGTTATTCAGGCGTTAGTAGCTAAATGTTGGTACATCTCTACAGCGTATGATGGCTGTCATGATTTGCTTTTCAACCTACAAGATAAAAGCTAGCGAGTGGGATAAAGGTGGGATGTGCTCAGATAAAGGTGGGATGTGCTCAGGAATAAAGGTGCTATCTGTAGCCTGACAATATCGTATAAAAGCTGTTGAATATTTAGAAAATAAGGCAGCAATAACTTCCAGTCAACTTAGTTTTAAAAAAATCTACAAAATGATTATTACATAATAAAGAATGTAATTTTTGTCTGCAATTTGCTAGAAGCTTTAATCAGAGACAGTATAATGTAGCATACGTTAACAAATGGCTTATGTAGTAAAGCCAATTTGGTTTCATCCCAGCTAGGTCAACAACAAAGCAGTTATTGAAGGTAGTGGACAAATGGTTACAAATATTGGATAGTGATGGTGGTGTGGTGGACGTTACATATTTTGATTTTCCAGGGGACTCAGTTAAAATGTTATGCAAATCCAGAGCACCTTTAAATATACAAAAATACTCCTTTAAACATAGACTTGTTAACTTATGGAACAGCCTTGTAATTGGATCAACAACCATGCTATCATTTGAGACAAAAATGGATCAACTATTGGTTAACCAGCCACTATATGGTAACTATCCTGCTAACGATATAAATCCCATACTTTATTACCGACGTGTTTGATTGATTGATTGATCGATCGACCGATGCACTATCTAGGTGGTTTTTTATATTACGGTTAACTTCCCGAGCTATTTACACTGGTACCAATTTATACTCATGGGTGAAGAGGCGGGGTGGGGCGGGGGTGGGGGAGGTGGGGGTGAGATTGGCCATGTTTCCAACAATGGGGAGATAGTCCGCTAAAGTAACTCGTGAGCGAAATACTGAATCCTATATGAGGTACTCAGTCCATGTAATAAGAGCATTAGACCCTAGGCCATATGACCTCACACGTGGGTGTGGGTGGTTACTATTCGTGATTGTCAGCGCCATGTATTTCGTCAATTATTCAAACATTTATACGATATTCAATGATATGGCGAATCCGTTTTAAATCAATATGCAGATGGCCATATTTGAGGAAAGTATTACGCCGAAAGACGACATATTGTTGGCAGATCGATATGTTTATACTGTGACGAAATGCATGAATAATTGATGAATAACTAACTCAGCGCTCGGAATCGGCCATCCATCTACATTCATTGTGTCTTTGCGCTGGGCGCACGCCTATACGACAATCGCAAACAATGTATTTCGCTCACCTGGCTCTGGGAAATACAAATGGTATTTTCGTATAGTTACGCTCTGGATAAACTAGGTTTTGCGCAAGTCGTACACGCATGTACGGCGTAGTAATGTGTCTATAGGAGCCTATACGGGACATATATAGAATATTGCAACAATAATTTTAATGTAAAGCTAACACTGCCATATGCATTATATCGTGCCTCTGGGCAAAATAACTTTCAAACAGCCAGCGCGGTGTGTACTAAATCTGGTCTACAGCGTGCAAAGGTAATATCCATTACACGCAGAACCAGGTTAGGTCCATTAATGTGTACGACGATGAGCAGGTAGAACTGATTTTTAACCATTTCACGCACGCACACGCGCGCAGGTACACACGAACGCTCGCTCGCACGCACGCACCAAATCGACGGGAAATTCTGTTAAATATTTTAAAACAAATTTAACTGGGGTCTGTTGCAACAGCCCCCAGATAAATTAGATGTAAAATATTCAACAGCTTATCTGTAGACCTGTCTTGTAATTGAGACACAGTCACTGCAATTACAATGGTTAAGCAGTTAACAGTGTTAAAAATCCTATTTTGACAAACAGAACCGCCAAAGAGGTAAACTAATACTGCACTCACATGCGCGTTAACTGCAATACACGCGCTCTACTCCCTAATTCGTTTTAAATGTTTCTGCCGTTGCGTGTTCTGTCATCTCAACTGTCATAACAGCATCCAAGTAAATTCGAAACATGATCAATATTTTAAAAACAATTCACGGGCAGTCAACCCTTTTATTTTGACAAACTAGACACTCCAACACGCACCGATACACGGTTGTTAATTCGTTTCGTATGCTTCTTAATTGGCTTCCGTTTGATGGATGGTGGGACTAAACAGGTATTTGCCGACCATGTCTTCTTTAACCATTTTGTGGCCAAGCATATAAAATATTTCCTTATTGAATGCCCATTTGCAAGCCAAGAGAATAATTATTTTGAATATTTGCCACTGAAATGACTGTCTCGGTTATTGAGCCAGTCATTTTAGTCGTAAATTTTCAAAAAATAGTATGTTCTTCTACGCTTACAAATGGACATTCATCATGTCCACTAAATATCGTGGTTTGGAACTGCTCTCGGCATGACTTAATTAACTTTAAATGCCCAAGTTCAAGTTCAGCTTTGTTTTATCCAGGTTTTACAAAACCATGCAAGGTAACTGTTTATGAGGTGGCTGGTTAAGCCGCGATGAATATGCTGAGATCTACGGTAAAAGAAACTGGTCGGCATGCGTATAGTTGAAATATCACATAACATTTATAATTTCTGTAAATTCATATTCCCCATATGCCATTATGTGGCCTGGGTGTAAATAAAAAAAAAATCTGAAAAAATCTGAAATATCACCGCTAACCCCTCTTGTGTCAAGTTACACTTTTAATTATTGTCAAACTGGTCAAAAGGCCTATGCAGTGGTCAAATGAATGCTATTTTTGAAAATTTACCACTGGAATGACTGGCTCGGTAACCGAGCCAGTCATTCCAGTGGTAAATTTTCAAAATTAGTATACTCTTGGCCTACAAATGGACACTGGCTAGGCTGAATTTTCAATTTTCTTAACCATTGATCCAATGGTCTGGACCACCAAAAACGGCATCTGTAGTGGTCATGAGGAATGTTCATTTGTCGAGCAAAAGAAAAGAATTATTTTTGCAAATTTAAGTGCAAAAATAATAATCTTCTTGGAACAGATCTACGCCGTTAAAGGGTTAATTGATATGAGTAGCGCTTAGAGCGTCTTGGGGCGCTGTTCACGCATGCGTGGTTAAAGGTACATATTCACACCGATTGCTCGAAAATAAAATTGCTAAAAGTGTATACTTTTAGAGAATTAAATGGTGTGCCTATATGTAATGAAACGAAATAAATCTTAACATATGATGATTTCATTCTAGGGCCTATATAAATTAATATAATTTTTTAAATTGTGAAAATGAGGTCTCTAATTCAAACTCACGACTAAAAAATTATATTAATTTATATATATTGAAATCACCATATGTTATGATTTATTTCGTTTCAGTACATCTAGGCACACGATTTAAGCCTCTAAAAGTATAGAATGTTTACAATTTTATTTTCAGCATTCTGGTGTGAATATGCACCTTTAAAAGGAGGTTAAATGAGTTATTATTCCTCCATTTGGCTATCTATGGCTCGCTCATAATAATATTGTAATTACTCAGAATTAATTTTAAGCGACTATTTAATTATTGGCGTAAATAAAAAATTGATAAACCGGCTTTTAGCTATGCCGCGTCCATTTCTAGCTAAACTCAACCCACGCGTTGACCTTGAATTCCAAGAATCCCAATATCAAGTCAACTATACAAGTAAGCTGTTGGATGTTTTGAAACTAATTTGCCTGGGTGCTGTTGCTGTTGCTCCCTGGCAGCAACGGCGCCCAGTCAAATTAGTTTCAAAATATTCAACAATATTTATTAAGTAGTAAGGAGATACAATTTGTACACATGGCGGACTTTTAAAAATCCACGATGTATTTTAATTAGCTATGCCATTTATTAAGCATTTTGATTGTGACGTCAGCCTACGTATGACGTAATTTATTATGATGGCATATACTTAAGTGACAGATTTTGATTCATTCATTCTCAGAAATAAGCCAGAATAATGACTATCTATGAAAACAGATAGTAAGCAGCACAAATACAATTATCTCGCATCACCTAGTTCAGGGGTCAGCCTTTAGTTACCTCTAAAGCCGCCAATACATTAAAATTGATTCGACTGGAAACTGATACTGCCATAGTCAACAACACCTTCCAGATAAACTACGTTCAAAATATTCAACATACTATTCATTATATACGAATGTCCTTACTTGTCTGTGAGTGTTATAACCCTTTCATGACGAGGTCGGTCAAATCCGGCCTATTTATACTGATCATCATCTTGAGGAATAACCATCTGTAGGCCAAGGGAAGACAATTTTGAGTAACCGAGTCAGCCATTTCAGTGATAAATTTTCAAACATAGTCTGCTCGTGACCTGCAACTGAATATTTAATAAGCAAATATTTTGGTATTTTGACAAGATTTTGCCATTAAATGGTTAAATGATAGACTATGTGAGTATGTATATTGCACAGGAATGGTGCTTTCATATTAACCCTTTACTCCCCGACTGTATTCAAGAAAATTTCAATTTTCTCACACGAAATGTCCTGATTTGCGGACCAAGAGAAGATTATTCTAGTCATTATTTGTCAAATTAGTTTGTTTATTGAGCATGCGCATTGGCTATGTTCTGAAGCCCCTTAGATTGTTAACTATATAGTTACTTAGTACCTGAGGCCCCATTGCATACCATTTGGAGCCGGTGTTAGTGTAGGTTAACTATTTTAGTAGTGCCAAAGTCTGGTTACGAAAATGTTTAAACGCCAAAATATTAAATACGAAAAAAATATGAAATAATATTGGAAGAGTCATTAACTTAAATTAAATTATCATGTTGTATTGGATATTTAAACGATAAAACAGGAAATAGACAGATCACTTATTTACTAAAACTGAGTTACATTTTCTGTACAGGGTGAAAGGATAGAGTTAGGGAGGGAGCCGTAGAGAGCGTGACGGAAAAGGTTGGTGTGTGAGTGTAGGTGGTCCATATGTGCTAGCGCACCCGCACATCGCCGCATCACGCGGGCATGCGCGGGTATACCTCTACGAGGGCGTAAGCGCGTGGGTACTTGTTTATTAGATTCCAAAATAAATTCAATAAAATGAATCCTGTTTTACAGACTTTATTACTGTATAACGTGCTTCTGATGCATCGATTGACCCACAAAACTGGCAGAACAAACGGAAGACGATGGCGGATGTGATTACGGCAACACCCCCTTCAGGAAAGCGTTAGCATTGATTCTGCGACACCATGTGATAGAGGAAAATTACTTTAGAGGTATCGGACGAGAATGACGATGATGCCTTATTGCCTGTGTGTCTGTGGCCGCATAACCTACATATGCATGGAGTACACTGATCGAGGCGCATACAGCAGATATATTTGTTGGATAAGTATTGTATACAATTCTAGAACTTTTGTCTAAACAGGCGATCCTGCAATATATGCAAGCCCCTTCTCCGAGATAAATTAATAAGGGCATGAAATTTATCCACTGAATCCACATTAGCTTAGCCGATTACACGCTTGATAATGGAGGGATCCAGTTTTATCTATATGCCCCGTCCATGTGTAGCTAAGCTCCACCCACACTTCGCCCGTGTTGGGATCGATTACAGAACTCCCTGACTATCAATTCCCAGAAAACTACACAGGTAAGCTGTTGAATAGTTTGAAAATAATTTGACCGGGTGCTGTTTGCTGCCTATGGCAGCAAAATCGCTAAGTCAAATTAGTTTCAAAATATTCAACAGCATACTTATTAAATGGTAAATACATACAATTCGTACAACAACGCTTAGTCCGTCATCAATTAAGCGTTGGTGACGAACCTAGCTCCGCCATGCATAACGTAATTAAGTATGACGTCATCCTCCACGTCACGTAGTTAATAATAATGTCATACAATTGATGGATAAGCTGGAAAGGTCCGTTAGACATAAGACATACAATCTAAAATGATATAATTATCAGGTTTCTTTGACCATGTGACCTACATTCCACAACTTTAAATATGTGTACTAGTAAGCAATAAGAAACATTGTTCAATCCCTGCCATTTAAAAATTCCCAATCGATACCATATAACACTCCTCAATCCAGATCCTCCCATGTAATGCTATACTATGTCCTGATACCAGTACACCTATTTCTGTCACCTCATCCGTATTACTCACTTCTGGTATGTACATGAGCGAATTAAGTGAACGCTTGTCCGCCTTACCATCGCATCTGCTTATACCCCAAAGCAATACCTGGGACATCTTGCACGAACTTCGTATATGTACTTGCTCCCAGCAAATTTACACACGCGTAGCAATTATTCTTATACTGATAAAGTATGCGCATAAGATGCTGATTGAAGGTAGTCTTTGGGAGGGAGTGAATGCACGCTGGTGTACGGGTGTGTACGCGTATGTGTGCGTTCGCGCATACCTGCGTGCGCGTGCATGCATGCATGCGTGCGTGTGTGGCATCTCACATGCAACGAGCCTTTATTGATGACCTGGTGAACACGCATAGTCGGGCTAACCCTTTGTTGAACCTGAACTTGGTGTCTATAGTTGGTAGATTTTGGTAGTCCAACGTGTACACTTTTCAAATATGGATAATAAGCGCGTGCTACTATTGAGAGTTTTTTAGAAAATCAAAATGGCTGCCGAGTGGGTTATCGCACATTGACTATGATATAAAGAAAGCATTGAAGCTTCATACATGTAGCTATTATGAGGCGTTAATAAAAAATCAATTCCTGAAACTGTGTTGCTTAGTTGTCATAACACACAGCACAGGAGATTAGAAGCACTATTGTAATGGAAATTTCGAGGGCTACAACGCATGATACCCTGACATCACCACCTTATAAAGCGCATCATAGATTCAGAACTAATTTCTCGTAATTTTCGGGAACAACTATAAATAGAAGTGCCTTGGTACTCAATTTTATTTTTTTGCATCCATATTCGGAAGACGACGGATACGCGGTTTGTAGTGTTCTAAGGACGCCAGTGAATGGCCCTTTCCATTTTTGGCTATGCTATCTCTAACTAAGCTCCACCCACACATTGTTTGTGCTGGGCTCGATCGATCGATCTTTGAACTTTCCGACTATTAATTTCCAGAAAACTATACAGCTACGCTGTTGGATATTTTGCGACTAATTTGACTGGGTGATGTTGCTGCATATGGCAGCAACACTGTTCAGTCAAATTAGTTTCAAAATATTCAACAGCATGTTTATTAAATTGTAGAGACATACAATTCGTACAACGTCTCAGCCTATTAATCGTTAAGGCCGGGTCATATAGAACCATTTATGACGTTATTATTGTGACGTAAGCATGCACGTCACTTAGTTGGTTACGACGCCACATGACGTCAGATGATAGAGGGATACTCTGGAAAGGTGAATTGCTTGGTAGTGTGCTCTCATCATATCATCTTTAAAACATTTGTTGGTGGAAATATATACAGTTTGGTATCGATGTGCATCCTCTTCCCATTCCAGAGGTCTACATATTTGATTACATCTAAGACATTGCTTTGCAGTTGATTTGTCCATAACATGCCTTCACGAATGAGGTCGCTTGTATCGCAACATCTTGATATGAGGATGATGAGACGGTTTTAAAAAGAAGTGACACGTTATTTTGGCCAGATTGTAGCACTTAGAAGCTGTGCCTTTTCCTATTCCAAAACGGCAGGCAACGGTATCACATCAACATCGGTCGTTTGCAGGTAGAATAGACTCAACTATCGTCTTGTGTTATCTGTATTCTGATTGGTGTTCATGTTAGTCAGATTGGATGCTAGACGACTGCGTGGGCCAAGACTTAGCGCCCAAAGTGCGAGGGTATCATGCACATGCGTGAGGCCAATGATTCCATCTGGAGGATGACACACATGACTCTATATAGATATCATTCATATTCCTCCTGTGTCTCATAACTTGCTTTCCTCTCAAGACGAAAGTCTGTACATTCATCTTTAGTGAATGAATCCATGGAAAACAAGTTGACATGACCACCCTCCAACAAATACGGCAACATTTGATCATAGGCTTCAAGATAGAGTGTCCAGCCACCTTCCCTTATATATATAACCGCTGTGTAAAGTTGACATTCTTGGAGCGCATGGTTCAAATTATTGAATCAGGAACCTTCAGATTCTAAAAATAACTCCAATACATCAGATGTGACGCCGAGTGGTACATATGTACAGCACTAGCACATGCAATGATACCAAAACATCTTTTAGTTTTGCGTATGTTATACTTTTATAAAAACAACCCCAGGAACATTTGTATTTGAAACATGTATCGATGATAATCGTCACAAACAAGATGTGCTTGTGCCTCCTCAATAATCATGTCTGGCACTTTCACAATTGACCCTGCATTAGGGGCTGATACAGCTAGTTTACGGATTTTGGGAAGGTCCTAAAATCTGTGAAGATTTTTTATGTTGGCCTACGTATTGGTTTAATTTATCACAATTACCATTCCGTGGGGTGTATTATACCTACATTACAGTATTCATATATGACGAACGGTTCAATGGTTATAACCTTCATCACAGAATTCACCTTTCCAGAGTACCCACCCATCATATGACGTCATAATGAACTGCGTGATGTGTACAATGACATCATAATGAATGACGTCATGAATGACGTCGATAAGTACGTCACGAACGCATATTTGAAGACGGTCTATGCGTTGCTGCACAAATTGTTTGCTTTTACTATTTAATAAATATTCTGTTGAATATTTTTTAACTAATTTGACTGGGCGCTGTTGCTGCCATAGAATACTAAATATTCAACAGCTTCCCTGTATAGTTTTCAGGAAGTTGATAGCTAGGGCATTCGGGGATCGATCAATCCAAACACGGCGAGGTGTGGATGGAGCTTAGCTAGAGATGAGCGGGGCATAGCTAAAACCGGAAAGGTCTATTGACATGTACATCATCATATTCGAGGGGTGATATAACTACCAAAAATTCTATCGACTGGATTTATTAACTACATACATTGATCGATCTCCGCATGAGTGTTAACAATTCTTGAGAATTCGACGTCTGTGAAATGAATACTATAACAGGACAGCTATAGGTATCGTTTAGGCGGCTGTCTTGAAAATTTATCAAAATGTTCAATGATGAAACCCGGTCATCATTCATATTTGAGAAAGATACACCATGGACTATCAAAATCAATACATAAAATACTATAGACGCCAAGGCCAGTTAGAAAAAATGGCATACATTTACCAGACGAGCTGTGGCGTTAAAGATGTTATCCTTACCTCCAACATATATACATAAATTATGGAGAGCTCTTACAATCGAGTAAAACGGTTAATCGCTGACTTCGTCCCCTTACTTTTACTTTATTTATCCGATACATCTTGTGTACCGATCTAATATGTGCCGACTAATATGTTTGTCTTCCCGGATCTTTCATTTGTTTGATCAGATGACACATACAAGTCTTGGTAGTTACCTACTCACATTATTTACATAAATTACGCTGTGATACTATGATTATTTGGCACAGTTAGCCCCAACCCACAGTCTGCTATTCATGCCATCGGTCAGGACTGGATGGTCAAAACTGCAAGTGACCGTGTCTTGGCGTCAAACACACGTATGTGACCTGTTGAGACATGTTCCTTATATTCAGAAAGCATACATACGGTAAAATAATCTTAGCTAGTTGTATTTCGGATATATGAATCAATTGTACACATATAATTTGAACCTGTGCGCGAGCGCGTGCGGGCGTGGCAACCTGCGTATATATTTAACATTCATCGATGACATGGATTAATCATCAAATGTAGGGATCCGCTATTTTTCGATTAACAATCATGATTTTTTTGCACTTGTTATGGCTGGAGGCTGTTGCTACCTAATGCAGCAGCAGCTTCCTGTCGAAACGATTTGAAAATATTCATCAGTTTGATGCGTATTTTGGTTGATAATTTGTGTATGTGTACTAACCTAAGCTAACCTATATTGGAATATGCGATATATATACGCCTTAGATATTGCCATATTTTTGTGGGCAATACCGCGCAGCCACATCTGAATCGGTCCATTGTTAGAACTGAGCTGTAATGTTGGTTTGGCACTAGACAATACTAGGCTACACGTAGACTCGCCTATCCCCCATGATACATAACCAAACACCATCCGTCACATGATCCGATGTGCGAGGGTTTTCCAAGACATGCAAATGATATCATGTAGCTTCCTTCGATTGGCAGACATCCTTATGAATTCTTAGGAATCTGCCATCTTCGTGATGCCATAGCATATTCCGTCTGCACTTGTGCAGTATAGCTCTGCCTTCCCTGTCACCACAGCGTAACGGAGTAATTAGACTGGTTCCATGACTATTGACCAATACATGTTTTCCGAGACGATGTTTATCATTTTTCAGCAGGATTCGACACTGGTACTGCAGTCTTGTACTTGTCCACTGCTAGCCCTTCTCTGAATCGGTACTCCTTGATGACATACAGACTGAAGATGAAAGTAGTACTTTTGTTCGATTGTGGTACATTCTTCTTGAATTTAATTAGGGTTTCTGTAGCATTGAATTTCAACCAATTAGTTGTGTACCATCTTACGTTGACAAATCAAACACTAATAAACTCGAACGTATGCGTTTCACTTTCTTTGTCTATCGAGATAAATCTCATGAAACATATTGAAGTTCTGCAGATGCAATGAATACACAATTTGTCAGATCTCGTGTAGTCAGTGCCGATGCAGATTATAATCTTTCTATTGCTATGATATTTGACGCTTAGATTGTGAATACGTTTAACATGCGTGAAACATATCTGACAATTTGCTATACTGTTTCTTTCTTGTCTTCATCAAGATTCCTCTTAGCTCCTCCAGCTTAGCTCCTGTGCTTCGCAGAATGTTGTTCCTCATTTTTTAGGTTTCGATCAGAACGGGTTTGGTGGACACCTACTTTGTCGTAAGTTGTCATTTATTAGGAGTCTAGTGAGTTCACTTGCCTTCTTTTAGCATACATCAGTTCAGAATGATATTGACTGTACACTGGGAAACCTTAACTCTATTTCTGCTAGCAAGTCAATAGAATTACATAACGTAGTTTCACCATAAAGTATGTGCTGATGAGTATCCCCGTTATTCAGTGTTCCACTTTTATCCTCACGTTGAATTGTGTGAATGATGGATGTTTACAATCAGACTTTTGGTTGTTTATCTAGCTGTTCCTTATGATCTTCTGAAAGGCAGTCAACTGACTCAAAGACACTGTCAGCTGTTTCAGGTCAACGCCGTCTCTGTCTTTTGCCAGATACCACCCTTCAGAGAATTCGAAATGAACACAATGAAGCATGCATGGTAAGTGGTTCCAGTATGAGAACGTCGACACGTACATAGATTTGACAATAATTTCCAAGGTGTGTGTGCGTGTGTGTGTGTGTGTGTGTGTGTGTGTGTGTGTGTGTGTGTGTGTGTGTGTATGTGTGTGTGTGTGTGTGTGTGTGTGCTTGTCTGTGTGCTGTGTGTGCGTGCGTGAGTTCGTGAGTGCGTGCCTGCGTGGGTGCGTGGGTGCGTGGGTGCGTGGGTACGTGCGTGCGTGCGTGTGCAAAGGCTTTATTTGTTGTGCACATTCCCAATACCATTTACCGATTGTAAGGAGATAATTTGGGAGAAATTATGTTTATATGAGCACAATTGAAGGCTGCCCACTATGATGAGTGTATTGTCCTCACCCACATGTTTAGCTTCTTCAAGTCCATTCTTGGTCTTATCGTGTATCGAGTCCTGTTTTTCCGAAGCCATTCGCAACACACATAACAGATTTATGCAATGGCGGCCTCGCGTGGCTTTATATCAACTGGCTCCAGATAAGGCGAACTTCAAGACTCTCTGTGCAGGTGTGTCTTCTGGCATCCGTTGCCAAACGATGGGCCACCATTGCTTGACGACTTTTATGGACAGCGGCAATGTATTACACATCATTGGTAATTATGCTGTCTGGCCATCGATTGTCTATCGATGATTTGGAGATGTTTGCAGTGGTATCATCCGGTTTGTCTAGCGCTGTCTTTGGGGCTGCTCAGTTGTTACAGTTGTACAAACGCAGCCTTTTTTGACGAGGGCATCTCTGTTTAACAAACCCATAGCTTCCAGAAAGACTCGAAAGCTATGTTTCCCATGCGACCTCATCCAGTACAGGGATGCCAGCAGTACTGCAGAGCAGCTAGCAGGTGGCTTTGCTTTTCTTCCATGGTTCGCCGCCACGAATTGAATCGTGATTTTCTTTAGGTTCTTGCTTTGTCGATAGGGATATGTGGTTGTACGTTGTTTTTTATTCATACATAGAGATTTATATTTTTAGATTGCTTGCAGATATCGGGAGTAGTTTGTGAAGGGGTTGCTTTTCCTCCTCTATGAAGACCACATCGTCGGCTTATTCCATCTCTAGCGGAATAACTAGTATGGACATGGGATGGGCTGGGTGGGTGGGTGGATTGGTATTGTGGATTTTCCCTGCACAGATGTCAATGCTGCAGCGAAGTAGCAGATGAGCAGCACAGTAGACAGACAATATCCCGCTGCAGAGCCGTTTGATGTCTCCAGCTCTGCAGACTTCACTGTCTTGACTCTCAGTTTGGTGTCTGCTAGTAGTAGTCTCACTAATCGCGGACCATCTTCATTGCAACTGGCCGGTGCTGTGTCAAAGGCACGTGACATATCGATGCCCATTTTGTGGGAATCTCAGTGTTTGGACATGCCTACTGACACAAGCATGAGTTGGGACCATATAATGTTTGCGAAGTTTCGTCCAATTTTAAAACCACTCTGACAGGATCCAGTGAAGTCATTGATTTTGTCTCGGATGCGGCATAGGGTAACCAGAAAATTCTGTATGCTGTTGGAAAGCGCAATGGGCCGCATATTGGTTAGAGGGCCAGGTAAATTCGTGGGTTTGGGTAGCGTGACAAGGGTGTCTTGGCCTACAGCATGGACGGGAAGACGACTGAATTAATTAGTCGTGTAGTCGGATTTGATATAATGTCACTTAAATATTTGGATAGATCATTGCTCGTGCCATCAGATCCAAATGCACGTCCATTCTGAGCAATGTCAACTTTTGCTGTTTGAGTAGCAAGATCAAGGCATTGAACAATTCTTTGACTACAACAAAATTGAAATCAGAGGAAGGTTTTCTCATGGTAGCCAATAGTAAGCTATTCAGAGAGAATGTTTTGCAAAATTCGAGCTACCTACTCAAACTCTTGTCAATATGATTTATATGCATATAATATTTGTGCTATGAAAATGGCTTTGCCTGGGTGTAAATACCAGAGTCACGGCCATTTTTCATTTTCTAAAGTAATATATCCAACCAGGAAGGATAACACTTTATGACATAATTAGAACTGATGCCTTTCACCTTTGTGCCTAATACCTTTGTGCATTATGCAATTTTCCGAAGAAGAATGCAAGTCAATGCAGGAAAATAGTATTTATGTTTCACGTTTTATCATATTCCGAGCATTAACATTTAACGCTTGAATTGAGAAGATGGGAAAGCTGTTGACTATTTTGAAACTAATTCGACTGCAACTAAATAAGATCGCGATCAGTATAATATTTACCAATCATAATGTATACTAAATTGTGACTTTGTTTGTGGAGATTTTGATATTTTTCATAGATTCTGTAAAGACCTATTACACGGCTATCCGTCCCCACCACCACCTCGGGCCACTAACAGTAACGCTTAGCCACGGCACGCAGAGCACTCAGTATCTTTCCCTCAATGCATAAGAGCGTGCGTGCGGTGTGTGGCGGTTGAGGAGGATCTGTGATGGAACGTACCCATTAACAGCGTTCCTACATCAACAAGATCATACAGTCACGCTATCAATGTTGTTCTTGCCGGAAAGCTTTCCTCCTTCCTTAATCAATAAACAATTAACACTTCAGTACCTTCAGTCAAAATACATACATTTCTGCTCAGACATATATGCTTATATTTGGGAGATGGTTACTATGCTGAACCTGGTTGTCTAAAGCATCGAACTTCACTCAAAATGTTTCCAAGATATTCAGCGAATTATTCATAAGCGCTAGGCCTGCACCATAACACATTTTCCCGTGACGTTGAGTTGAAAGGGTTAATTAGCAATCAATGCGATAATTAATACAATTTCCTCTGCTTATTAGTTACAGTTGTGAGTCCATTAGCTGTCCGTACTCTATGACAACTGCTTTCATCCGGGTATATTTAATTATCCTTTAGCCTGCCATTAGGCACCTAGTGCATTTGGGAACCATAATGCGGCGGTGCTTTAAACAGGTGGCATTTGACCAGATGTGTGTGTGTGTGTGTGTGTGTGTGTGTGTGTGTGTGAGCGTGCGTGCGTGCGTGCGTGCGTGCGTGCGTGCGTGTGTGCGTGCCTGCGTGCCTGCGTGCCTGCGTGCCTGCGTGCGTGCCTGTGTGCGTGCGTGCGTACGTGCGTGCGTGCCTGTGTGTGTGTTCTTATCTATTAAAGGGCCCTAATCACGAGTAATATCCACGCCAAACACATGCTTCCATGTACTCATACAGGAATTACCCATCCCACTGATGGATGATGGTGATGATAGTCGTGATGGCGACGACGACGGTGATGATGACAATGGCGATGGCGTTAGAGGCAGATGAGGAGGAGGAGGAGGAGGAGGAGGGGATGAGAATGAGGAGGGTGAGGCGGGAGGTGGAGGAGGTGGAGGAGGAGGAGGATGTGGTGGTGGATGAGGAGGAGGAGGAGGAAGAGGAGGAGGAGGAGGAGGAGGAGGAGGAGATGGGTTTGTGAAGATGATCGGAGTGTAGTAATGTTCGGTACTTTCACCCTGTTCACTAGCACCATCAATCATCCTTCCTAACCCTGCAGGCTGTAGCATCTAGCACTACAAAGACAAGCCAGTACAGCACAACCCTCCCACTAACAATTCTACATACCCAACTAGTCCTACCAAACAGTACCCTACCCCGATAATGCAGGTTACTGGGCCAATACTCGGCCAATACCGTGCCAATACGGTACAGTATTCGCTCAGTATCGGCCCAGTAGCATGCTTTATCAGGGACTCTGTGTCTTCTACACCAACATTTTCGTAAGAAATGACTCATAAAACTAACAATGATAGACAATCTCTAGCGCGCATGCCATTCGATTTATTCCCGACAAGCAATTCAATTATTGGTAGGCGCATTGGGTGCCATCTCTGGTGTGAGCCTTTATTGTGCGGTCATGATCCGACAAATAGATGGATGTTTATTGACGTGAAATAGACGAGATTAACAGCATTTACATCCTCTAAAAGCGCATTACGAGATGTCCTGGCACTCAGTGTATTCATATATATTGGTGACTCGTTTTTCTCTCCATGGATTTTCCCTTTGCCGCTGTCGATCCTGCGTTATGAGGCCACCTTTGTGGTCATAAAATGTGACGAATTAAAACAGGTAGTCCTTTATTACACGTCAGTTGTGATATGAAATGCCATTCGGGGTAATGAGATTGTGGTTCTTTAAGGTAGCTGGTCTTTCGGGCTAATCTGTGTTTAAAGGGATACTAATCATTTGTCAAATGCGGGCACATTTGATTAGGGCACATACGTTTGTAGATTCCATGTCAAATAATTTTAGACGCGTCCCTTTATTTATGCCACAATAATTTTCATTTGAACACCAATGTAGTTTAGTATGTGGGTGCCGCCATTGTGTTTCCTTGTAACGAGATCATTGGATTTGGCGGGCATATATCAAGAATTTCTAGTTCCCAGTAAGCCCACATCTAGGCTGGTTTAGACTTCAGTCTACTACGTTTATCTTCCCCATTTTTACGGTGGTACTCATTATACACCATGGTGGAGAGAGGCAACGAGGATACGGAGATTGCCTATGTTTCCTAAAACGATGAGCTCGTCCAACACTGTGGCGCGAACTAGGTTTGCCGGTTATGAAGTCCAGAAGACTGGCCACTTTACCAAGCCGCCACCTCCTGATACGGAGATAATGCGTGATGTTATATACATTGTAAATACTTCCACCGCTTACATGTACGGTTGATTTTACATCACAATTATGACAGACAGTCTGTTTTTATGTAATTTGTTAAAGAGTAAGTCGTGACAGTCTCCATAGCCCCCAGAAACGCATCATGGTTTAATTATTACTGGCCAATATCTGCCTTCAAAAGAAATCTAAAAACAATAAATGTAAAACGACTTCTGCAATTGTCTTGAAAAATGTCCATTTGCAGAACAAAAGATTACTGTTTTGAAAATTATCGACATGCCCGTCAACCAAGCCAGTTATTCCCGCGATAAATTTTCAAAAATAGTCTTTTCTTCGCCTGCATATGCACATTTTCTTTTAGAAAATTGCACTTTTCTTGATGGAACGTGAAGATTAATCCTTTAACGCCCAACCCGGCCAAAACGGCTTCTTCAGTTGTCTTCTCCAGTTGTCCATCCGCAAACCTAGAAAAAGAATGTATCCTTGAAAATTTGTCACAGGAATGACTGGCTCCATAACCAAGACAGTCGCTCAAGTGATAAACTTTCAAAAATAATCTCTTGATCTGAAATGGGCATTTTCCTTGAGAAAATTGTAATACTCTTGAACAAATCTGAAGATTAAAGGATTTAAAAAAATGAAATAAACACGATATCAGGTGTACGCCATGAATAAATACAGTGCCAATCAGATAGAAATTAGATCATTATCAACGGTACTTACAATACAGCTCTGTCAGCTGGTGTAGAAGTTAACGCGTTTTCAAAGGAAAACCCCTCTAGAAACATGATCGTTAATAGAATTTTGAACACGTGATAAGAAATGTCTAATTTAATATTTTGGATTTAATTTGATTGGAAGCCATTGCTGCCTAAGGCAGCAATGGCTTCCAATCAAATTAAGTCCAGAATATTCAACAGAACAGTACGTTTTATTTTGTTCTGGAAACAGGTTAAGTTATTTCTTAGCGGTATTGTCGTCAAACTATATTTACAAAGAAACGAGGCCTAACAGGACTGAATATGATCTTAATTTACAAAGTACACACCGGACAATTAAACCATTTTACTCCATATAAATGTAAGCGTTATCTAATATAGGGTATCTAGGTTCACGTTGAATATGCTAAAGAAAATCTCACTGGAAACCATTGTTTCCTAAGTAGCAACGACTTCAACTCATACTTTTTAATACAAATATTTGTTAGATTTTTTTTTAGAATCAGTTTCCGGGGATCCAAATTTCTTTGAAACTTTGGATAACATTGGTTAACGTTGCATTCGCAGTGCCATTAACTGACTTTGACACAATCGATATCTAATTTCAAGAATTTATTTGCCCGCTAAATTACCGCATCAAAGAGGCTAATTTGCTGTAATCTCATTCCGAACAACCGTAGATTCGAAGTTTGCGAAAGCTGAGACGTGATTTTGCGAGTATTGAATTTGTGTAAGGTGGTTGATGTAATTATAGCCCTAGAGCTGTTCACTGACACATCGAGGCAGTCACATGCGCACTTGAATAGACGCACACACTCACGCGCGCGCATTTACTTACGATCAGCGTCGTTGCATTTACGCAGCGACGCGCCAGTATGCGCCTATCGCCCACGCACACATGCACGCACACACGGACATATAGCCTATGCGTATGCGAAAGCGTGTATATTGTCACGCTTCAAGGATTTTCTGAAATCAAGGGACCTAGACAGTATGGGCTGTGGCGAGAGAATCAAATGATGAAACCTCTCAACTGTTCGTACAGGTAAATCTTTATAGATTGGTTCTGTGAACCATGCTTCCCCTGGCGGTATACTCTTTTTAATTTTATCGGGATAGGAGTTGGTGGTTACCACCAAGTTAGAATGATATGATCAGTAATGGTCTCGTCGGTTCTATCCAGAACCCGTTACTGAGTTTGTTGGAAAATGCTAACGACTACCTCTAATATGGTATGCGCTTATTGTACTTGACTGGTCAGAGTCATCAGAGTCATTACGGTCTGGCCTGAGAACCCAGTACTAGTTCCATGTCCGGGGTGGCAGTTACCGACTGTGAGGCCGACTGAAATGGAGGCAATCATAGGGCGTACGTTGGAGCGAGCTATTGTAAATGTGTAACCATTCGGGAGGGAATCGTGTCTTGCTTGGCAATAGTAATGCGTGTGCCAATACCAAACCACCGTTGCTCACGCCGTGTATTACTCACCAAGAGATGAGTTTTAAATAGAGTATCACAAAATGACAGTTATGCAGCTCTAATTTATCTCTACCGTCGCAATTTGAATTTGGCGTGGTAGTAGCGTATGACTGGAGTCTTTGAGCCAGAACGAAGGAGCTTGTAGGTGGATATAGGCCAAACGCTGAAACCTGTTATATTCGTTCTCATAAGCCGACTCCAGTGAGAGCGGAAAAAGAGTGATTCATTTATAGCTATGTCACGCCCATTTCTAGCTAACCTTCACCCACCACTTACGTGTGGTGGAATCAATTTATATACTTCGAATCCTGAATTTCCAAAATCCATATGGCAGCGCCCAGTCAAATTAATTTCCAAATATTCAACAGAATATTTATTAAACAATGCATCCCTCAAAGACATACAATTCGTTCACTTGAAGACTTTTCAATATTCATGATGGTGCTAAATATGCCCCTATTGTACAGCCTGGGTGACATAAATATACACACGATACAACAAGCTGTATACAACATGTTGCATACAACAAATTATACCGTGTTTACTCACTTAAACATGATGTATACAACAAAATGTTAGCTAAAAAAATAGAACAGTGTCCTATTTTCATCCAAGTTGGCCCGTGTGTATCGGTATCATGCAACACTTTTATCCAACATTTTATGCACCCAATGAATTGTCTCAATTACATACGCGTCATTTACGTCACCGTCTCCATGTACGCCATTTATGTGTCATATGGAAACACCCACAACGCAATTCTTTTAGCAGATTATTGAATGCCCCTTGGGTTTGCCTTTTCAACAGCCAATTGTTTGTCCACACCCGTCTTCTTCCAATTCTATTGCGTCGTTTTATGTTTAGCCGTTTTCTAAATCCTATATGCGATAATCGCCATCATTCCACACGCTACAAGCTTGTCTTCCATTTTGGAAAACACGGAAACTTAATTGGCATGAGGCTGCCACGTGATCTCTGGGCCGATTTTGGATTTTGACAAATGCTGTATACAACTTATTGTATACAACTTGTGTGTTCGTGTGTACTGTCGTTGTATACAACCGAGGAAATAGCGAGCTGTAATCAGACATGGTAAAAGACTGACCAGTATAATTCTCAAGTCGCATTTGTCTCAACTCATTTGTTTCTCCGAACGACTTGAAGTGTATCGCTTATCCGCTGGAACGTTAACAATTGGACAAGGATGGAAGGCATATGCCTTTTGGCATCTCCCCAATTCCGGTAGTCTGGTTGAAGCTCCAGTCCCACATAATACTGGTTGAAGCTCCAGTCCCACATAATAGTTTTACCATACACCTGCTGTGACCAGTTGCTCTGTGTTTGGACCGGTCAGTACTGGAAGTAGATGATAGAATGAGTTATTTGTTTAAGCCCTCTTTCGTAGACTTTAGTACTCTATATTAAAAACTTGAAATTATAAACAAATTAAGGTTGATACATGTAGGCTGCATCACCTAATTGTTTAACGTGACCATAGTTGCTGGGTTTCTTTAATGGTCTTTTATTGGATTTTCACACACTACTGCTTGATGAAAATGAACCCGGACCGATATGTTCCAGTACCAGACTGAGGGTGAGTTCTGGTCTGAAGAAGAGGCTGTTTGAATACTGCATGGATATGATCGATCCCCTAGTTAATAGACAGATGAAATCAAATATGTATTACACACACTCTCACGCACGCACTCACGCATGCACGCTCTTACGCACGTACGCACACACGCGGGCACGCACATAAAGAGAGAGAGAGAGAGAGAGAGAGAGAGAGCGAGCGAGCGAGGGAGGGAGGGAGGGAGAGAGAGAGAGGGAGAGAGAGAGAGAGAGAGAGAGAACAGTTCACCTTAATATTGACTATGAACTGATATAAAACTAGAATTCACTCGAGGGAGATATTAACTCATGCATTTGCACTCTGTCTTAACAAAGCATTTAGTGGGCCACCGTTGATCTCAAACTAAAAGCAATCATAAACTGTCGTGATATGAAGGCGTGCTCGAAATCTGGTGAGTCTAGCTTCTTGCATTCCAGAGTTATGACCCAAACCGGCATACACTTCGCAACCCGGTGACATGGATAGTTGAGGCATTGATCTTAAAAAGATTCGTCAAACCTTTAGCTATTTCTAATATGAATGTATGTGTTAAATTTGGTTATTTTACCTACTTATGTTCCCGATTTATGGCTAAGATGTTTAGTTCGTGATGCATGTAGTGACACGTGACCTAGATATTTGAACGTTTGACATGAAACTAAATTTTCTTTGTGGACAACCACAATATGAATGTATGTTACAGATTTTGTGATTCTACTATCTTACATTGCAGAGTTATTAACGAGTATGTGTATTCCGGTATGCACCTCGTAACCTCGGTTTTTCCCCTTTTGACACCAACCTAAAGATTTACTAGCCACCCATAATACGATTATATTTTCCAAATTTGCTGATTCTACCTCATAGGATTCCTGAGATATGCCTCGAATAAACAGACAGATAAACAGACAAAAACAGACATACAAATAAACAGACAGACGGCGTCAACCACAATGCTCACTCAGGCCTCGGAGCCGTGAGTAATTAATCCTTTCACGACGCCTCTGCAGTTTTCTTTAGGGATGAAGAATTTCCACAATACACCCGTCCTTTGATCAGTTCCTGAATACATTCGCCTACAGCAGCGCACGGCCATAACCCTTTAGCCATCATTGGCAAAAACGACAAATTCCTTATGATCTAATGAATATCAGGTTGAATAATTTGAAATTTGAAACTAAGTTGACTGGAAAATGTTACTGCCTATGGCAGCATCATATTCCAGTCAAGTTAGTTTCAAAACATTCAACAGCTTTCCTATATAGGCCTAAGTTTCCTGGAATTTAGATACGGACCATGTAATGGTCTAAGGATTCATCTATAGTGTAGAAGATAACGACGATAACATATCACTCAAACCAATTATTGCCGATCAAATCCGTCTTCACAAATCAAACAAATTATATATATAATCAAATTAAGGCGTGAAAAAAACTGATTTAAAAATAATAATCGCAGAAATTTGGCAGACCGATCTCTTCCCTATTGCCTCCTATGCATGCATCATCGTCAAATAATCACATAGTGAAATATTTGTGTCAGGGTGGATACCTTTTTTACATTGTAATTCAACTATGGGTCTTATAGACAATGATGAAGTGAAATATGAATGGGATTTCTTTCACGGAATATGCGGTTGTTTTTACGCATTTTCAGGAAATTGCATTATAAGAATTGTATATGTCGGATTTATTTGATTATAAGCTATGCTCTAGGTGACTATGTTTCGCCATTGATGTTGAGTCGACTCGATCATATGCACGCACGTATGGAGGAGCGATTAGACCGTACCGATGTCCAGTTTGTATATTGATTCAAATGTGAGTTTAAACCTGCTCAACCAATGTTGGGTATGTTTGGTTCACGTACCCGTCATCATGAAGAATGGATGGATCCAGTGTTACCTATGCCCAGCCCATCTTTAGCTAAGCTCCACCCACGATTTGGCCGTGTTGGGATCGATCCCTGAACTCCCTGATTATCAACTTCCAGACAATTATACAGGTAGGCTGATGAATATTTTGAAACTAATTTGACTTGGTGCTGTTGTTGCCTACTGGAGCAACAGCGCCCAATCAAAATCATTTCAAAATATTCAAAAGTATGTTTATTAAATAGTAAAGAAATACTATTCGTACAATGTCACGCTTAGTCCGCCATCACTTAGGCGTCCGTGACGAACCTAGATACGCCATTCATGACGTAATCGATTATGGCGTCATCCTACACGTCACGTAGTTGATTATGACATCGTATGATTGGTGGATAAACTGGAATCCTAGAATATCATTCTGATTAAAATCAATCTAAGAGGTAGCATTAACTCTAAGTAAGAAGTATTTGTTGAAATAGATGGAGGATTTGAACAGGCTTTCCATTTCATATCCGATTCATCACAAGATCTCGTTTGAAAAAGAGATCTTACTAAACGAGGGTGATAAATCTAATGCAAAACGTCAACGAGGATGGGATTAAACTCATCCCATAGGCCGACTCTAGTATTATTCTTATTTCGATTTTGGCCATTTCTTTACGATCTGCATGATATTTCTTATCGACGTGCAGCGCATCACTACTGAAAGTTGTGATCAATACGCAATAAAATATTGTGACAAACGGAGCATTTTATTATTTCAGACTTGGAAATAATTATCATTGGCACTCAGCGATTTTCAGTAAAATGTAGCAACCGATTTCGCTTTACAATATCTTAGCAGTAATAAAAATAACGTTACAAGCAACATTAGGCTGGGGGTCAGGAAAGACCCCATGTATCCCTCAGGATCCACCGCTATCATGACCTTTTTAGTTAGTAGCGTCTAAATAAATGATCTGGACCTGTTCCCAGGAAGTAATATTTTCAGAATCCTTATTTCTTAGGCAGAAAACAAACCCGCATCAAGGTCGTAAAGATTTGTCACTTTTTATGGGATAGGGAAACGAAAATTATGGAAAGCTGCCATTTTTATTATATATTATTCATAAATAACCACTTAAAAGAGTGTGTGTTGCTTCCCCTTTCATTTTATGTATGTTTCCGTGCAAATCTGTTGAATAATTATGTCAAAAGTTCACCAATTGCCGTCACTGCTTAAAATGTTCCCTTTGTACACTGTTGTAACTGGGAACGCGCATGCAAAGAAATATTGTGGCGTTATTAACTTGAGAATTTAACCCCTCGCGTGTCAAAGATCTCAACAGTCGACTGTTATCATTTAAGCCTTTAATTTGTCAAGAGATTTCAAGCAAATTGATATCTTTGCTCAGTGAATGACCATTTGCTGGCCAAGAGAAGACTGGGTTTTTGTAAGTTTATAACTGGAATTTAGGAAAACCGTTTTTAAGGTTTTTTTTTTTATCGATTTGACGACTAAAGTGTTAATGGTCAAGAAAATCTAAATTTATGTTTAGTCAGTGTGCATTTGCAGGCCAAGAGAAGGCAATTTTTGAAAATGTATCACTGGTATGATTGGCTCGGTAACAGATCCAGTCATTCAAGTGGTAAATTTTCAAAAATACTCTTCTCTTAGTCTGCAACTAGACCCTCCGGTTCTAGATATCTGGTTACTGTCTTACTAGAGATGTGCGCACAGATAAGCTAAAACACAACAATTTTTATGTATACTATAACTGTATTCGGGGAATTTCTTTAGCTACCTAAATCGGCATAGAATAACTGATATAACAGATTTTAGTTATGGTCTATGGTTAGCCAAAGTTCCCAGTTTCCTGATTCAAAGACATCCGTCTTACAGAACTATCTGACCAGAGCAACGCTGCCATGGCAAGCGCAACGCTGAATAGCCTAACTGTCTGTCCTTTGTGAGTACTTCAATATATCTTACCGTCTGGGGAGTGCAATACTCTAAATAAGTGCCAAGATACCAAAGGTATTGGCGCGCACATTACCAGCACCAAGCATGACATGATTCGCTCGGGAATGACTCCAACTGCTGTTCCGCTATGAGGCCATATGGGAGCCTGTGTTCTGGTAGTAGATAATCATCATAGTGCAGTATCTATCCCAGAGCTGTAACTGTACCGGAGAACAGAGAGTGTGCACTGGGTTCACAGGCCAAACCCTATGCCTGTAACGACTTCCGTCAGTCCGGTTTCAACTGCCCATTTCCTGATATACTTGTCATCACCAGTATATTGAACTCAATTACCTGTTCTGGACAGCACCGATCAGAATGATCAGGACCAACTTGTTTCTTATATTTGTATGCAGCCATCATTTTCTCTGAAAGCTCTCGAGTACCGACCGTATGACTCAAGCCAGCAATCTGCAACACTACCTAACAGCGAGCAAGCTGGAGCAATACGAGTTTAGTGCCGCAGAAAAATCTCATATACAAGCGCACATAGGCTTATCTCTAAATAGGAAACCTAACAACTATATCCTTAAATTATCATCATAAATATAATATGGGACGGATTCTCCATTATGATGCATCGTTCGTACTACCGTGAGAACTGGAAGGCCTGATATGCCATCAATGGTGACGACTCATAGAACCCACCGCCAATATTCTACTGGTTTAAATGGTTCTTACTATAAGTCGACTTACTTGTCGCAGCCTGTTCCTTGGCAATGTATGCCAAATCCCTGGTCCACACTGATGTCCAAGAATCCACTTCGGTTGGCAATATTCAAGAATGAATCCTGTTTATGCAAAACTTGACCTTTTGCTATGTAAAGTCTGAGCCTCAAGCGTGAACCTGAACCTGGTGAAAAACATGTAAACCCAGGTTCGAGCCAATAGTGTAACATTGCATTCCATTGGACGGGTAGGATGAGGAACACCATCGGGCTGTGTCGTGTTCATTATTTGATTACTACACAAGTCTGCTGTTTACTAACTGGATATTATATTTATTGATGGCTATCTATTGCTAATTACTACTAACTATGATATGTGATATATGAGACACGGAGTCCAATATCTACACTTCCATCTCTAGTGATGACCCGTCTGTGACTGATGTAGTTCGGGTGTTTCCGGCAGAAGTCGGTGTAATGTCCATCAGAACTCATTCTCTCAATGGTCTAATTACATTCAAACACGGACAACCGACACTGCGGTCATCCTTAATTAGAGACCCGTCCATATCAACCCGTATGGAGCTTAGCTCTTATTTTTATAGTCATCTACTGCTTGCTGATGTGAGAATGCTGGCATATAAGTCTCTGTATCATAGCCGATTAGTAAATTTATCCTTTAATATCAGCGCTCATGTACCGAGTTTGTTCTTGAAATATAATAAGAAACGCGCGATATTTCAACTGGCGACGAGTGAAAAGTGGATCTGAATAGAATCAGTAACGAGTTTAATGAATTAAAAAAGTGTGTTAATAAGGCTAAGCAATATTGTGGTAAAAGTAACTTTTGCATAATAATAGAGTGTTAAAGTTTCAATTTAAAAGTTAACATAAGTATATAGCGTGTTCGGGCCGAATGTCGAGGATGTACAAGTATTTAATTGACGTACAGTAAGTCAGTTTTCTGTTTTAAAAAGTCAGTAGTAAGTAGTAAACGTTTTGTGGTTTAAGGTGTTTCTTTTATAAGCGGTCGCCAGTCGGTAAACAGTTTAGATTAATTCAGACGGAAAGTCGTTAATATAATTTACCTAGTGAATAGTTAATTGCTTGTGAAGATGGCGTTAGCACTGTAGAATTTTTCAACATTTGACGTTCATTCCGATGCTGGATCTGGGATTCAATGGACGAAATGGTTACAACGATTTGAAAACCTGCTGCTTGCTATGGCTGTGACCTACGGTACGCGAAAACGAGCGCTATTGCTGCATTATGTAGGCGATGAAATATACGAGATTTTCACCACGATACCGGACAGCGGTGAAAAGGATATCTATACACGAGCTACTGAGTGTTTAACAGAATAGTTCTAACCGAAGCGAAATCGCGAATACGAAGTCTATGTATTCCGACAGACTCAGCAGAGACCGGGTGAGTCAATGGACACATACCATACGAGATTACGTCAGCTCTCTGCGACGTGCGAGTTTGTGGAGATAGACAAGGAAATAAAGTCGCAAATTATTCAATGCTGTTTGTCGTCCAAGTTACAACGCCAGGCGTTAAAGGACGCGGCTATGACTTTGAAACAATTGCTCGATTTAGCGAGAATAACAGAACTGTCAGATTCACAAGCGCATCGCATGGGAGATGCAACATACGAATCAGTAAACGCATTCCAAGAACGGAAACAGAAACACCGACCAGCAACAAGTAATGAGACAATGACAAAGATACCTGGACAGCCAAGTAGTTCGTCTCAGTATGATCGAAGTGCCAAGACAAAGTGTTTCAGATGTGGGTACAATTATTCGCACAAATTTGACTGCCCAGCCAAAGGTAAACGTTGCATGAACTGTAATAACATCGGACATTTCGCTAAGTGTTGTAGATTGCCAAGAAAATCCGAAAAGCTTCCAGATAGACGGATGGAAACGAATAGTCAAAGACTTGTGAAGCGTCTTGAGGATTTGGACATAGATTCGGATACAACTGAGTCACGTGATTCTGATAACGATTATGTATATTGTGTCACGGGAGGCTTGATGGACATTGGAGACACGTCCAAAGGTAATAGATCAAGCTCGAGACCACCAACAAATAAAGTGAGAACATCGTCGCCCAAAGCGGCAATCAAAACACAAAATACGCATATAAAGATACTTATAGACACTGGTGCGTCGGTAAACATTCTTGCCAAGAATTGTCATGAAACTTTGAATAACCGCCCGCCATTACAGCGTGCTAAGACTACAATATTCCCATATGGATCGGACAAACCACTTCCGGTTTATGGCAAATTCGATCCAGAGGTAGAAACGAAACAAAGAATTACCAATGCCGTATTCTTCATGGTTGAAGGCGCTAGTGGGTCATTATTAGGTTACGACACAGCCCTTGAATTGGGTATTGTACACATATTGAACAAAATTCAGGCTAGTGGTTGCAAGGCTGACCAAATATGTGCACAGTATCCTTCCTTGTTTAGTGGGGTAGGGAAGTTGAAAGATACTCAGATCAAATTACACATTGATACGTCAGTACAGCCATGTACACAGCCCCATAAACGGATTCCATTTCACATAAGAGAGAAAGTAGAACGTGAAATAGAACGCCTAGAGCGTCTGGATATCATTGAACGAGTAGATGCACCTACTCCCTGGGTATCACCCATTGTAGTCGCTCCAAAGCCTAAAGGTCCGAACGAAATTAGAATATGTATCGACATGAGACTTCCCAACAAAGCAATGAAGCGTGAACGACACATATCACCTACTGCTGATGATCTTCCAGTGGATCTAAATGGCGCTAAAGTATTCAGTAAACTAGATTTAACCAATGGATATCACCAACTTGAACTAGCACCAGAGTCGAGATACATCACTAAATTTTCCACTCATGTAGGCCTTCGAAGATATAAACGGTTAAATTTTGGAATATCATCAGCTGCTGAAATATCACAGAACACAATTCGTGAAACACTGGAAGGCATGCCAGGTACACTAAACATAAGTGATGATATTCTCGTATTTGGCAAGTCACAACATGAACATGACTGTAACCTAGGACGCACATTTTCAAAGACTGAGTGAACAGAATCTGACTTTGAAAACGGATAAGTGTCAGTTTAATAAAACAACGCTTGAATTCTATAGTCTTACCTTCACCGAATCTGGCATTTCTCCTGATCCCAAGAAGATCAGCGCTTTGAAAAATGCTTGCCCACCTGAAAGTGTAAGTGAAGTACGCAGCATATTTGGATTATTAGCCTATGTTTCTCGTTTCATACCGGATTTCTCTAAAATATCACAGCCATTGCGTGGGCTAACCAGAAAGGATACGAAATGGACCTGGGAGAAAAGACACGAAGATGCTCTTAATCAGTTAAAAGAAGCATTAACCAGTGATACGGTCATGGCATATTTCGATCCAACAGCTAATACAGAAGTCATTGTAGATTCGAGTCATGTCGGTCTTGGAGCGATCTTAGCACAAGAAAGTAAACAGGAATTAGGAATAAAACGTAATGTTGCCTATGCGAGTAGAGCTTTAACAGATGTTGAGAGACGTTACTCTCAAACAGAACGAGAAGCACTCGGGATTGTATGGAGCTGTGAACACTTCCATCTGTACCTGCTAGGACATCAGTTCGATCTCATCACAGATCATAAGCCACTGGAGCTGATATTCAATAATCCAAAGTCAAAACCACCGGCGCGTATCGAACGTTGGGCTCTAAGACTGCAACCTTATGACTATGTAGTAAAATATAAACGTGGATGTGACAATCCCGCGGATTATATGTCAAGACGACCTGTTAATTCATTAAATAATAACAGTTTAGTCAATCGAGAACAGAACGTTGCAGAAGAATATATGAACTTTATTGCAGAAAATGCTGTACCTAAAGCAATGGCATTAACAGAAGTCAAATCAGCAACGAAAAATGACCTGACTCTACAATGGATAATAAAAACTCTTAGTGACAATACATGGTATACTATTACCGATATTGCTGATAAGAATATTGACAAAGCCGCATTACTAGCATTTAGAAATGTTAAGACTGAACTGACAGTAAATGCAGACAGTGACATTATGCTACGTGGATGTAGAATTGTCCCTCCAGAAACGTGGATTGGAACTTGCTCACCTAGGTCACCAAGGCATTGTTAAAACAAAGAAACTGTTACGAGAAAAAGTGTGGTTTCTCGGCATTGATAACATGGCAGAGGATCTAACCAAACAGTGAATGCAATGCCAAGCAACAACAAGTACTGCAAATCGTGAACCACTTCAGATGACAGATCTTCCTAAAGAGCCTTGGACTAACATAAGCATAGATTTCTGTGGACCATTCCCATCTGGAGATTACTTATTAATAGTGATAGATGACTATTCACGTTATCCAGTTATTGAAATAACAAAGTCAACATCCGTGAAAGCAGTAATTCCAAAACTTGATGGAATATTGTCTATGTTAGGAATTCCGGAAATCGTGAAAACAGACAATGGACCACCATTCAATGGGGAAGAGTTTCGATCATTATCAAAGTACTTAGGCTTCACGTACAGAAAAGTTACACCCTGTGGCCACGAGCAAATGCCGAAGTAGAAAGATTCGTCAAAACCATCGAAAAGGCTATTCGTGCAGCTCACGTCGAAGGAAAGTCATGGAAGCAGGAACTGTTCAGATTTCTACGTAGTTATCGTGTAACACCTCACTGCTCGACTAATATATCGCATGCGCAGGCGCTTTTCAACAGGAAACTGCGAATCGAACTTCCACAAATTAATAACAGTAGCGAAGACAACGACATTCGTACTGCTGATCAGAAAGCCAAAGCAAAAATGAAAACAAATGCGGATAAATCCAGAAATGTGCGTAAACATACATTCAAAGTTGGAGACAGTGTCCTTGTAAAACATATGAAGCGAAACAAACTTTCAACAGCATATTGTGAACGCCCGTACAAAGTTATAAAGATCAAAGGCACCATGATAACAGTCGAAAGAACTGACCATGTCATCACGCGAAATGCATCACATTTTAAACTCATTAGCGCAAATGTCAAAGCGACACCTGCGCATGACGATGATGATGATGATGATTACATTCCAACACCTATGCCCCCAGTTACCGACTCTAGACCAAGAACCTCCAACGCCATCACTAGATCAACCATGCGCACCCATTACGAGACGCTACCCGCTCAGAAACGACAGACGACCTCCAACAAGACTGGCAGATTCCTATGTACATAAATGTGTGTTAGAATAAACCAGTAAGCCTGTGTAGTTAAAGGGTATAATCCCTGGCTTGCTTATTACCTTGTATATATTCGTAGTAAATAGATGTGTTTATAATAATAGTGATTTTCAGTTCCAAAAAGGATCTATAGTCGTATTATACTGGAAATAATTGTACGATTTGAATTCGAAACGGATTTATGGGATTAATATATGGAGATTACTTGTGAATTTGTAATGGTTTACCACACTGCGTATATTCTCTGAATTAGTGTACGTCTACACAGTTTACTTCCTGAATCCGATCACATCCTGAAGTGGACTGCTGGATCAAACATCAAAAGTTATTTTAAAACTTTAAATCATCTGACGCTATTGCAATGGATATTGTTTGACTCTTAATAGACTTGACTATATTACTAAATTTCATAAAACATGGAGGGATGTAATGTCCATCAGGACTCATTCTTTCAATGGCCTAATTAACATTCAAACACGCACACCCGACACTGCCGTCATCCTTAATTAGAGACCCGCCCGTATCAACCCGTATGGAGATTAGCTCTTATTTTTATAGTCATGTATTGCTTGTGTAGTGAGAATGCTGGCAGATCAGTCTCTGTATCATAGCCAATTAGTAAAGTTGTCCTTTAATATCAGCGCTCATGTACCGAGTTTGTTCTAGAAATATAATAAGAAACACGCGATATTTCAGTCGGGTCTCGTCATAAGTCTTAATCTAGAACACCACATCCCTTATTTGTTTCAGTTTAATGATAACGATTTATAATTCATGGATGCTACAGAATTATAATTGTCTACGGCATGACACAGAGTCATTAATGGTATGACAGTCATTCGTTCACAAGATGGCACATATTATTGATGATCTAGGGAACATGAAAGAAATCACATATCCACTGGAGGGCACGCTGTACTTCTGTGCCAGTGGACACTTATATAGAAACCGCATTTATTATGAACTTAACATGCTTTATTACCTTTGCTGATAGAAGTAATAAACACATATCCACAAGAAGGGCACCAACGTAATCCATGCCAGTGGACTCCTGATAAAACACATTGATAAAGCATGTTTGGGTATCGCTCACAGATCAACTATTAATAGAGCAAGGTATATAATTGTCCACGGCATGGCACACTCTCATTACTGGTTAACATACAGTAGTTCACAAGATGATAGTAGTCATTGATGGACTGACACACCGGCGTTGTTGATTGACACACAGTCAGTGATGGACTCACACACGGTCGTTGTTGATTGGCGCTCAGTCATTGATGAACTGGCACACGGTCGTGGCTGATTGACACTCAGTCGTCGAGGGTTGACTCAAAGTCGTTGTTGGTTGACACTCAGTCATTGAGGGTTGACACAAAGTCGTTGTTGATTGACACTCAGTCGTTGAGGGTTGACACAAAGTCGTTGTTGATTGACACTCAGTTGTTGACGGTTGCCACAAAGTCATTGTTGATTGACACTCAGTCGTTGAGGGCTGACACAAAGTCGTTGTTGATTGACACTCAGTCGTTGAGAGTTGACACAAAGTCATTGTTGATTGACACTCAGTCGTTGAGGTTTGACACAAAGTCGTTGTTGATTGACACAAAATCGTTGTCGATTGGCACATATTCGTTGTTACTTGACACATAGTCATTGTTGATTGACACTCAGTCGTTTGATGGTTGACAGAAAGTCCTTCGTTGAGGGGTGACACAAAGTCATTGTTGATTGACACACAGTTGTTGATGGTTTACACACAGTCGTTGATGGTTGACATGTAGTCCTTCATGCCCTTGCAATTGATCTGATCCCCTGAATTTGGTACTGATTATTAATCCAAGGTGATGGCTTAATAACGTTGTATAACTATTGTTTCAATCACCTCCCTCCCCCTCTTTCTTTTCTTTCAGTGACCGTAGCGTTTAAGATTTTCAAAACAGGTTTTTTTAAATTTTAGACCACTCTGTTTCGGATTATAATCAGTTTGCACTAAGCGATAATATGTTTCACCCAATATGTCCCGTTGGAAGAATATGTGGATCAGTCTGTAGCCCTATCAGCACAGTGCTGGATAAAGTGGATGAATTTCGCTGAGGAAGTTTATTACTTTGACCAATTTCCGCCGAGTCCGAGTCTGCTCGCTCGCCTGATGAATGTTCTGCAATGTTGCAATGTCAATGTCGATGTTGATATCGAAAGTTTTAACACAAATTCCAACTTTTAATCCTCGTCGCCATTGTCGTGTTCATTATTTGATTACTTCACAAGACTGCTGTTTACTAACTGGATATTATATTTATTGATAGCTATCTATTGCTAATTACTACTAACTATGCTATGTGATGTATGGGATACGGAGTCCAATATCTACACGTCCATCTCTAGTGATGACCCGTCCGTGACTGATGTAGTTCGGGTGTTTCCGGCAGAAGTCGGGTCTCGTCGTAAGTCTTAATCTAGAACACCACCGGCTGGTTAGCCACGAATCATGGGGGGAGGCGGCAGGTTCCTTGCTGCCTCGGGCCCAATAGAAGGGGCTACTCTTTGTCAATCCCAACATTCGTTCATGGGTGACTGGCTGTACCGCTTGGTACACGCGTATTCATGAACGCATTCAAGTTGCGTAGATTAAATCCTACAGTGTTGTTGTTAGTATCAGATGCAATCAAATGGATAGAGAAGAAAGATGGTGTCTTATGCTTATAGCACTCATTGATAAAGATGGGTGGGGGAGAGAGAGAGAGAGAGAGAGAGAGAGAGAGAGAGAGAGAGAGAGATAGAGACAGAGAGAGAGAGGGAGGGAGGAAGGGAGGGAAGGAGAGAGAGCAAGAGAGAGAAATAGAGAGCGAGATCGCCCGTTGGTGTACGGGGGAGAAGATGATAGCAAGAAGGTAGGTTCGCTTGACGTGATCAGGATTGAATGTTTTTAGTTACTTATCCAATGAGACATGGAAAGAGGAGACGAGAAAGACAAGGTTCCCTGAAGGTGACCAACGAATGGCTTGTCTTGGGCAATCCACTCAAGGTGGAGATGAAGGCGATTGATGGTTTATACCCGTTGATGTAAGAGAATGGTGACGAAGGATGGGGATATTTAGTTGGTGCTGCAATAGTTTGTAATTCTGTGGTCCTTCTGTGTTTCTGCGATCACAATTATCTGCAACTTGTGTGTAGGAGTTAAGCTACATTTGCGGTTTAGCCAAGGGCGCATGCTTTATGCCCATTGGGGCCTAGATCTATTCTAACTTATGAGGTTAGTGTATAGTAGCTTCTACCAGATTACCTTCCATTGTCAATAGATTGGTGTGCCACCTTACAATAGTGGTAGGCCAACAGACCCAGCATCTTGGAATCAGCCATATGCGAATGAGCAAAACACCGAGACCAGGACAAACAGGAAACGGATAGGCAACGAAAAGGTTATAAAGATGCGCTACTCACAGACACAATGCTGGGCGGTTACTATAATGGTGTCTGGTGGTGGAAGCCGCAGCATGTTGTGCTAGTGTCCGGCTAGTCAGGCAGCCTACTCCCTAAGTAGTAAGTAGATAATCTCCAGTTCGTTAGGGGCGGTGCCGTCACAAGGTACTGCAAACAGTTTACTCTGCTTATCGTGCCCGCCCACTACTAAGGCGAGGTTGCTTAACCGATAACGGTGATCATAGCTGCTGAATAGCAAATTAATTTTATGGTGACAGCTACTACCTTATATGGGAAAATACTAACAACCTACCTAAAGAACACTACTGTACATGGATGTGAGGTGCAGACGAGCTAGATGGTCTATCACCACGTTAAAACGTTGTGGGTCGGGGTGTGTATGTGTGAGTGTGTGCATGCGTGCGTGTGTGCATGTGTGTGCGCGCACGCGAGCGCGCGTGTGTGTGCGTGCGTGCGTGCGTGCATAATAATGTATCCCAGGTAGAGTCACGGACTCGGGGTGAACGAGTGAGGATGGCTACCGTGCTATTTTGATGGTTCGTGGGTGGCCATGGTTACACAATGATTTCTTAATTTAGGTAAAGTGCAGCGTAATTATTTTGTCAGGTTTCAAAACCTGGTGTAACACCAAAGGTCCTGTTGCGTCACTAACAGCTAGCGCGCGTTGGGTATTAAATTTTCTCCAGCAACATTGTCAATGGTGATGGAGTCGGCTCGGCACAGGCAGCTACTAAGAATGCTCGTGCCTTGGAGTGAATGCCCCTTGCCTTTTGTGTCGAACTGTATTAGTTTTGTTGACGTCTATTGAGTCCCTGATTCCAGGTACCATTCACGTTGTTTCGAACTGAAGAAGAAGATATTGGTTTGATTGCCGTCTATCGAGTCTCTGATTCAAGGTCCCGTTCACATCATATCAAGCTGATTTTATTTCAGTCAATTAGTGTTAGCTTATTAGATTTTGTTTTATTGGTCATTCATACCTAGATGTATTCGAGCCATGGCATTATGTGAGGTGCTTCCCTGAAGGGTTGCGTTGCTTCCCCGAAGCGTTGCGTAAATAAGTAAAAAACTGACAAAATCCAAAATTAAGATGTAGCTAGGCGTGTATGCGTGTCCTGTTGTTTCCTAGTGATTTGTTGTTGGCGGGTGTCAATGTTTTATGCCGTGTAACGGGTGGGAGGGGAATTACTTTATTTCTCTAGGTGGTGGGATGGGGTTGGAAGGCAGTCTGTGAAATAAAATCTAAAATTGGAAATGAGTCAAAATAGTTTGAAATAAAAAATATTAAAGACGAAACTGAACATAATACTATCAAATAAAATATAAGTAACTTAGAGTAATGGCATGTGATTAAATAAACAAGAAACGGGAACAATTAAACTTAAAATCTAGTGTTTGCAAACGAAAAATCCAAAGTTAAAACTTATAACCTGTTGCTGTTAGAAACAATATGTTGAATGCAGATGGCGTTATTTGGGGATTAAAAAGGGCATGTCACGTCATCAAGTCGCAAAAACACCCTTTCGTAGTTTTCAGGTTAAAATATTGATCAAGCGCTAGAAACAGGATACCAAAGCAGAGCGACAGCGTATACACCAAAAGCAAAGCCACGCCAATCACGACCTCCGTGTCCAGTTTTCGTGTTTCCAGCACCACACACCACCACCCACGTCTGCTTCATTGCATCGTCGGGCGAGTCTTCACCAGGAACACAGCAGCAAGCAAGCAGCGCCACAAGCGTCTTCACACGACCACCGGTACGGATCGCCCTGGCCTCCATCCGTCGCCACGTCCGTCCTCCACCTCTGGCCTTTTTGTTCTCGTCGAACTGGGAGAAATTACCTGCTTAAATATGCTCGTCTGTGGACTGACGTCACGACCCTCTGACCAATCCGCCCAGTGGGTACGATGACGCGCTTATGACGTCATGTTATCGCCATATATGGACAAAGCACAAGGTTATACGATAAAAGCAACATCCCAAAGATGTAAATTCAATCGTGGAAAACATCGCGAATTCTTGGGGATTTTATTCATTTGAACGGGCTCTTGCTGCTGCTTCAGAACGCTTTTGTAACGATACTAGATAACACGAGACCAGGCCTGGGTCCAAGTGCAGGGTATGGCATTTAAATGCTCACAGGCGTTCGGACTTGCAGATCTCTCTATTTTATCTATATAAATAACGCAAGTAAGGAGTATGCCCTCTCTATCCACACATACGTGATGGCGCGCTATCGGGACTATAAGTTTCTCGCATTTGTCGGATGATGTACTATAATCGTCTACATATAACAGGTTTGTAGTCGTTACTCACCCCCTCTAGTATTAAACCGGGATGGAGTATTGTGCGCTACAGGATACATTATGAACCCTTGGAGTTAAACCTGACGGGCTCACGGCCGAAACACCCCCTGACGGAACGCCCACGTCACGTAACACGTGAACGAATTCGTTCTCATTGCAATAGAATCCTTCCACCGCGTTGTCAATCGTTGGCGTTATGTATGTAGATGCCATAGTATTTGCAACACTCATTTAAACCACATTTTTCAAGTGACAAGATAATCCAATATATAAAGTTATTGTATTTTCTTTTGACAAATGGCAGTACTCAAAATTATCGGATCGATGTCGATGTCCACTTAAAAGTGCATAGTTTCAAGCGTGTATGGCGCGTCCATAGACTGTGTGAGATATGTTTGATTAACCCTTTAATGGCTACATTTGGTAAAAAAATCTAAATATTTGCGTATTGAATGTCCATTTGCAGGCCAAAAGAAGACCTTTTGAAAATTAACAGCTAGAATAACTGATTTAATGCCATGATTGTGTATTAAATTACCTCTGCACAGTCTGCTCCGTTGTATGAAGTCGTGTACTTCCTCGACTAATTTTATTTTCACCAAATTACAAATATGCTCTTGTTTCTGATATATTTCGGTCGCATCATCAAAATGAAACTTAAGGCTACATAGCCTGTTCCGATAACATGTGCATTCTTTCCAGATTTTAAAAATACGATTTTAACAGCGTTCACGAATAATACAGAAGAGGCATATTTGCGGATGGCGACACCGTAGTCTTGAGGTTTGCATCTACATATTTGGGAGTTTGGTTACACCACTGAGATGTTTATGTGAGGTTGTGGTCTGTGTCCCTTTTTATATAAATTGTGTATGTATTGGCCCACTATTACATACGAATTGTTAGACACCGTGTAATTCATACCGTTGACTCATTCATTCACAGTGCTACAGGACTCCTGAAATAGGGTGTTCACCAACCGAAACATCGAGCTCACATTCAGAGTGTTGGATGTGGTGGAGAACAAATGTTAGGAGGAAGAAGGCAGTATAAAAATTAGAAAGGCATATGCTAATTTGTTAAAGTCTTCCTTCCACTCCCAAAAATGACTCAACAATTATATTGGTACAGAAATGGCTTGTCCCAGTGTCCTAGAACATCAGTGTAGTGTTTTCACGGCTATTACAGCTACTCCTTATTTACATAACATCATAAAACAAGAGCAATCAGAAGATCCTCTGCCTACTGTTTTTATCACAATGTAAAAGATTTGAGGACCAAAGTATGGAAATTCTCTTGCACGGTAAGTTTCTTCGTTGTATTTAAATTTTAGCCTAATCGGATCTGTTAAGTTTTAGATACAGCACATACGCATACACGTACGCACGCACGCACGCACACACGCACGCACGCACGCACGCACGCACGCACGCATGGACGCAGACAGGCAGGCGGGCAGGCAGTATACCATTCATTGACTCAAGCCCTCCAGCAAAAACGGCATGTCTCTGTTTTCCATCAGGAGGAACCATACACAGCAAATAAAACATTACACCTTCCTGACAGCCACCCCCCCACTTTCCCAACACTCACGCACGCACGCAAGCACGCACGCACGCACGCACGCACGCACGCACGCACGCACGCACGCACGCACGCACGCACGCACGCACGCACGCACGCACGCACGCACGCACGCACGCACGCACGCACGCACGCACGCACGCACGCACGCACGCACGCACACCATCCATAACCCGAAACTATTAAGATTTTCTATCTATACTACCTATTGTTCGAAAATAATAACCCGTAACCCGTGGTGAGTGTGTGTGTGTGTGTGTGTGTGTGTGCGCGCGCGCGTGCGTGTGTTTTACTCGTGAAACATGCATAGCAAAACAATCTAACGTACTACATTCAGTAATTGGCATTCAAGTAGAAAAATCGGAAAATAGTTTACTGGTTACTGAACGTTGTTATTACAACAGGCAATAACTGTGTATACAAATTATTTTCAAGATATACATCAGATTTCGTATGGCTGTCATGTCATGTCACCAGTGGTGTAGTCAGAACATTCTGTCGGTGCGTGCGTGCGTGCGTGTGTGCGTGTGTATGTGTTCGAATGAGGGATCGTTCAGACTGAGTGTCCGTCTCGCAACAGTCGGAAGGTTCAGGAGTCCTTCGAAAGAAAATTCTGAAATCTAGATGGTCTCAAATGACATCTGCATTTTAAATCAGGAACGAACCCTGATTTTCTGTGAACAATTATATGTATATTATTTGTTGAATGATAAGACGTTTGAATGAAACTAGGACAAAAATTTATGGACTATCCGCCTTCCGGAAAATTGGCATTTAGGCATTTTGCTCTGTAGGCCGCTTAAAGTCTTATCGTTATGAGATGCAAATCAACAGTAAAGAATAAAGCAGTACTACCTTCGTCCGCCTTATGTGGACATTGGTGTTCACGGACAACCAACCTTGCTGGATCTTCCATGAGGGTCTGGGAGATAGTGTGTTCTCCCATGAGGGGATGGTTGGGGTTAGAAGCCGCCACATGAGAAGATGTAAAATAATCTGCGTTGACAAGCCATTTCCGGAATTCTGAGTGATACTAGAGCATCCTTACTTTGCTTTAAATTATAGATATTTTCATTTTAAGTGCACTTACTGATACTTTTATTGAGCCCAATCCTATCACTCGACCACCATAGCATATCGTCTAACTGATAGAAAATACTGGGCATTGAAATAATGAAATTCTATAGGCTAGGCATGATGTGAGAAAAACTATGTTCAATATTAAAAATAAGATTAAGTGGGCTTTGAAAAAGAGATAAGCTTGTGGCGTGACACATCGACAGAACACGTGCACCCTGGAAATGCCACACCTCCCCCTTACATGTGCCCACTCTCCTTATCGCTGCATCTGGGAGATAGGATAGTTACTAACTGATTACATATCTAATTTAAGACCAATAAAACATGTGTTGATGCCACATATTAAACAATGGAAATTATAGCCACTAAGACAGATTTCCTTTCGGACTTAATTTGCAAACAAAACAATTTCAGGAGTAAGTAGCAGTTGCGCAATTAGATAGCACATCATAAAGAGCATTCACACAGTCTTTGTGGGGCATGAGAATTGTTGACTTAGTTACTTAAATGCTATGGTAACGGTTACGTTTTATATTTACGATTCATTAGCTTCATATTTATCCTTCCCATGATCATTGCTCATGGGGTGTTCTAACACCCCAAACACGACCACCCCACGTTATTCTTTAAACAACTTCTCAAGAACCACTGGACTGATTCCAATTATATTTGGCAGGAAGCATCTTTACGGCACACCGATCCAAGTTTCTTCAAATGAAGCTGATCGGCAATTTGGCTTGCGACCATCTTGGATTTGGGCTAATCTTTGGAAACATTTTCAAAAATCTCTGAAACCCCTTGGGTGATCAATTCAAAACTCACAAAATAGCATCTAGGGTAATAGCCGAAACACGTGTGTTTAAATTGGTTGATTTCATTAGCCAAATGTTTCGGTGGCCATCTTGGATGACCTAGTTTTTGCCAAAACGAATCTTCAGAACTGCCGAACGAACAGCCATTGTTTTGCTCACGGGAAATTGATACATAAAAAACATGGTCGCCGTGGACGAATCAAAATGTAGCCTGTTTGGTAACCAGCTTGGAGTGTTTTACCCGCGTAGCTGGACGCCGGGGTTAATGCGAGCATGGGGTGCTGGTTGTTGGCCTTGTTGCTCTTGTTGTTGTTGTTGTTCTTAAGATATTTTTTAAAACTCTGGTTCTGCTGGAAGGATCTACTCCAACCATCGGTGGAAGCTTGCCGGTAGGGTCCCAAAGACGTATACCCATTTTGGGGTTAATATCTAAAATACAACAGCAACAGCTTGCAGCAACATTGTTTACAAAACAGACATTTGTTCAATAAGGCTGGTGCTACTGAAGGGATCTTCTCCAAACTTGGCCTGAAGTTCGCCCGTGGCGTCCCAATAATCGTATGCCGATTTCGTGGTCAAAATCTAAAACACAACAGCAACATCTTTAAGGTTGCCGCATTGTTTTCAAAATATAGATTTTTCAATAACGCCGGTTTAACAAGTGGATCGTCTCAAAACTTGTGGGAAAAGCTTCCCCATTGGTCCCGAAGACGAATGCCAAAGCGGAGTTCAAGAGTTAAAACGCAACAACAACAACTCTTAGCAACATTGTTTTCAAAATAGACACTTTTTACCTCACTGGGACCTGATTGGTAAATACATCAATGATGCGGGTATTTGATAAATCTGTACTTGTTATTTGACGCATTTTGAAGACGAAATTGGCGTTATATAGGTGTTTGAGGATCCTGGATTTTCTCCTGCCAAAAACTCCTATAGGCTACATCGCTAGGAAATTTTAAACATATTTTCGGGAACTAGTTCACCGATGCTAACCAATTTGGTAGAATGCATCCTTGTTCGGGTTACAGTTCTGGTCAAAACCTTAGAGTTCTACTTGTAGCCGATGACCTTTCTAGTTCCAAGAGAACGTCAAGTCAAGTCAAGATACCGTTATTCTCTCAGACTACAACTGTAGCATATCAGGTGTGCTTTACATTTATACAGTTGACGGTAGAGATAAATGTAAATTATACGTGATATAGAGTTACATAATAAGTTATAGTTACGTATTATTTTCTATTATTATTAGTATAGAATTGGCACTGATCTAAAACATGCAACATAGTAGCAGTTGTATTGATTGTAGTAGTAGTAGTAGTAGTAGTAGTAGTAGTAGTAGTAGTAGTAGTAGTAGTAGTGGTAGTAGTAGTAGTAGTAGTAGTAGTATTAGTAGTAGTAGTAGTAGTAGTAGTAGTAGTAGCAGCAGCAGCAGTAGTAGTAGTAGTAGTAGTAGTAGTAGTAGTAGTAGTAGTAGTAGTAGTAGTAGTAGTAGTAGTAGTAGTAGTAGTATAGCAATTCAGATGATGTTGTTGTTGTTGTTGTTGTTGTTGCTTTTGTTGTCGTGGTCGTCGTCGTCGTCGTCGTCGGCGTCGTCGGCGTCGTCAGCGTCGTCGTCGTCGTCGTCGGCGGCGGCGGTGTCATGTGCTTGCTTGATTACATATCTTTTATTTTGGCTATTATAATTAGTCATAATTGGAATAGACCTTTGATTTGTCTTCTGTATAATTTCTTTTGTAATAGTCAGGTACAAATTTCATCCTTTCTGTTTCATATCTCGGGCATACGAAGAGGAAGTGTATTTCATCTTCTACGACATTGCATAGTTCGCATACCCTCTCCATTCTATCGATTCCCACCCAGCATTTGGCTTCTATTGCTAAGTGATGGTTGCGTGTTCTGAAATGGCATAGTGTTAGCGCTTCTCTGGTGTCTAATTTCTTTAGGTATGTTTCAAATTTAAATTCCTGTTTTATTAGTGCGTAAAATGTCAACCTATTTGGAACGTTAATATCATATTTCCACTTGTCCATAAATATATTCTCTAAGCATTGTCTGGTTCGTTTGACAAGTTCCTTCTGGTTAATATCTTCTAAGCTAAACACGTTACCTTGTCCCGTTGAGTCAAGAACCATTTTAATATTATTTATCCATTTGATCTGTATATTATGTGTTTGCATATGTTCTAACGCGCAAAAATAGAGGAGTGATGAAAGTTTGCTGTATCCAGCATTGACTAGGCTTGCCCAATATCGGATCATATTGCACTGACGATGATTTTTAGGGGGAATTTGCCTAACTCGCCATAAACTATGGAATTTGGCGTACTATGCTTCAATTTTAGTAAGCCTTTATAAAATTTTGTTTGGCAGTGTTCGAGTAGATCTACACTTTCAAAAACCCATACTTCTGATGCCTACAATAACACAGGTTGAACCATCGAATCAAATAACATACATTGCAAATCGATTGGAATATTAGTGTTTCATTTTTTGTATTAGCGCAAAGATAGCTTTAGTTCCGTGTTTTGCGTTACGTTTTCTACATGCAAGAAAATTTCCAGTATATTTGAATATAGCGCCGAGGAAAAGATATTCATCAACGATTTCAATATCATGGGTGACTAATTGAAAATGTTGTTGATTTTTCTTCTTTCGTTTTTCAAAGATAATTATTTTAGTTTTGTTGTAAATTACTTTTAGCTTATTAATTTGACAATAATCATTAAATGTATTTATCTTTGTAGCGATTCTTCTGAATCTGCCATTAGGAGGGTATCGTCTGCGTAAAGCAATACCAGTGAATATAAATAAACATGTAGACCTCTGCTAGTCTGCTTAAGGATGTGAGTCCATCATGGCCCTGGTCTTTTAGATAACTCTCGAGATCATTTATAAAAAGAGAACATAATTTGGGCGAAAGGTTCTCTCCCTGCCTCACCCCGATCTTGCACGCAAAACTTTTGGATGATTCAAAATTGTGAAAAACTGATGAGGAGATTGATCTATACATATTAATAATTATATTAAAATATTTGCCAGATATGCCGTTTTTAGGAGCTTGCTCCATAATCCGGCTCCCTACACAGTATCGAAGGCTTTTTTCAAAATCAATAAAGCAGCAGTACAGTTTCTTTTTCGTGAAAATAACAATTCTATAATAATGTATAATGCAAAAATATTGTCTAAAGTGGGCCTGCCTTTCCTAAAACCAGATTGCGATTCAGATATAATTTCATATTGTTCTGTAAATCCTTTTAATCTGCCATTTAATATTGATGTGAACAACTTCCCAATGCAACTTAATAATGTTGTTGGACGATAATCGGATGGGTCTAGTTTACTAATTTTCTTTTTATATATTGGAATTATTTTGCCAAT